>CM029672.1:1306001-1808501 GCA_017311315.1 Dendrocalamus latiflorus | reverse complement strand
TTTACACTCAATAGTTAGTTACATTGGAAGCCTAGGTATAGTAGTACTATTATCTAGACTTTGAAGTCCCATGGCATGATTGGTTATTCTTGTGAGCGGCACCGGATATATATATAGCCTCGATATGTGTGCTATTTTATAGGCGCGCCACGGTTAGTTACAGCAGCTTCTTGTTTCCATGGCGTCGTCTATCCTTCCTCCCAAAAACCCCAACATCACGGCCTCCGCAGCTGAGCCAAGGACCACCACCAGCAGGCCGACTCCTCCCCCGCCATCGCCCCCTCTTGTTCACCTCTCCTTCAGCCACGACTCGTCCTGCTTCATCGCCGCCGACGCCTCCGCTGCCCACTGGCTCTGCTGCGACACCTTCAGGCTGCGCGGCCTCTACCAAGAAAAGGATGCCAGCAGGAACATCACCGTCGCCGGCGGCGACATGCTCGACCGGAAGGCGTCGATCTGCGCCGTCGTGAGTCGCGTGGCGGCCGGCCCTGACTCCGGAACCAAGTTTGCAGTCAGGCGTTGGACGCCAGGCTTCCTCAATTACCATTGGCGGTACAAGGACAAGCAGATGGAGATCACCGGCGGCGACGTGAGGGCAGTGCACGTGCACCGCCACAAGACCGTGCTCGTCCACGACGGCCACGCGGACGTGTACGACACGTCGAGCGGGTTGCTGCATCACGTGGAGACGGAGAGCAATCCCCTCGGCCTCTGCGCCGTGGCGCAGGGACCCGACGCGCCGTTCGCGTTTGCGTGCCCAGGCGTGAAGGTCGGGGAGGTGCACGTGGAGCGGTGGGTGGGGGAGATGAAACCGCTTTCCATCTCTGCGCATTCCTCGCGCCTCGCGTGCATGGCCATGTCGCGGGACGGGCGTCTCGTCGCCACGGCCAGCGTCAGGGGCACGCTTGTCCGCGTCTTCCGTGCCGCGGACGGCACCTTGCTGCGAGAGGTGAGGCCATGGTGCGGCGCTAGTTAGATCGTCCATCGGCAGCAAAGGAAGTACTAATCTGATTTAGTATCTGTTAAATACGGCTAACAAATCTTATAACAAACAAAACTAGCTAGTAAATTACACACCGAGATTTATTAAGAGACCATGTTCCTGGAAAAAAGTTGTTAGTATTCGTTTTCACTCCATGAAACTGATTTGAAGTTCTAATTTTATATACATTACCCTTAAATCTTCAGCTTTTACTTTACATGTTGCCTCTGTAATATTCAGTTGTGAGGATTTCAAATGGCTCAACTTATCAACCACATTGTTCATGTTCATGTCTTTGCAGTTGAGGAGAGGCACGGACAGAGCAGACATCCACTGCATCGCCTTCTCCCCCGACGCCAAGTGGCTCGCGGTCTCCAGCAACAAAGCAACAGTGCACATCTTCAGCGTTAATGTCGATTTAACATCGTCGGCACCGGAGAACGGCGACGGTCCTGATGACCTCCAGACACCACCAGCACCATCTACTGCAGGAAAAGCCAACCAAGGCTCATCTCTATCATTTTTAAGAGGTAGCACTGCTTTACTCACTCTTCTGAGTTCTCAACTCATACAGCTGCCAGAACCGATGAAAAGTGGCTTGTATATGCTGTTTAGCCTGAAGTCTATGATGTTTCTTCAATTTTTATGCCTGATGAACAAAAAAGTTCTAGTTGCTGACTTGCTCATGGATGTGTACATCGATCTGCTTCAGGTTTCTTGCCAGGCTATTTCAGTTCAGAATGGTCGCTAGCTCAGTTCCGCCTGCGTGAAGGCATAAAGTACTTGGTCGCCTTCGGCCAGCAACCAAACACCGTGCTCATCATCGGCATGGACGGAAGGTGAGTCGATCAGAATGCTCAAACTGTCCTGTCTTTTGATGCTATTTCTTCATATAGAAGTGCCATACCCCAGACTAGTTCTGTTATGAACGTTCCATGTTGACACTTGCCGATGATTTGTGCAGCTTCTACCGGTGCCAGTTTGACCCGGAGAAGGGAGGCGACATGACGCAGCTGGAGTACAGGAACTTCATGAACATTCGGTCGGGGTCAGAGATGAGGGACTAATCGGAAGCCATCATATGTCGCTAGCACTTCATCTTTGCTTTCTTGTCCCTCCTCCTAAACAATAAACACACTTCTCTGCGTGCGGCTGTGCCTCCCTTAGAAATCGTGTGATTTATCTATGTGCAATGCAATTGTTCTCAAATCTGCAGTCTGTAATGCCTTGTGTGCACGCCTACTAGCAATCGGTACTAGTGCATTGTTGCCTCTTGGAGTCGTGGTCTCATGGAGATGGACATGGTGGCAATCTCCACTTCTCTGTCCACGTGATTGATCCAGAGCTAAGCTTGACCGAGATTGACCATGACCCGTGGTCAAACTCCATCAGATAATATAATTGCATCGAAATAAAGAACTTTGCATTGAGCTAGTAAGCAGCGTCAGAATGATCAGGAGTGGGATTGCAAACTGCAAATAGAATAATGAGGGAGCAAGGACACTGAAACATAAATATTAGGCAATTCTAAGGTGATCACCAGCAGTGGCGTAGCCAAGTTTTAAATATTAGTACTAATTAAATGTTTTTCTCAAAATCTGTAAGATCATTTGACCCTATTGAAAAAGCCTAGCTACGCAACTGATTACCAGGGCTAGAAAAATAACCTTAGCAAGAGCACCGGTCCCTCTGTTTCAAGACAAGACAAGTGACATTCTTCTTCTTCTTTTGAAACAGAAGCGATATTCTAGTAACTATCTCTGCTTGGGAAATAAGTTATGCTCTCCAATTTGGAAACAAAATAACCATGTACTGTATCCTCTGTCCAGTCTGTTGAATGTTCCTTTGAGCTTGACTTGTATATGTAAGACAGGAGAACTTTTCTAAAACCTTAGGAAATAATACTTAATACAAGTAGTTATAAATTTTGCATCTTTGCCAAATTTGTACGAACATCTGTCGTGCTGTAGATCAAGCGAAAAAAAGGGTAAAGTAAGGTCTTCACGTGAGTAGGGATGGCAATTGTACCCGTTTACCCGTGTGCCCGTGGGTAAATACCCTAATGGAGCCGGGTATGGGATGTATTCTTTACCCACGGGTATGTAAATGGGGAAAAAAATTTACCCATCGGGTAAACGGGTACGGGTATGGGTTAGCTCTACCCGTACCCGTCTCGCCCGTTTACCCGCGAAACAAACTGACAGGTGGGGCCGTCTCAAAATAATGAACCCTAACTTCCCCCACCGCCCGCCCAGATTCCCACTCCCCCGCCGCCGCCCCCTCTCGCGTCCCCCCTCTCGCTGTCTCGCATCTCCGCCCCCCTCTCACATCTCCGCCTCCTCCTCCTCTTCCTCCTCCTCCGCCGCATCTCTGCCCCCTCGCATCTCCGCCTCCTCCTCCGCCGCATCTCCGCCCCCCTCTCGCTATCTCGCATCTCCGCCTCCTTCTCTTCCTCCGCCCCCTACCCGGTCGCCGGCCTCCTCGTCCGCCCCCCACCTGGCCGCTGGCCTCCTCCTCCGCCCTCCCACCCGGCCGTCGGCCTCCTCCTCCGCCCCCAGATCCGCCGCCGCCTCCTCCTCCTCCGCCGCCCCCCACCCGGCCGTCGGCCTCCTCACGACCACCCGTTCTCCTCTCGGTCAGCCATCTCCCACATCCTCCTCCCCGCTGGCTGCCGCCACCCCGCCCCACCTCCAGATCCAGATCTGGCTTGTCCTTCTCGCGGCCGCCCACCACCCCCGACCTCCTCGAGCTCTCCCGCTGGGAAGACCTCTCATCCGACCTCTTCGCTCTGCTCCCTACTCCCCTGGCAGCTCCTCCCCGAGCCCCTCCCGCTCCCCTCCTTCCCGTCGCAGAAGGCGTCAGTAGTAAGTGTTCCATGGTGTTCATTTTAGATTACTGCCCCTGATTTTGTCTGATACAAGTCGGTTGTTGCATAAAATTGCAGATCCTCTGGTAGAGCCCCTTTGCTGTATTCTTTGGCAATGCAGACCTCCTTCTGGGAGGCCGACGAGATCCAATATCCTCAAGGTTTGGATCCATATCGGCAAGTTCCTCCTAAGCTCCAAGCACTCTCCATTCAGAATCGGCTGCCACCGGTCAAGGAAGAACAAAAGCGGGAGCAGCATTAGCGTCTATATTCAAACTTTATGTGAATACGGCTGATGAATGTGAATGTGATCCAAGAAGATGCCACTAAGATCCAGAGTGTCGCCCTGCCCCATGTGCTTTACAATCGCAGCGCCATTGATGGACCCAAGACCAGCTCCTGCAAGACCCTCGCCTTCATTGTCCCGGTAATCTCATATTGCTGTGCTCTGAAATGTTAGCAGCGAGTTATACATGAACGTTAATTGAAATAGCCTGTGGAGTTAGCTGTTATAAGTTCTAATGCTACACATTTCATAGTCGTGAAATAGTATGAACATATTTATCTTTGCCTATGGCACGAACTCTGGGAGGTGGTCACTACTGAGCAGTGTATTCAATAAAATATAGAAAAGCAGAGTTACCATACGCAAGGGGTTGAGCTTTGTTTCTTTCTTTTCAATGCAAGTGCTACTGTGACATTATCTAGACTAACTATATGTGGATTACAAATTCCATCTGCAGTGCCCATTAGAATCTGTTCCATTAGGTATTTGAATGAAATGTGATACACTCAGTTCGCGGGTAAACGGGTATGCCCGCGGGCGACGGGTACCCGCGGGCGACGGGTATGGGCGAGGTTTTTTACCCGTGGTCCTTCGCGGGTATGCCCGCGGGCGTAAATCGGGGTCGCGGGTACGGGTATGGGCGAGCACTACCCGTACCCGCCGCGCCCGATTGCCATCCCTACACGTGAGTGACATGAGTGGCGAGGGAAGCCACCAACCGTTGGATTTGTTTGATCCAACGGTCAACAATTAAAGAGCAATGTAGTCACGATAAAACCAAGGTGTGTCTAGTAATCATTTGGATATTTCCTTTCAAATAATCATCTAAATTTTGTAGCTCTTAAATTAAGATCTAAAGATCATCATCCTTTTCCCCTTACTTATATAACCCAATCTAACCCTAACCCTATCCTACCCCGCGACGCTCCCTCCATGACGCCGCCAACGAACCCATCCCACGGCCTCCTCCTCTTTTCTCGTCGGAACAGCTCTGCGCGCATCCCACCACCACCCCTGCCCCTCCTCCACCACCAACGGCCAGTGGTGCCCCCGCAGCCTCGCTGCCCCGCCCCTACCTTCCCTGCCATGCTATCCACGGCCAACCTAATAGCTAGTACCTTCCACCGTCGCCCTCCGGCACTACCTGCCACCCTCCTACCCTGCCCACCATCAGACCACCGCCCCTGACCTCCCTCTATGCCTAGGGGGAATAATGCACCCTAGGCGCGGGAGACGGGATTCTCTCCTCAGGCTCACCGGTGAGGAGGAAGAAGGGGTCGTCGGAGAGGAGGAAGAAGGGGTCATCGGAGAATGAGGTGGAGATGGAGGTGCATGAATCTTTGTGCATATCCAAAGGTAAGAAATTTGGATGATTATTTGGAAGAAAACATCCGGGTGATGTTTATCAAAACCCTAAAACCAAGTAAAGAGCCCGACAACTAAAACCCTAGCACCCGTCCCCAACCTCCACCTCCGCTCGGCACTTCATTAGCCTTCGCCGCTATGTCCGCCATTGTAAGATCGAGGAGGCCGACTAGAGGGGGGTGAATAGGCGGTCTAAAAATTTTCTTCAAATTAATATAAGCAATTCAAGAGCTTTTCTATTTGCCTAAACCAAGTATACAATGCGGAAGCTAAATTCAAGTTGGTTTAGTACAAATAGTGCCTAAGTCAAATGAATTCGTCTAAGTGCACCAACAATTCTAGCCTAGGTCAATGTTTGCAATCCTAGGTTTACAAGCAATCAAAATAATGCTAAGTAAGTAAATTGCTTGAATGTAAAAAGATCACAAGAAAGCAAACCACAAATGACACGTTCTCTTTTTACCGTGGTGTTCGGAGACTTGCCGGTCTCCCCTAGTCCACGTTGAGGTTAGCCCAAACGAATTGGACCGGCTCCACGAATTAAGCCTTCCACCTCAAATCCACTAGTGGTAGCTCTTCCCCGCTCCGGGTAGGTGAGCTCCAACCTTCACACACGCCGGGTCTTCTCACAAGCTTCTTTGAGAAGATCACCGGGCACGACGCCTCCAACGCCGTCTAGGAGTCGGCAAACTCCAAGAGTAATAAGTCAAGTCCCTCGCTTGACTCTCACCACGTGCAACGAATGCACAAGCTCAATCTGGACACAAAGTCCTCCTCTAGATGCAACACATGCACTCTAGATCACATCTCCTCTCTCACAAAGTGCAACACATGCACAATTGAGTGGAGAGCCTCACACTAGCTCAAAAGAGTGAAATGGAGTCCCTAGTACCTTGTCCCAATCGGCCACAATGGAGTATTTATAACACATACCTCAAAACTAGCCGTTGGAGTCGAAAACAGGATTCTGCGGTACTACCGCCGTTATAGGTGCGGTACTACCGCTCCCCATCATAACGGCTAGAAAAATAGCCGTTAGTCAGCCATTTGCGGTACTACCGCAGTTATAAAATGCGGTACTACCGTTCTGCGGTAGTACCGGGAAGTCGGCGCGGTACTTTCGCTTCAGCACAGACAGCACTCAGAAAAACGGTCATAACTTTTGACTCCGATGTCGGAATTGAGTGATCTTGGACTCTATAGAAAGCTTATTCAAAGGGCTACACAACCCATCTATTTGCATGATCTCAAACACATTAGATCAATGCAGAAATCAAAAGATATCCAAAGAGTCACTACCATGGTCTAATGTCAAAGGAGATAGCAACAAACAATTTTAGACCATGCCAAGGGATAATACATGATCTTCAACTTTTGCAAAACACATTTGCAAACTTAGATCATGTCACAAAGAATAGGTGCATGGACTTCAACCTTTTACAAAACACATTTGCAAAGTATAGTCACATGTTACAAGGATTTGCCACATGAGTTTTAACCATTTGCAAAACACATTCGCAAATGCAAGCCTCATGCCAAGATGAGCTAGAGCAAGTGAGGTTGAGCCATCAACACATGATGAGACTCAAACTACTAGACATGACCCCTCTTAATAGTACGGCAACCTATACTAGCAATCCGGTCTTCCAACCAAACACCAAGACCGGTAAAAGACTAGGAACACATCCTTAGCCCTAGCTAGTCATACCTTTGCCTTGGGTCATCATCTCGATATGCATCAACTCATGATGCATCCTTCTCGTCAACTCCATCAACACATGATGGTCTTCCTTGACTTGATGATCAACACATGATCATCTCCATGCATCCACTCATGATGCGTCCTTTTTCTTCGATGGCCTTCAACACATGAAATCATCTTCTTCTTGATCTTGACTTGATGATTTTCAACCCATGTAGTCATCCCAAGTCATCCTCATTTGTGGAACCTAACCTATTCATCCAACTCATGGAAAATGTTAGTCCACAAGATAATTGTCATCAATTACCAAACTTCACCATTAACACATAATGGAGGGACTAGATTCTCAATCTTTCTCTTTTGGTAATTGATGACAATCTCAACCAATAATGAGATAATAAATTGAATACAAACTCATTTGAATTCAAAGTGCGGTACTACCGCCGTTGCAGTTTGCGGTACTACCGCTCTCCGGTAGTTCCGCAAAGTCGGCGCGGTACTACCGCTTGAGCCGGAACCAAACTTGGCGCTCTCTGGAAAAAATGTTCCACTCTACCTCCGGAGCTTTCGGACTCCGGAAGTACCGCTCTATACTGCGGTACTACCACAACCTGCGGTAGTTCCGGCGTTCAAATCGTCGGTACTTCCGATCCCGCGAAAACTCAAATGCATCAGGAGGGTGCTCTCTGAAAAAAAGGTTCCGCTTGAGATCCGGAACTTCCGTCTGCCGGTACTACCGCTTCAGGGCGCGGAACTACCGCTCTCCGGTAGTTCCGACGTTCAAACCTGCGGTACTACCACTCGTCCAGACAGAGCACAAACGTTATTTTAAAATTGATTTTTAATGAATGCATGCTCCTAGTTTGATCCCAAAGTATGTATAAAATGAAACATGGATCAATACTAATGAAACTCCAAAACATAGAGAGAGCTCCCCCTAAATGTGTGCATACAAGTCTATATGAAGAAAAGCATATGCACATATTCATTTGAACTATTTGAGGAGTTCAATCTATATTTTGGATCTAAGGAATGCATTAGCATATGAGAAAGTGATTTTGAATCCATACCTCTTTGATTTCACCTTTTCATCCAAATGAGACTAAGCTATAATATACTTTGAACAAACATATTAGTCTCATATATACATTTGTCATTATCACCAAAACAATATAAAAGTATTTGTTATTAACATCAAAATCTCATAATGGCATTTGTCATTAACACCAAAACCAACTTAAATGGAGCTTGATCTTTCAGCCATGCGGCCGCTCGACGAGAAGGAGACCACGATGGTCTTCAAGAAGCTCTTCAAGTTCACTGGCCCGAACCTAAAGCACCTCATAGAGTACCCCCACCATGGAGGGCCCTGACCAGTAGCCCGGCCATTACTGCCTCTGTATCCACAAGAACCACGTCTACTATGCCTCCGAGTCGCTCGTCTGTCGTGTCATCACCGTCGCCCGTCCACACCTCATGGGGATGGTATGCCTATCAGCAAGTTCACCCACGGTGGTGCCTTCAAATGGTCAAAAGAAACATGATCAAAGCTAATGTGACTAAGTCTCGTATACCAGAAGGAGAGATCACGAGACCCAGAAGCAGCCAAGCATCAGAGAGAATCGCCAAAAGGCTTAATAAAATCAGCACGAAAGATCCTCCTAAACCTAGAAATCCCACAAACTAAATTTTCCGAAGAATCAAGGATTTTACAAGCATTTTTCTTAAAGTTTACCTCAAAATCGTCATTGGTAAGCTGAAAAATAGATAGCAAATTATAACGCGGCTTACTCACTAAGGTAACATCCTTAAGAATGAAAGAATCATTAATGTGCACAGTACCTTTAGCAATGACTCAACCTGACGAAGCGTCTCCAAAGATGATCGTCTCATCACCTCAAGCTCGAATTAGGGAAGAGAACCAACGGGAGGCTCCAATCATGTGACGAGAACAACTGCAGTCGACAGGCCAAACTTCTCCCTTCCCAGCCTAGTGAGCCTGAGTCAATGATAAGACAACATCAGTGGTTCAGCATTGGGGTAAATAAGAGCAGATCTAAGAACCCAGTACTGAATCACATGATGAGCAGTAGATCCAGTCACAAAAATAGAAGACTGACATCTAGCTACTCTACGCACTCTGCCACTCACAGAACCAGATGGTCTAGAAGCAGACCTCAAGCCTCTACAAGGTCTGGCCGCTATCGAATAGTTAGTCTAACAAAAAGCAAGGTACTAATCACACCGTAGGTAGCTACCTAGACCAGGGAAGTGAGTTCTATCCCTAGGACGGTGGGAACCCTGACCAAACACAACTCGAGGACCAAAACCTGAAGAAACCTAAAAACCAAGTCCTTGATGTGCCTTAAAGCCAAGAAGGTCACAAGCATTACTCTCAACTCCAGACCTCATGTTGATCTTAGAAGCACTCGAAGTCTGAGGTTGACTCTGAATACCCCTACGAGTATGACCACGGTCACGATGCGCGACCTTGGCACTCCTAAAACAGAAGTCAACCAAACGTCCATCCTTCTGACAAAGAGTGCAACGATACTTCGCCTTCTAAGTAGTCGAAGTAGGAAGAGGCACGCCCTTACTATCATAAATCCCCTGGACAAAGCCTGTGGACTTAAGCATTATCTTTTTAGCCTCGGGTGCAACCTCGATCACCCCTCCGACTATAGATCTAACAACTGTAGGTGGATGTTTTCTCACATCCTCTAAGAAATCGTATCCTACACCTTGATTGAACTTACAAATCTTAGATTTGTCTAACATAAGATTAAGCATTTTCTTGCCTCCAACAAATTTTTCGAGAGTGTTTATGAGGTACTCACACTCCCGAAAAAGCGAGGCATAAGAAACACAAGGAGAAGTAGAGGGTGAGGAACCAGAAGGAGAGGATGAAGAACCAGAGAGAGAATATCAAATAGTACGTGCATATCTCTCCATATGCACGGCCGCCTCAACTTTGAGGGCATCGCAAGACACATATAGGGTAGTTCTAATCCTTACCATCTGGACCTTGTAACTCTCCCTAAATGTCTTTTGCATATTCACCATTTTCTCTCCAACTTCACAACAAAACAAGTAATCAGATTGTGACTTCTCTAGTAGATACTTAGTTAGCATCACACATTTTCATCTAAAGCAATCAATTCATATTTTAGTTTTTCACAATTATTGCATGATGAGATAACAGGGGCCTTAGAAGCATATTGAACCATTAGTCATCACGGGAAGTAGTAGATCTAAGTGAAGTAAACTCCCGTGACAAGCTCTCTACCACCTCTAATTTATCACACCTAGTCCTAGACCTAGCATAAAACTTTTCTAACTTGAGAAATGCATCATTGAGCTGGTCGTAGGAAGGACATACCTCATCGGAGTCGCTGTAGAGACTGTTATCGCTGATGTCATTTTCATTAGCCATGAAGCACATCCAATGAAGTCATCGCCGTCCTCGGTGTCCTTTTATGGATCATCCTCACCATTGTCGTTGCTCCAACCCTCCATGTCGCTGAAGTCAAAGTTATCGAAGGTAGTGAGGGCGTAGTGGAAGAGCTTCTTGGCCTTGTTGAAGTTGTGGTACTTCTTCTCTTTGCCTGGATCACGAGTTGATGGCTTCTTGTTGCGGTTCTTGTCGATGTGGTCGTTCTTGTTTGCCCTGCCATAGTTGTTCTTCCCTTTTCCAACTTGGGGCAGTTCGCTCAAATATGGTTGGGCCCACCACACTCCTCTCTCTGACCCTCTTATATGCGTGAGAATTTTCTGGCTAAGAGGGCTAGATCATTCTTGGGAAACTGCTCGACTCGGTCATCACTTATCTCGCATAGAGCAGCCAAGGAAAGATCAGAGACACCATCAGAAGATGCTCCAGAAGCAGATGTGGGATTGGTGACCAAGGCAATCAACTGCAACTTTGTCTTACGAGAGACGATGTCGATCTCATGAGTCTTGAAGTATGAGTACAACGCGTCAAGAGTCAAGGTCAACAAATCTATCTCGTCCTTGATGGTGGTCACCTTCATATCCTAAACTCTTAAATCTAGTGCAAACAGCATCTGCTGAGCGTTATCCAAGTCTGAGTATGTAAGACCAATAACTCGGAGATTGCTCAGAATATTGTAAAATCTAGCAAAACACTCATCTAAGGACTCACCAACAAGTATCTCAAACTTGTTGTGTTGGTCCTGTCGGATAGTCTTGATATGAGTGGTGCCTTCATGGTATGTATCGAGGGTCACCCAGATATCATATGCCGACTTGAGATGACAAGTGCGATCAAACTCGCTTTGGCTAAGACCCTGAATGATGATCTTCCTTGCCTTAGTATTTGTCTCAACATCAGGCATATTCAAAACTGTGATGTCATACTCAACAGGAACTACGAACCAAGTCTTAACCTTCTTCCAAATTGTATAACCTTGAGCCTGAATGTAAGATTCTATCCTACTCTTCCAAAAGGGATAGTCGACCCCATCGAAGATAAGAGGCTTGGTGGAATACTTGTTTGCTGCCATAGCTCTAAAGACCGATTAAGATCCATATGAAAAGCTAATCGGGTTCTGATATCACTTGTAGGACCGGATAGGCAACAGAGGGGGTGAATGGTGCCTTAAAATTTTCCCCTAAATATCTAAAAGACTCGAGTGGTCGACGACTAGTAAGAGTCTAAAACTTGAGTGGGCGTAACACGACTTATATGGTCAACGACTAGTATAGTCAAAACAAGTCGAAACACGACCATAGTGATCGAAAACCAACATGGTCGATGACAAAAGCATGGTCAAAAACCAATGTGATCGACAACCAGAGAATGGTCAAAACCAACGTGGTCGATGACGAAAGAGTGGTCCAAAAACCAACATGATTGAAGACAAATAAGTGATTTAAAACCAACGTGGTCGATAACCTGAGTATGGTTGTAAACTCGAGTGTTTGAAGCAAGTTAAAACCTGACTAGTGTGATCAACGACCAGTAAGTGGTCGAAAACCAAAGTAGTTGATGGCTAGTAGCTGCGGTACTACTGCTAGGGAACTAGTGGTACTACCACTTCCGCACCAAAGTCAGAACAGTAGTTTTTAGCATGACTGCAAGATCCCAAAATCATGTAACTTTTGATTGACTAATTCAAAGCCATGAAACTTCAAACATGAATTGCTTAAGGTCTCAAGAACTTATTCCATTCAACTTTCGACAGAATAATTGCCAAAGTTCTTACATTTTTGCAATTGAATTAAAAGAGCGCCAAAATAGAGTAAAAACACCAATCGATGAATACTGCCTGTTTGTGGATAGATGATGGCTAAGATGACTTTAGATGTATTTCCACATATCACAGCAGGCTAGAAACACTAAAGAAAATGATCCAAAGTCCCTTGAAGCGGAAATCACTCGATGAGGCTAAGAACAGGCAAAATTGGGTTTTCTCATTAATCTTACTATCAAAATGCCTTGGTAGGCCAAGATGTATTCACAAGGATTATCTCTATCTCTTACACATCCTTAATGCAGCAAGATCATAAGAAGAAAAAGAAGAGAGATTAAACCCAACCAAAAGTCAAGCATATCAATCAAGAACAAGAGGACTTAAGAGTTGCACAAAAATTGATGTATTACTTACTTGAGAAGGTAGGATTTACAGTCACTCTACCTTGGAGGACAAAGAGTACCCATGGTACTCACTTGTAAAGTCTACGATTACCGATCGCAAAGTCTACGACCACCGATCGTAAAGTCGACGACTATCGATCACTGAACACCATCTAGGTACTGAAGCTGTGACCATCCGTGGTCATTCTTGCCATGCTCGACTTGCCAATCAAACTGCCCAACTCTGGGCCGTTCGAATTGCCCTTTCCAAGGCTGATCGGACTACCATTATCAATCATAGTCCACGCCTCCGACTACTTTCTGTGGTCAAGGCAAACAGCCCAAGCAGAAAGCAATCTTTGCAAAAGTACTTAACCATTCCAAAAACATTGTAATAGTTCATCACAATATCAATCTAGAACTTCTCACATGGTCCTTCAATTGTACTAGCAGTGGTACTCCCTGACTAGCCAAAGCAGAAAATAATGTGCCGGTTTACTGTTCCATAACCCTGTCAGTGATTGTGCAGTAAACTATTCTGTGACAGTCCATAGCAGCTTGGCTTAGCCATACGGTCTATAGATCTGTTATTCATTTCCTGGATTTGGCACTAGTATAATACATTTGGCTAATTGGCTTGAACCCTGTGATTCTAATTTTACAGCTTTCCTGATTGCAGGTGTGGCATGGCTGCGGTACTGAATGATGTGTTTCCTCTCTGCTCGTGATCAGTGTTCAGTTCTTCCACCATTCTGGAATGTGCAGTTTTTACCTAGTGCAAGGAAAAGTGGAAACAAATAGTGGAGGTCTGATCTATCAACTATCCTAGTAGAGAAGTTTTCTTCTCAGGTGGTTCCGGGGGACTATAAATTTTGTCACGCTGTAACTTATTAGTAAGCTACTGCGGTACTGCCTAGTGCCTAATTTTAGAGTATGATCGACGCGCGATACATTTCGCCGTCGATCATTGGGCCCTGGATGTATGAAAATCAATTGGTTTGAGCTGTCGAAATACATCACATGTGGATGTGCTATGCACTTATGCTTGAAGCATGGAAGGCTAAGCTAGGCTTGGCTTTTCAGCAAGATTTTTATTGACGAACATCGGCCATGATGCCGTCTCGTCGATGATTGATTACAATATTTGGACATTTGACGCTCAGTTATGAAAGTAGATATGCTGATATGGTTTGTCTGGAGATAAAAATAATAGTAGATATGCTGATATGGTTTGACGGGAGATAAAAGGTTAGATTACAAATACAGAGATATTTGGGTCTCGAATACGGATGAACAGGAAGGAAAGTAAATAAGCAAGTAAAAATGTGCATATATCCGGAGAATCCAACCCCGGTCGGTACCGTGAGAAGGTTCAATGATACTACTACACCAGATATGCTTGTCTGTTTTGTTGTTTCCATAATACAAGATTTATCATGAGCATGCATTAGCTGCAATCTTCCCGTTTACCAGCAGAGCGCCGTTCCTACATGGACAGAAGCCTGCAGAACAGCGAGAAAACATCTCGTACGACCGTTAAGGAAATGTATATTCCAACAAGATTGTTCGCCTGCTTGGCTGCTTCTCCTAAGCTCCAGACATAGTGCGAAAATCCTAAAGCTTCGTAAGACTTAAGCACACTTGGTATATCTTTCAAGCATAACTAGCTTACCCGTTAAGCAACGGATCATAACGTACGTAAGTCTATTATATATGCGCTCCATGGATCGTAAATTTATCTCGCATCCACAGTTCGATCATTTTCTAGACGTGCTAGTGGACGCACTCACGTACATGCGCTGTAACGTACGTGCATATGCATGGTACTGCATACGTGCTGTAATCTAGCTAGCTAGCAACTAAGCGCACGCGCTGAACTTTCAACTAAGTAGTCAGCTTAATTAGCTTTGGCGTCGATGGCTGGCCGGTCGGCCACTACATTAAAGCCTTGTAAACGGAACATATATTCGCCATTGCCGCTGACAAGAAGAGAGTGCTATATACATATTCAGATTTGGCGTATTGCCCTTGGCGCGCGTACCTGTCGCTGCCGCCATGCTCGAAGTGGAAACCAATTCTCCCTCTCTAGCGCGGTCCTGGCCGGCCGGCCAGCCGGGGCGCAAGTAGCAGCGGCGGTGAGGGCGCGGAGCTTGCGTCCACGTGATGCCCTCGTGCGACAGCGCCCCTCCCGGTCCCGTGTCCCCCCGCCTTTGCACGCCCCTATGTTCCTTAGTCCACGTCGCACCGGCGATAACATGGAACATTATTGGTCCAACGACAACGTTGATCCCCCGATGCTACCCTCCATGCACGACTCTTCCGCGCCTGCTTTATATATTCTCGCTGAAAATAAGCTTGCCATTTCCATGATGAAAAAGACGGGAGGATATGGAGATCTTTATCGGCAAATGAACAGGAGCACAACTCTACTTGAGCAATTTGAGCCATTTGGGAGTCTGGCCGGGGTTCAAATTAAGCCTAGCTAGGTCAAGCAAGCTAGCTAGCACAGGGTTAAAATAACCCTTCCTTTTGAACCTTTTTTTTTATGTTCTGAGATGTTCTTTCATTCAAATATATGTATAGCTTAATTACATGGCCTGAAATGTTTTGTTCTGGATAAGTTTTTCTAGGAAGTGTAGTCGATTAATTAAATCCGGCGGCCTCATTCCATTTTATGAAGAAATGCTCTACATGAGAAATCAGCCATAAGCGGACAATCAATTAACTAGGCATAATTTCTAATATTATAAGCGCGCGAGATGGGGAATAATTCTCTGAGAAAGGTCGCTAGCTTTCCACATCCTTAAAGTTGCTGATGTAGTAGCCTAACTAGTTGTCTAAAGCAGGTTCATGACATGAAAGCTAGCATAGGATGTGTATGTACCGAATCTGCAGAACAAATGTACGTTGCTGTCAAATAGAAGGAACTTAGATATAAGGGGCGAATTGTTCGGTAACAGTCGGAACAGGTGTCCCCCGGCCTGCTTATCACCCTCACATTAGATTATGTTAATTAGTTCCTTCAAAAGAAACATTGGATGTTATTTCTAATTTCTATGTCTTTGCAGCGTTACAGTCTTAATTAGTTTAACCAATGTTTATGTATGCCACTAAAGCTTGGCCAAGCAACAAGGGGGCTCGAAGTGAACTTAAATCTTGTACTTTCAAAAATGCAAATTAAATCTTAAAATCATATCGAATCGAACAAATTTGTTGTTCAGATGGTTTGTTAATTCTGAATAGTACCGATCATCTTCCAGTTCTGCTGCAGACTGCAGGTGCGGATGATACCTAGTACAGACACATGAAAGGGGGGCGGGGGTTCGAAGTAAATATAAATTTATTCTAAGAAAACTCAAATTAAATCTTTAAATCATACCGAATCGAACAAATTTGTCGTAAAGGTGGTTTTTTAATCCTGAATTAGTACCGATCATCTTCCAGTTACAACACTTTAATTAATTAACCCAACCATCAGCGGTCTGCTAGTGCTAGCTGCAGACTGCAGGTGCGGATGATACCTAGTACAGACACATGAAACACGCTAGCTAGCTAGGAAGCGCTTGCTGGTGCAAGGAGGCACTAGCTAATAACGACCGATAGAAGAATCTCACTGTAGACTGAATTTTTTTTAATCTTTTGTACTCTCAGTTACCTAAAGTTACCGTACAATAATTCACCCACTCCTAAACTTATACTCTCAGTCACCTAAAATTACAGTGTAAAAAAATGACTGAAGATAAAAAGAAAAATCAGTCGCCTCGCAATAGTCACTCTCTAACCGAAGACGTGGACGGCATGGCATCGATCTATTCTCAGGCTCAGACGTCCCTCTCCGCATGGGTTTCCATCGCATCCAGCTCACCTGAAGTGTGTGCCACTGCCATCCGCCGCCTATATATACCCATCACGCACGCAGCAGGAGAGCAGCAAATCAGGTGCAACACTAGAGCCTCCAGGTAGCTAGCTGATAGAGATCGATTGACCACTGATCTGGCCTGCAAGTCTAGCTTGTACGTAGTGCCACTACCATAGTTCAAGTGTAGCTAGCTAGCTAGGAGATCTCACTATCTCAGGAGCTAGCAGCAGGCATGGCGGGCGCAGGGGTGTGGGTGTTCCGGAACGGCGTGATGCAGCTGGAGCAGCCGTCGAACCGGAAGGCGCTGCTGTACGTGCCGACGAACGAGGTGGTGCGGTCGATGGAGGCGCTGGAGCGGCAGCTGGCGACGCTGGGGTGGGAGCGCTACTACGAGGACCGCACCATCGTGCAGCTCCACAAGCGCGACGGCGGTGTCGACCTCATCAACATCCCGCGAGACTTCGCAGGATTCCGCTCCACCCACATGTACGACATCGTCGTCAAGAACCGTGACCACTTCAAGGTCATCGACGTCTAGCTAGCTTATTCCTAGCTAGCTAGATCGATATGATCCTACTACATATATGGCTTCACGCCACACATGCATATATATATTGAAATCATATGTCGTGTGTATAGTAGAATAATTGCATTTGGCATACTCATGTATATTATATATATATATATATATATATATATATATATATATATATATATATATATATATATATATATATATATATATATATATATATATATATATATATATATATATGCGTGGTCGGTCGGTGTGCTAGCTAGCTAGCAGCTTGGCGTCATGGTGTGGTTTGGTTCGGCTAGCTTAATTAATGTGTTGTGTGATATGGTTATGTAATTAACGGTGTACTGCACGGTACCGTACGTGCGGTGTGGAGTGAGCACTGTACTAATGTCTTGTATATTGTATCTAGTTTTCGTTTGTGTGAAATTATATGAAATGCCGTGTTATGTACGATCCATCGTCTGTTCCGCGTGCGAATGCAGTGTGCATGCGAAGCATCGATTTGCTTGTACATGTTTGTTAAATTTCATTGCATATATATAATTAACTGTGGTTCGCTAGCTGCAAGTAACTGTGGCCTAGCTGCATGCATGCAGTTGTATCAAACCTGTCCGAAGTCTCACATTGGTTGTGAAAGGTATTGGGTGTGTAGAGGTAAATAGCGGCGTGCCATTCTTTCACCTATCAAAAGTCAAAATCAAGTGCTACGTCTTGCTTTTACTACAGTAGTATCAGCCCAAAATTTCTGTACTTTTCTATCCGATGATTGCGAGAAGTAATGGTACGATACTATTGCTATGTGATGGTAGAGGATACGAATCCCACGTAGACAGAAACGAGGAAGATTTCACCTCGGGAACTAGCTTGATTTTAGGGGGGGAAAGACCGGTGCATATAGCACCCAACAAAACCTTTAGGGTTCTCTTCCGAGCCAACATGCTAGGCCAGAAACCAGAAGCAAAACAACAGCTAGTGGCAGAGTGGCAGTTGGTGGCCAAAGTAACCTTTGGTTGCTACAGATTCTCAATTAGCAGCCGTATCTAAAACCGGAACAAAGGTGCGCCAACTGGACGCAGCGTTACAGAACTGGCGGCGCAGAACGAAGGTGACGCGGCACTGGCGAATCAAATCGGCAGAACGGCGAGATCGACGGGGACAACGTTGTAGGTAGCAGAGGAGGGAGAGGAAAGGTAGGGGGAAGGCCTCACCGGCGTTAAAGGAGCTCCGGATCTGCATCAATGGCGGTGGCTGCTGCGACCTTGTCTCCGGCGAGCACCCCTGCGCAAATGACGAGGCTTCCGGCGACAGGACCTAGGGCTTCGGAGGCGGCGGGCCACGGGCCGCGTCGGGGTACCTCGCCCAGTGGACGGCTCAACCGCCTTCCCTCGCTGCCGGAGTTCATCGCCACCGTCGGCGTCTGGTTCTAGCCCCGGTAACACCGAACCACCCGGCAGGGGCAAAATAGACTTTTTGCCCACCCTCTCCTTCCTCCCTCAGCCAAATATACCATTTTAGTTGCTCTCGTGTCTCCTGATAAATAATCACGACTTTTGCCGTGTGTTTGACCAAAACCAAAAAAAAAATGCCCTACAGTAAGTGCCACAAAAGATCAATATCTTGTAGCGGATTTTGCCTCTCACATTTAAACCACCGGTGAATAGTAACGGTGGAGATCCTTTAGGGACAAGATGGCCCGTGAACCATATTGTCACATGTGGGACATCATAATTTTTCTAGTTTTTTTTTGTGGAAATTGAATTGCTAAGCTTCTTGTGAAATTCAAATTCCTGCGTCCGAACAGGCCACTAAGAATTCCTAATAATGTAATAAATCGTTATTTAGTAATTACATATAGGTATTGAGTATTAGATTGGCCATCCTAGATAAGTTCAGGTGTGGATTGGGGCACCTTTGGTTTTTTGTTCAAGCTCTGCAACTAGAGACAAATCGAACACGACCAACGTGTATTTGCATTCCCAGCGGTGGATCACATGTTCTTGAGCAGAGAAAAGGCGCAGGAAAAATTGTCACGTAGCATGCCTTCGAAGGCGGGAAACAGCTGTCCACGTCGGCGCTTTAATTCGCAGGCGAGAAAGCAAAACAATGCCGAGAGTTACCGCGCATCTGCCCCAACTTTGCTTACGTTTGAAACTACACTGGACTTATCAAAAAAAAAACAATAACCTCTGGAAGTACAGAGCCAGCCAAGTCGTGCTCGATCTGGCATCACTCCCAGCCTCCCACTGATCAAACCCCCAGATGGCGGAGACAACCCCGGAGCCGTCCACTCCTACTCCGGCGCCGGCGCCGGCGCCTCGTCCGGTACGTACGTACATACACGTACGCTCAATTGCCGGCCGCTTCAGCAATCGAAACCTCAATTTAGAATTCCGATCGGAGCTCAATTTTCTTGTGCGCTCCTGATGTATATATATGTGCCCTTTTCTTGTTCTTGATATGCAGAAATTCTCGGGGTTCGAGCAGTTGGACGCGCGCGTCAAGGTGATTCCGAGAGCGCATTGGTTCTCGCGTTAAGATTTTTGGTTTGAGTTAGTTTGGTGATTGGTTAATTTCTGTGCTTGCTTGCATTGCAGGAGCTGACCTCGTCGCAGGGGGAGTTGCTGGACCGGATCCAGAAGCTCAAACTGGTATGGATTGTCCAACGAAATGCAGATTAGGGCTCGTGTAGTCGTGCGTGATCCATGAGCCGCTTGGAAATAGAATTGGATTTGGGAAATTTGTTGGTTTGATGATCAGATGCATGAGCATGGGTGGAACTCTGTTTCAGGAGGTGCAAAACTGGCGCTCCAATGTCGAGACACAGGTCAAGACATGCCAGAATGTGAGTACTGCACCTTCTCTCTGATCAGTTTGCAATCCCAATAGATGCAGCTTGCTGTTTCAATGGCGAATTTCATGCCGTACACACATGAGATATCTTATCAAGTGCTGACACTTGCGCTACATGTAGGAGCTGCGAGAGCTGAAGAACGGACTCGATTCTGAAGTGGAGCGGCTGAAATCCGTGTGTCCTCTTTCTGTTAACTTTTCAGCCTTCTAGTGGTCTCCTAGAGTCGTCACTCATGTTCTGGTATTTGCTTCAAGGAAATCAAGGATATTAAGACTGCAATCGAGGAAGAAAAGGGCGGTTCACCGGCTCAATTCGCAAATTCAGAGAAGGTTAGCATTTCATTTGTTTCATAGCAGAAATATGTCTGACGATGCTCTACTGAGCTAGTGTTGTCGGAACAGAACCTGCAATGATTGCTTATTGCTGTAGAGCAATGGCGGCACAAAACAAGCCCGACAGACACAAGGCCAAGCACTGAAGATTGATACTGGTGATCATATGGAAGATCAAACTGCAATGCGGGCATGAATTGGTGCTCCCTTCTATAAAGAAAACTTGTGCTGGAAGATTTTCAGCTTCATGCTATGAATCGCACAAAAAAGTTTAGTAAATACATGGACATGGATTTTGGTAATACTTACATTAAATCAGAAGATGTAGCCAAACTCTGGCACACTTGCAAGTTTCCTATTGCATATATCTATATACCAGTACCAGCAAACTGAAGCGCAACATTTCAAAATCTTGTGGGAGTGAAATATTACAAGAACTGCTTGTTTTGTAACAATTCCATGTATTATATATTTTGAAATGAAGTTTGCACAAACAATTTAGTTCCATAAATGCTTTGAATCAAGTCATTTGTTGCCAAACTCAACATTGCACATCCATGTGTAAGAGCGTCTGCACTAGACATTCCTTTCCTGCTTTTATCCCCAGATGGCTGAGACCAAGTTATGTCATTTCAGAGAAATGCAACAATCTAGTATTTGATTGTATCTCATAAAATTGACTAACATTAGAGGCTCGTTCTGGAATGCCGAGTTCAATTCTTCCAGTCCAACTTATAACACAAGTTTATGATATCATCTCTTAGCAACAATACTGCCTGACAAACATTAATTTGTTCATGACAAAACATCTTTCCTTCTATCCGTGTGAAGGCTCCCTACAAGCACAGAATATAAAGATTCATCCGGAGTCAATCCAGCTCCCAACATATCATCATACAACTGGAAGGCCTCCTCTGATCTCCCTTCTTTGGCCAGACCTGATATCAAGGGCTGTATATGTCACAATGTTAGGTTTGGTTTCCCCCTGCTTCATCTCTTCAAACAGCCTCAGTGCCACATCCACCTTCCCATTGACACAGTGCCCATGAACTAGCGCTGCATAAGTGCATATGTCTGGGACAAGCCCTTTCTTCTCCATCTCTTTTTTGAACCGCTCAGCCTCGCGGATGCTCCCCTTCTTGATGTACCCATCTATCATGACATTGTTGGTTACGACACTTGGTTTTGCCCCATTCCCTGTCATATCTCGAAACAGCCTTCTCGTCTCCACCATGCCACCTTCCTTGCAATGGATGCTGATCAATGTGGTGTAGGTGACATAGTTCAGCGCGACACCCTTCTCGATCGTGATATGCAATAGCTTCTTGGCCTCGTCCATTCTATTTGCTCTGCAAAGCCCACATGCGAGTGTATTGTACATATACACATCCAGCTTGATGCCCATCTTCTCCATGACTACCTTTATTTCAAGAGCCTTGTCCACCAAGCCTTAAAGACAATAACCATCGATCATCGTATTGAAAACAATTTGGTTACGTTCTAGCCCTCGTTCTTGCATATCCGCCAGCAGCATCTCTGTAGACTCCATCTGCCCAATCTTGCAGAACCCATTGATCAATGCTCCGTATGTACGCTCATTCAGCTGGATGCCATTGCCAACACATTCATCAAACACCTCAGACGCCCTCCGCACATTCCGGGCACGACAGTATGCGTTGATGATAGCAGTGTAGAAGTACACATCGCCTGCAACATTCTTCCTCTTCATATCATCAGACAAACCACCCACAAGGATTGTATACGCCCCGACTGTTGGCTCGATGCCTTCATTTTCCATCGCCTTTAGCACCTCCCCAACCCGGTCGTCATCTTTCTCGCGCGTGTATCTGTCAAGCAGCGAGTTGTAGCAGAGCGCATTTAGCTTCACGCCGTGGCGCGGCATTTCGTCGAGCGGATGGCGGGCGTCAGCGATGCGGCCGAACTTGCAGAAGCCTTCGACGACGACAGACGCGGAGAGAGGCGTGACGGAGTCTGGATAAGAAGTGGGCGCCTGCCTAAGGAGGTCGGCGGCGGCGGGGAGGTGCCCGGTTCGGCGGAGGGACAAGAGGGATGATGTGAGGGAGCGGGGATCAAGCTGGCTGAGGCGGGAGACGGTGAGGTCGAGGGCCTCGGCCGCGCGGGTGGCTGCGCCCGCGTCGGCGTAGGCGCGGAAGAGCATGTCGTAGAAGGCCGCGACGGCGTGCGGCGGCGAGGTGCGCGGGAGGGAGGCGGCGGCGAGGTCAGCGAAGGGGACAGCGAGGAGGCGGGGTGAGGAGGGAGCTGAGCAACGACTTGACGGCGGCGAAGCGACGCGAAGCCGGCGAGCGGCGCGGCCGGGAGCGCCGGCGCCTCGGAGCCGGACGCCATCGGCGGGAGAGGGGGCGAGTGTGGAAACGGGCCTTGCTTGGTGTTTAACGTCCTAGGTGGTGGGCTTTGATGGAATGGGCTCTACCTCGTCGTAGCTCGTACGCATTAATGGGCCGGATCAAGCGTAAGGCAGCCTTGTTTTGGAGCAAAGCAGTAGCACATGGCGTTCACCAGCTGCGCCACGAAAACAATGTCGTGTAGACTTAGGCCCCGTTTGGCAGAGCTCTAAAGCTGGTCATCTGTAGCTCTAGAAAATTATGGATCTAGAGTTGCATGCATGTTAAGTGCATTTACATGACTCATTTCATTTATATTATATATTAAATAAAAATATTTAAATCACTTTAATTTAGTCAACAAACTACAGATCCAACGTAGATCTCGGAGCTAGAGCTGTGCCAAACGGAACCTTAGCTATCATGTGGCTCTTGTAAACATTACGCTGACAGGTGGGTCTAGGAAGAGGCACAGTATAAGCCATTAACTGTTTCAGGATAAGGGGAACCGAATGAAATTACTATTGCCTTCCTCCTCCCCCTGTGGCCCTGATCAACTCGGCTTCGGCTTCTGACTTATTTTTCACTATTCATAAGTTTCGTCTTTTTCTGAACTTTTGGCTTTTTGTTGAGCTTTTTTGCCGGTTCTTTTTTTCCCGTATTTGTTTGTATTATACATAATGGGCTAACATATTTTTTTATTTTTAAAATTTTTTAAATTTAATTATGCTAAATAAGCCTCTGTCAGCTACAGTGCTTTTTTCAGCCAACTACAGTGTTTTTGGCCATAAGCCACGAGCTTTTCAGCCGAACCGATCACCACCTGTATCTCTCCGTCTCTTCATCTTTCCCCAAATTCCTTTGATTTCTTCCCAATTCTCTATTCCAACTTGCCCCTATATCTGGTTGGTAACAAAAAAACAATATCTTCTTTTTAGCTTATAGCTTTATAACTTATAATTTTTTTAAATAAACAAATGAGATAGTATTTTCGTCATCTTTCAAAACGGTTTATCGAGACAGGCTTTTAAAATAGCTTATCAACATTCATTTTATTTATACAAATACCCATATTTAGACTACAAGTCATCAACCACAGCTATAAGCCATCGGGTAGTCCACGCACGAACGTGTGGGACTACATGTACGTATTTTGCCAATTCCGGGGTACTCCCACGCGGTCTGCCTGTGCGGTGCTGCGCCCTACGGTCCCACTCATGTATTGCCCCCGTACAACGACGCCCTGTTGCAGAGGCAAGGGACACGCGAGCGTCCATCGCATACTACCTATATACCTATATTAAACCTAGGGGCTTCCTAGCTTCTGACCACGCCATCTCATTGGATTTGCGCAAACGACCTTCGGTTTTTCGAAATGGCATACCGGTCCTTCATTTTTGCAGAAAGGCCCCTGCAACATTAGCTTTTTATGAAAAACCTTTCCATTTTCTAAAATTACATATGCCTCCTTGGTTTTTTCATAGAGGCCCCCGATAAATCCCACGATTTTCCTTTTATTGCGTAAGGGTCCTTAGTTTTTTTGCCAAATTTTTCTGGAATTACGTATAGATCCTTGCTTTTTTCAAAAAAAAATTATCTTCACAAATTATCGACTCTTTTACTTTGATCCATATGATAGCTGACACGGTATAACCCCACACTTCCGCTACTAGTATGTTACACGTCAGGGGGGCTCAGGGCCGGCATGTACACGTGCACAGTGCTGGCTACATAAATGTGTACGTGCTCAATTGCTGATGCATACATCTTCTCGATTGTGTTGGTGCCCAGACTCCAAAGCATTTGTAGTTCGGAAAATGATCATACTGTATCTGGGTCTTGGGAAAAAAACTCGTTGGTAGCGCTTCCTTGCTCGATTCAAAATTACTTTAATTACACTTGTTAATTAATTAAATATTAAATAAATCGATTTCAGATAAAATTAAATTTTACTTTGGCCTGACTCATTAGCTCAATTCTAATAATACTTCTAAACTAACAATAAAATAAATTTAAATTTTGTTAAATTTAAAAAACTCAATAAAATAATAAGTTGACTCGATATCCATCCATAGTCCCACATAGGTGATTGGACTAAATTCAAAGCATAACGTGTACAATCTGGGTAGCTCGCTTTTTAGGTGTATTATAGTGAGACCGGGTGCTTATAAATTCCTATAAAATTGAAAAAAGTTTGTCTCGCTCCAAATAGGTCTACCTTAGGTAAGCCTCACACAGGTACATAAATACACTCAACGTGGTAATCGAATTAGTAACAAAGTTCACTAATTCGATCTCGAAGTATTCGAGTACTGTTGTAAGAAAAGGATGGACTGGAAGACGAATGCCGTACTCACAGTATGTTTGGAACACCGGGATTTGCCCAATCTCCCCCGATGGCCAATTTTGTCCGCAGATCTGTTCCATCTGACGAATTTTCGCAGAGGAATCTTCTCGGCACTCTCCAACTCCTTCCATTTCACATTATCCATCTCTAACACCATCCAATTAGATGATGGCTTGGTCATTTTCTTGACTAATTGGTTTGGATTTGAACAGGATTGAAGAAAGAAGACGACTCGGTTGACGCCAGAAAGCTCGAAGCAGATTGGATTGGAAGGGAAAAGTAAGGAAATCAAAGGTTACTCTAAGACAAGCTTTTATAACTGTGTGAGTTATTTGTCTCGGGAATCGATCCGATAGACAGGTCAGTAGAAATCGATTAAAATTCATTAATTGATTTGTTTAAGATTCATCTATCTTTACAACTGAAGTGAAATTAACTTATTGATTAAGATCGATTTTGGCCGAAGAAAATCGGGAATGCTTTGCTTTCCACTGTCTTTCCTTGAACAACCACCCGTAGTCATAGACCGAGGGCACAACGTTTGGGTGGGTCGCAGCGAAAGCCGAAGCGTACAGTCGACGCACGCGGCCGCTTCCCATAGTTGCATCATGTTCTGGTGTAAATGACCTCATTCGGCCCATGCTTCTCCAGATCGGCGGATACCACAACGAGGCAGTCGTGCACGTTGGTTGTGGTCGGCGAAGGCAACACATGCATGTCGCCGCAGATGCTGGTTGGCGAAGACGGCATATCTCACGCGCGACTTCTCCTTAACCCACGCCCGGCAAAAAAATTTGGTGAAAACCGGACTTTTTACGGCAAAACGAACTTTTTTTTGTGCCGCTCCGTGAACATTGCGGCGGAAGCCGAAACAGTCCGTTGGCACGAAAACGTGTTACACGAACGTTTCGGAAAGGCTCTAACGAATTCGGGGCTACTCATTTAGGTTTTTTTTATAACTTATAACTTATTTTTCACTGTTTGGTACTATAGCTGACCGGCTTATTTTGTAATGTATCTACTGTAGCTTTTTTGGTGTAAAAATTAAAAATAGAAAAATAGGCTAACTCATCATAGACAATTTAAAGAAATATAAAAAGAAAAGGTAAAAAACCCTAATAAAGCAAAAAAAACTAGAAAAAAATAAACAACTAGAACCTAAAAGCCAAAACTTAACAAGAAACCGAAATGAGCAGGGTGACGTGCATCCTGAGTTGCTTCGTTTCTTCACTGTTTCTTAGGGTGTCTTTGATTGGGCTTCTCAACCTGCTTTGGCTTTCCAAAAAGCCAAAATCCAACCAAAGAGGGGAAACTCCACGCCTACTTTTTGGAGAAAGCTGCTTTTGTGGTAGTACAATTTTCACAGCGGGTGGCACCTTGCTTCCACCGGCTGTGGATTCGTGATTGTCCACGAAATTACCTACCTGCCACTGGTTATGAAGGTACCGTTTCGTTTTTTCCTCTTCTTTTCCCCATCCGCAGACTCGCGAGGAAAGGTCGCCGCCGCTCCACCCCGTTCGCCCGCTCCGCTCCAAGACCGACGAGCTGGGAGCCGCCGCGGGCGAGCGCGAGCTCCGCCGCCGACGTGGGCTCCGCCATCGCCGCGGACGAGCGCGAGCTCCGGGCGAGCGCGAACTCCGCTGCCGCTGCCTTTGCCTTGCTTCGTCTCCGTGCGGATCGACGACCTGAGGAAGAAACGCGCAGGAAAAAAAACAGAAAAATATGCATTGGGTGGTTGACATGTGGGGTCACGGATGACATGTGGGCCCGCTGAATTCAGTTTTTCCAAAAGTCACAGCTGTTCAACCAAACGGCTTTCAGCTTTCTTATAGCTCACAACCCACAGCAGCTTTTCCACAACCACAACTCACAGCAACTTTTCCAGAAAACAGAGCTCAACCAAATACACCCTTACCCCTTCTACAGCTACTGGCATACGTGAAGCAACGCAGCAAATACTCCTGGCCGGACCACCTAAAGCGCTCTTGCGAATGTGCAAGCCGGGATTTTTTGAGTGAAGCAAGCAGGACCTGGATGTATGTCGCGCCAGGCTTTCCGCGGGAGAATTAATTGGAGACAACCAGACTCGCCCTGCTTTTGATGTAAAAAGCCCAGCACAGTTACCATGGTAAAGAGTACTAGTAGCTAGGTACGGTGACCAATGCTTTTGTGCACACACGGAAAGGAAAAGCAGAAAAAAGAGAGGATATCTGATCAGGAGGGGTACAACTTTTGCTTTCCCACATATTCGTCCTTCGGACATCAGATTTCATTAATGGAGCAAAAAGCTACTCGCTCTTGTCGCATTTTAGTCGTATTCTGGCATACGTACAATCGATTTTCAAAACTTTAATTGCCAATGTTTTCTAAATATTTAAATCAGATATACAAAAACATTATATAAAGTTGCCTCAAAAGCATTCTTATAATATTATAATTTTATTGATTTTATAACTATAATACAATAGAAATTTGGGATCAAAGTTGATTTTAGATAATATATAAATATTTAAAATGATATGTATTTATGATTAAACCAGTTTTGGTGCGAAAAGTTCATCTTACTCAAAGGAGTAGTACTGAACAGTCGCCAAGTTACCATGAAAAGCCTGGACATAATCACATCTATATAAATAAAAATAACCCGTGATATTCAATCCACATGCTTTGTTTTGAGGCAATAAAATTCCATAATAATCCTAAAAAACTAGAAATTATCACATTAATTGAAAAAAAGGAAGAATCTCTGCTACTTATTTTTGGCAAATACAGATTATAATGGTATAGATTAACCATATATAAATATTAGAGTTATATAACAAATACAATTGTATTTCAGTATAGAATGTCCATTTGTATATCAAAGACAATTGTATCATAATATGTAGCCATGAACTTGTGTGAATAAATATGCTAGTTTTGGTTGTTTCACCGAGATTAGATCTAAGTACTAGTAACTGAATGCCGTGGTTGGAGCTTGCTCAGCGAGCACATGTAAGGATCTGAGTCATGACAGCTGAGAATTTAGGTAGGAGTTTAGTGAGCAACGGTGGTTGCTTAGGTAGGAATTTAAGATACACCAATAAATTCGCTTCCCAAGGTGTATTAGTGCGCTTCTTAGTGTGCGTTTGTCATTCTTTAAATCTCTTTGTGCCCAAACTTTTTTTTTATGAAAACTACATCCATTAAGATCATCTACTACTGCTCCAAGAAGAAAGGCACGGCAAAGTGAAAGTAGGCTGAGATGTGAAACAGACGGCCTGAAACGTGATCTCAACAATGCAGTCATTTACTCCTCCTCCAAAATGAAGGTATACAAAGGGGCAAATGCGCATTACAGCATTAGGTAATCTACAATTGAACTATAAACAAAAGAAGTCTTGTCAAGTTCAGAATCGAATGACTTGTGTCGTATGGACTCGGCCGTACCTCGAGCTGCTCAGAATCTGCATGGAGGAAAAGAAAAAGAGAGCGGCCGTGCTATGCTACTATATACGACCACTGCGATGGATGTATAAATCGGGCAATAGTAAACTGCGCAGCGCAGTGGAGCGAGCGTATCGGCCTTGGCGCCAGGTTGTTGTTGGCGTTAGCAGTTCAAGGCGCGCCCACGTGGCGGTACATGTCATGGGGTACGGTACGGGGTGCCCCGCGAGGAAATAATAAAGCCTGCAGAGGACAAGGCGACCAGCTTTCCTTTGGACAAAGGAATAATTACAACCCTGACAGGAGATGTTTAGAGTAGACCACCACACATACTTCGGGGGCGCTGAATGCTGATAGCTTCCGGCTGAAACTACTGAAATTATTCTTTTAAAAACTATTGGTTTTTTAAATTATTTAATTAAAAAAATAAAAAAAACGCTATTATATCATTATGGATAATATAAAGAAATAAGAAAAAAGTAAAAAAACTAAAATTAAAAGGTTGATGAATTTTAAATAGAGTTTAACTTCTAAAAACTGAAAACCAGCCGAACCTTTTAAACCTCTCTGATCTCTCTTTCTCCCTCTGTTCCTGCCTTTGTCTGTTTCACTCCTGTCATAATATAAACATATCTTGTGAGGCCACGGCTTTTGATGGAGATTGGAGAAATTGTACTCTACCCTGCTGGTAGATTGACAGGCTTGGCCAAGCACAATTTACTAACCCTGCAGCAGGTGGGTAGATGTAAAGATTTAATGTCGCACCCTCGGGTAAGGCCTACTCAAATTAGTTTATATTTTTGGCTTTTAGTTTATAACTTTTAATTTTATTTTTTTTAATTTCTAGTTTTTTAGGTTTTTTGCTTTTGCTTTTTTCGTATTTATTTGTATTATTCGTGATAAGAGAATATTTTTAAAAAAGTTTTAAGTTTCATTACGCTGAAAAGTTTACCATAACTACAGTGAAAAATTCTCAAACATTGAAAAATAGCCCAGATAAGCACCCCGCCCTGATCAATTCGGCTTCGGCTTCTGGCTTATTTTTCACTATTCATAAGTTTCGTCTTTTTTCTGAACTTTTGGCTTTTTGTTGAGTTTTTTTGCCGGTTCTTTTTTTCCCGTATTTGTTTGTATTATACGTAATGGGCTAACATATTTTTTATATTTTTAAATTTTTTAAATTTAATTATGCTAAATAAGTCTCTGTCAACTACAGTGTTTTCAGCCGAACCGATCACCACCTAAGCCTGGCCTAGTAATCCATGCATCACATTCCAACTTAAGCATCTTGATGGTACTCCTATCCTATGTGGTGTTGATTTTATAGGCCCTATTTTGTAGATAATCTTTCACTTTTAGTTTTTCTTAGTAATTACTATTTATTATATTAATAAATTATAAATTATAGCTTAAAAGGACAGACTCTTAGTTTGCGTGCGTATTCCCTGTGATCTAAAGTAGACGTCGCGCGTAATCTAAATTGCTTATAAGGCGGACTGCAGAACACAGAACATGAGATTGCCACGTCACAGAACAGCGCTCTTTGTGTGTAGAGAGCGAAACTATATGGAAGTATTGATATTAAGGACCCGCTTGGTGATATTCTAAGAATGCTTTTTTTATCATTACATATCCTAACGTCGCTGTTTACACCGCGACATGGTTCTCAAAGATGTAAAGTCACCCACATGAGTTGACTAACACCATGGACGTGTAGTCGAGGTAGGAGAATGCTGTGCAAGACCTAATCTCAACACTGGCCATCCTTGTTAATAATCTAATCTAGTTTTTTCTTGATGAACTTAAGAGTTAGTGTATCATATTTTAAATTGACATAGTAGTGAACTTGAACATCAATAAGCTCATTATATTGTGGTCCACCGTCACGAGTTAACACATCGGAATTCATGACCATTTTATGGTATGATGAATAAAAGTATTAGATCACTCGCCGAGAGTGTTTTTCTTTTGGAAATGCTGGCCAATGGCGAGTATTGGCGAGTGGTTAGTTATGTGCTATGCTCCCATTGGTCTTCCATTGGTTGTTTGGAAGTCTTTGTCTGAAGCATGTAAGGACTAAAATCTTGCACCGTGAAAATGACATGATTACTGTCCATCCACGGGACAAAGAAATCGGACTTAACCTAATACAATGTCCCACTTCATTAAGCCTACAATAGAAGGCTTGATATCAGCAATGGAGGGTGAGCCAAAGTGGACTTTTCGAGTGCCACAAACTACACAATGGTAGAATTCATATAAGCAGTCGGCAGAAGTTATACCATAGGCCTGGTATGACCCTAACTGCTAGGATGGCTTGGACGTCTATCGAGTAGAAGCTGGTGTTGTGGGACTCTCGAGAAGTTCTATTATCCCAGCCCTGTACAAGTCGTGTGAATAAAGTTGGGCACTCTCTGCAGAGATTAAATCAAATCACTCAAATGTATCGTACTTCCGTTTAATGGAGTTGTGTCAAAATGGGCGATTCCAAAATCAAGGCATATGGACCTTTGTTGGTTGAAATCACGGTAAGTTGAAAGTGAGATAACTTGATGATAACAAAACCTTCTTTATAAACTGGTTTTGATTTAAGTCAAATGGTTTATAAATGAATTTGTATGAGTACTAGTGATAATAGGTCCAAAACAAACCCTTCTTGATAGGCACTTTCCTTCAAATATTCAACTGGACTATAAGACTTTACCACCATGGCTTGTTGAGTATGGTTGCACTCATTCTTACATTTTTGGTTCAGACAATGATTATTGTGAAGAGTACATGGCAGCAAATGATGAATACTACGATTGTAAAGATCATATGTTCTAGGTCAAACCAACACTCAAACGTTGCCTGTGGTGCGATCGCTTTTATCGTATTTTGTCTGTAATATAAGAAAGTTTGGCTTAGAAGTATTAAAATTCTATAATCGACTGCTATGTTGTATTTTATGTGAAAACTCTGTTATGGTCTTATAATTATAAACAAGCTCTTTATCAATATATGTGCAACTAAAATTCTAGATAGTTACAGAGATTCTTGATAAATCTAGGTATTTTCACAAAATTCAGTTAAATCTTACATTCGAAAGATGAGAAACCAGAGTCACTTAAAAAGAGCGGGGCGTTACCGCCAGGGCCATCTTAGAGGGGAGGGCAGCAAGTGCGACGACCGGGGGCCCATGCCACATAGGGGCCCATGAGTATATGTATGTATATAGCACTTAGTATATGTATTTGGCATATTGAAATAAAAATTTAAAGGCCCATACACTTAGCACAAGTCCAGCAATCAATCAGGAATTAGCTTGCCGTCGCTTCCTATTCTGATATTCGGCTATTCTCGATCGCCGACCGATGATCGTTTCGCCTCCCTATCGCCCAGCCCAATCGCCAGACGCGGCGACGCCGCTCCGTGAGGCGCGACACCGTGAAGCCACGACACGCCGACGCCGCTCGTCCGCATGCGACGAGGGATGGGCCCCACGCCCCCACGAGCGGACGGTGGACGGCTGGACAGGATCACCCATCACCGATCAGGTTTCTTAAAAAGCACTGAAGCATTATTTTTTATTTGAGGTAATCATAATAATTATTTTACCGTTCTTTTAATTTGTTTATTGTAGTATCGTTATCTTTTATGAACTAAACATATGCTGTAAGTTAACTCTTATTAGTAGTACTATATACTTTATTAAAAAATTAGATTGTTGGGCCCTTGCCGTCTTGCTTACCCAAGGACCCTTGAAATTATTGAGACGGCCCTGATTACCGCCACTAGCCCGTTGGAAATGCCAGTGTGAGCGTGGAGATTGGGATAGATCCCCACGACCCCCACGCCAAGAACACGGTAAGTCACTGAGCCAACCGTCTCCCTTAGGGCATCCATAGTGTATATAACCCAAAGGGCCGTAAGGTGTGTCCCATCTAAACCTTAAGACCGACTCCATAGTGTATATAACCCAATGGGCCTTAAGACGGTCCCACTCGGCAGATAAAGAAAAATTGTATTTTAATGCTTGTGGCCAGGTCTTTAGTTTGAGAACCAGCCTTAAGCCTTTTTTTGCTTATAGCCTGCTTAAGATCATCTCTGTAATGTATAAGGTTGACCTTAAGGTGACTTAAGACCCTCTATTTTCATACACTACAGATGCCCTTATCTCTTTCTTTCCTCAGCCGACAGGTGGCCCTCTCTCTTTTTTAATCCAAATTAAATAAGAAATTCCTAAAATGCCCTTAACGGCAACAGCTACTACTTATTTTTCGCCGTGCAGAATGGATGAGCAGTATATTTCCTTTCTGTCTCGTTCGCCGCCGACCTCGCGGCCGCCACCCATCCCCATCCCGCGTCCGGCGACGTTGCAGGCATCTATTGCCTACTTGTTTTTGGCCGTGCAGAATGGATGAGCAGTATGTTTCCTTTCTGTCTCGATCGTCGCCGACCTCGCGGCGGCCGCCATCCATCCCCATCCCGCGTCCGGCGACGTTGCAAGTATCTATTGCCGACGTTCGTGCCACGAACAAGCGACGGGTGCCTTCTGAAACCGCTATAAATATGTGCATCATCATGTCATACGCAGCTACGCGCAGTGGTACATGCAGCAGTAGTACTTTTACTCCATCTGCACGTCCTGCCCTAGGCCCCTAGCTAAGATACGTAGGTTTCAGTCGAGTCTACGGCGTACGTAGACACAATTGTAACTGGCATCGTATTCAAATCGATGCTAGATGTCCGTACGTGTGCATCGCATCGATCGATGATTGGACAACGAGGGCACGGCTTGCAGCACTCGGTAATCACGCCTGTATATTTGCTGTAGCCATGGTTAAAACGACTTGTAGGGTTAGAGAACAAAGTAGAGAGATACATGAGATAGGAGTGAGAGGAGTAGAATATATGACATATCTATGATTCTTTGCTTTATCTCTGAAGCAAGACGAGAATAAGATACATGAGGAAGCCATTTTAGAAATCCGTGCATCTATATTGGTTAGGCTTCTTTAAACATAAACCCTAAGCAAAAACTAATATAAATATACCCTGCAATAAGGTACAGTAAACAGAACACACCTAACTATACTTTGGAGAAGTCACAAGTTATGCTCTATTTCGGTTTCTGACTTTTTTTGGTTTCTAACTTTTTTACGTCAGAATCTATTTAGAATGCATCAGTTTCTAATTTTAACTTTTTCTTCTTTTGTTTTCCCTCTTTTTTCTTTTCATTGTCTGTAAAGATATAATGATGTTTTCTTTTTTCATTTTTTTCTTTGTTTTTCTTTTATTAAATAATTCAAAAAATCTAATATCCGCTGCTATATAATTTTAACTTTGAAGTCTGAAGTTACAGCAGAAAGCCGCAGGCCAATGGTCCGTTAGAGCGGGATGCTTCGTCAGATCAGATTTCGAGAGCAAGCAAGTTAGCAGCAGCTAGCAGCAGTGAAAGGAACCCAAGTTACCGGGTAGTACAACATGAGATGCTCCATTATGATCTTCATTATGAAAGGTACCTTTTATTTTAATGCTGCTGCTTATGTCGTTATTGAATCTAATTACCTGTCTAACCCCTCACCAAACCCTGCAGCAGTCAGATTACGGCTCGGCTACAAACATTTTGGTTTTCAACATTTTTAACTTTCAGCTCATTTAGATTAAAAGTCACCTAAAACATATCAGTGTCTAATTTCAACCTATTATAGTTTTTAGCTTTTTTCTTATTTTTGTATTATTTGTGATGATATAACGATTTTTTTATTATTTATTTATTTTTTAGTTGAATGATTTAGAAAAAATCAACAGCTGCTACAATATAATTTCAATAAAAAGACAATAGTCAAAGTTATAAACTAGAAGCTTAAAGCTCTTTAAAGCGGACCTATATGAGGGCTCGATCGATGATTGCAATGCTGAAAAAAGAAGCCCAGAAAAGCATAAGAGATTGGACTCGATGTGATCTTGCACAAATGACGATTCTTATCAAGACACATAATCTTCAGAAAACAATTGTGCATACAAATGGAGTTTTCAGCGAACTGTTACTGCTTGTGTTAATCAGGGAGCCCTCCAAGTTGCCATCATGGATCCTCCAATGATGTGAAATGTGGTTCTGATGACACCATACCTGCTAAATGAAGAGCGGCCCCGCTCGGTTAGGCTGAAAAGTCGTGGCTTATGGCTAAAATTGCACTGTAGCAGTTGAAATTTTACTGTAGTTGAAAGTAGCTTATTTGGTGTAATTAAATTTAAAAAAATTTAAAAATAGAAAAATATGCTAGTTCATCACAGACAACGTAAGCGAATACGGGACAAAAGAACTGGCAAAAAAGACAAAAGTTCAGAAAAGGACGAAATTTATGAATAGTGCAACATAAGCCAGAAGTTGAAGCCAAAACGAGCAGGGCGAGCTGAGAGCCCGGATGGGTCCCCCAGGATTGACGCGTACAAGGTACCAGTGGATCCGAGCCCACGCGTCAGTGCCACCTCTGCAACTTTGCATCTTGCCCCCGAACTCCTACAGGGCTACACTTATTCGCCGTTATAATTACGGTGGTGTCTAAAAAGCACTCGAATGTTTTTATAGTTTAAAGTACTCAGGTACTTTTAGAGAGGCCGTATATATGGGAGAAGTAGATTGAGTGTTTTTTGTGGTTTGGAGTAGTCACTTTTTTTTTGAGAAGATGTATACATATAGGAAAAGAGAAACGTTTTTTATAATTCAGAATACTTATATTTTTTATAAAACGTGTATATATAGGAGAGAAGTCTAAGTGTTTTAAGTAAAAAAAATATCGAGTTGTTTTCCCTATAAAGATTAGCCGGCCTGAGCAACCCTCTCCCGTTCCCAGTTCCCACGCAAACCAGAAGCCGCCACAGAGCTCAAGCTCACGCGACTAGCTCGAAGCTACTCTGTCTCGAGCTACCTATCCATGGCGTCAGGAGAAGCAGAGCCACTCCAGTACACGGTGAGCAAAAGGGTTTCGAGCCTTCCAGCCTTGGTGCAGCCTCCATTGGAAGGCTTTTTCTCACATTCTGTTGTTCTTGCTGCGGCTGGCATTTGCAGACCACCGTGCTGCGGGTGTCCATCCACTGCGAGGGGTGCAAGAAGAAGGTCAAGAAGGTGCTCCACAACATCGAAGGTAGTAGTTTCGGTTGATTGGTTCGTCGTTCTTGCGATGGTCGGTGTGGCGTTTTTGGTTTTGATGGAATGGTTTGCTGTGGCGAATGATTAGGTGTGTACAAGGTGACGGTCGACGCGGCGCAGCACAAGGTGACGGTCACAGGCAGCGTCGGCGCCGACGCGCTCATCAGGCGGCTGCACAAGTCCGGCAAGCATGCCGCGCTGTGGCCCGTGCCGCCCGCCGCCGAGGGTAAGAAGCCCGAGGAGGTGCCTGCGGTGGCGCTAGCGGCGGCCGCCCTGTCTGCCGGGGAGAGCGGCAAGGGCGCGTATAAGGCGGACGCGAAGCCGAAGGAGGCGGCCAAGGAGGCAGAGTCCGAGAGCTCGGAGAAGAAGCAGGAGAAGGACAAGGGCTCGGACAAGAAACCGGAGAAAGCCGAGGCGAAGAAACCCAAGGAAGAGGCCAAGGAGGAGAGCGAGATTGCTGAGAAGGAGAAGGGCTCCCCTGAGCCGGCGAAAGAAGCTGTCGCCGAGGAGGCGGGCGGGGAGGAGACCGGCGGCAAGAAGGGGAAGAAGAAGAAGAACAAGCACAAGGACGCCGGCGAGGTGACCGCCACTGCGGAGAAGCCGCTGCCGCCACAGCCACAGCAAGCGATGCCCGTGCCGGCGCCGGCTCTGGGGCCGGACCGCCCGCACGGCGGGTTCCCGTTGTACACACCGCAGCCGGTGATGAGCTACAACGTAGCGCACCCGAGCCCGAGCGTGTCGTACTACGCGCCCACGCCGGTAATGTCCATGCAACCAATGCCGCCACCCCCGACGCAGATACCGTACGGCTTCTCGCCGTACCCGCCCATGAGGCCGCCGCTGCCAGAGTTCCAGTACGGCCCGCCGGGCATGCGTTCGTCCCCGCCGCAGGAATCGTACAATAACATGTTTAACGAGGAGAACCCCAATTCTTGTAGCCTTATGTGACTCCGCAGCCGCCTCGCCGGACGCCGGCAGGGGATCGAGTTGTAGTTAAAGGTGGGGAGGCTTCGTAACGCAAGCCTCCTGTCGTGGTTAGCAGGTAGAGTGGAGTACTGTTAATTAGGTGGTCAAAGCGCTTCTTGACCAGGCATTTTCCTTAAAACTGCTCTTAGTTGATCATGTAATGACAAGAGTATTTTAGTACCACCAGTAATATGGTTCTTTTTTGCCACTTGCCGCATGTTCGAGAAAAACGGTTTCAGAGAAATTTTTCCAAAGAAATCAGATTGTTTCGTGTGAAATTTCAGTCGAGCACAATCGGAGCACCAACAAATATGAAATTGGGCAGTAATGCAGTATCTGTATTTGGTTGATGATTTTTAAGGTCTGGTGATGTTGTTGAGACAATGGTGTCTAGTATATATCAATATATGTGATAGGTCACTGGGGCACTGCACTTAACAAAAAGAGCCGAGTGGCTTATAAGCTAGACTTTATAGTCTATTTTATGTGCTATAACTATTATGGATTAAATCTACGTAATTGAATATATGTTATATCAGCATGGATAATACAAAAAAAGAAAAAAAAGAAAAAGCAAAGAAATAAGAAAAAAAGAAGAAAAGGAAAAAAGCTAGAAAGCTAGGGAAAAAAAAAAGAAAATCATAAATCAGAAGTTGAAGCCGTTTGTAGGGGAGACCTAAGACCATGTTCTAGATAGTATTTTTTGGCTTTTAGAAGTTGATTTTTAAACGAAATGTATTCTCAAAAGGTGGTTTCTATAAACTGTTTGTAAGAGTTTTGTATAAGCTACTTGAACGAAGTGTCTTCTCAATATAGGGTGTCTATTACTTTCTCAGTCTCTTGGAATCAGTCAAAAACTAAAACCCATAACAGTTTTAAACAGGGTAAAAGCTGCCTGTTCATGATGATTGTTCCGCAAAACAAAGAATGGGTTCGGGTTCTCCCCATGTAATACAATGATTCTTATCATTGCTTTGTGATATGCTCCTTGATTTGGTACTGTGGGAGGAGCAAAATGGAATAGTGGTGGACAAATCAGTACGTCGCGCATGGCATGAGAGTGAAATTAGTACTCTCCTAATCCTATTGTTAAATCACTGCCCCCAACTTCTTTAATTTAATCTCGTTGGTATGGTCAGCATTCTCATGTAAGAGTGTCATGTTCTCAATATACAAATTTTAATTTTTACATGTTAAAAAAATACATCTATCTATCTATTGCCTCCAGAAAAAAAAATCATCATGTTCGTTCTCAACATCTAAAAATTACTATATTAATCGGTAGAAAAATATCTACATTATCAATTATAGCAAATCTAAATTATAACAGTACAGGTTAATTGCATAAAGACAGAGTTGTAAAACAAATACCACTCAGTAGAGTTGTAAAACAAATACTACTCAATCCATTGTAAGGATTACCTTATTCCACGTCTAAAAAGGGTCTCCTTATTGTCATGGGCTACAGTTAAAGGTTCAAGCGCCCACATGCACCAGGAGGCTGCGATCCAAAGATTCCAAACAGCCATCGGACGCCCTGTAAATCTGACAACACTTGTCATGCAATTATTCTCACTATTAACTCTCTCTGATAATAACTGAAGGTCAGTTATCACCAGGTATTTCTCTCTATTAGCAACCACTCCACCGATTGGACGTGATGGTTCCGTGAGATGTCTCCTCAGATGGATAACTGACGTCGCTTCAACGGTATTTAAAAGTTGACGAGAGAAGATAGAGCGACAATCGATACATGAACACTCTGAGACAATCACTTGATTCTGAATCAGAGCAAGTCAAGAAAACCAACATCTTTCGAGCTATGAGAGATTGTTGATTATAAGTAGTTAATTCCCTTTTGTAGACCCCTTTGTAACCAGTTTATAGTAATAAATATCATCTCTTTTTTTGCTAAATATTTTCAAGAAATTTAGACTTTTTTCTCACATTATTTGTAAAACCGACGACTCGATGTGGACAGTAGTATTACCAAACACTTTTGACTGCAAATATGATGTACCAATATGTTGTAGTTTTCTATTGACCAGTCTTAATATTTGCAAGGATAGATATATCTGACACTAACATTGTTTTTAAAAAATCAGTCAACATTTCAACCGTCGGATTCAAATCCAGTCATCGTATATATCAGCATGCCTCCCCTATAAGGCTATAAGCCTATAACCCACCCATTCCCAACCCTAGTGTCGTGCCATGCACACGCGTTAGCATGCTGCCTCCTCCGTGCGGCGTCTCAAGCCCGCCAGAGCTCCGTCATTGCCGCCTTACTCCCCGTGCGCCCCGTAGAATTCCCTTCCGACTTTCAGTCCGCTGGAATTTTTTTACGAATAATCTATTTTTTATTCAAAATTATATAAATATGTTCGCGAAATTTTTTTTTACAAAAATAAACTTCAATCGCTCACTCATTGGGCGACTGCCGCATTTCGTCCAACCGGGAAGTCTAATGGAATCTAGGCGCCTGCGCGGTCAGCGTGATGCAGCGCGCAGAGGCTTTGACGCTGCTCCGCGCCGTCTCACCCGTCTGCGTGCGCGCGCGCGCATACGATCGAGATGCGCATCTCCTCGGTCACCGCGACGCCCAAACGGGACGAAACGATACGCGCGCGGCCGCGCCTGGGGCCAGGCGCCAACGGTTTGACCGCCTGTAGCTCCGGCCGCCGCGCCATGACGCCCGTTGAAAAAACGATGAATCGAACGGACGTCACTGTGCTGAGTGCTGACTCGATCTGCACGCGCCGTCAGTGCTGTGCTGTGCCTGCGTATACCACTCCGAATATTCCAGTAGTAGTAGGAGCATTACACTGATGTATTCTGTGAAGGATCCATTTTGGAAATGCAGAGAAAACACGCTGGTCGTCGGTCGGACGATAGAGAGCGGTCGGTGGTGGTAAAAGTTTACAGAGAATTGATTGAACGCAGCAGCTAGCGGTGTCAGTGCTGCATCATGGTGGATGTGTGTAAGTTTTGTTCTCTAGTGTATGGTTTTTGTGCCTGCCTGCTCTTCTTGCATTGCTCTTGCTGCTGCTGCTGCTGCAACAGCAAATGTATGACTCGATCTATGAGGATCTACTCGTGATCAAGGGTGACTGGCCTCGAGGGACAAGCCTGCCAGGTGATTCAATGTCAATGGCAGAGCAGAGGGAGACTGAGAGAGTGGACGCATTAGTGCCATTCTGCATTTTGTTCATTGAATTTCAGCACTCCAACGAGTCTCTCGCTGACGTGTAGGAGTAACACTAGGAGGAGTGTTCTTAATGTGCAAACGTTGAGAGGTGTAAGATTTCTTCCTTGCAATTAAGCTGACAAGCGAGAAGCTTCATTCAGCAAACGATTTCTGGTTTTTTTTGGGCCATTTTTAGGCGCATTTTTTTCAACTTATGTCTTATATCTTCTCTAAACAAATAAAAAGATGACTTCTTCATCACATTTTGAAACGGCTTATCAACATTTGTTTTATTCACCCAAACGATCACACTAGAACTAAAAGCTATCAACGAAGCCATAACCTATCAGTTGCAAATAAAAAAACCACCCTTGTTTTGGGAGTGTACACATGCTCCATTTGGTGAACCTCTTGTTTCAGTGGAGTTAAGTTAGGCCTATTTCATGTACAAGGTTTTGCTAACGGGTGGGTTTTTAGGCTTATGGTTCGATTTTCTACAGCAACTAGCTTTTAAACGGAGTGTCTTTTTATAAGTTGATTATAGTAGGCACTGTCCTAACTTCATCTATATCGACTAAAATCATACGCGAGTATCTCTCTTTGTATACTCATGAACAGTTAGAATTAAAAAATTTAAACAAAAAACTATAAACTACAGCTCAAAAAACCCACCTATTAATATCTTTGTATCTAGCTTAGGCACTTATTTAGGTCTGGCCTGGAAAGATTTAGTTAGATCTCTAACAGATCAGTGCTGAAAAGACTTGATTTAATTTGTAAATGGAGGAAAGATCAGCTTTCACTGTTTGATAATATTGTTACTTTTGGAAGCAATAACTTATATAGTCCTGATCGGGTTCTTTTAGGCTTAAAGTTAGTTTATATTTATATTGTCTACAATCACTAGTTTTTAAACAATGCGTTTTTTAAACTGGATCAATAGAAAAATTGTAGCAAAAAGTGTCTAAGTTCAGCTGTATCGGACAAAATCGCATACGAGCATTTCTCTCTACATACTATCTCTCGCAAACAGCTAGAATTTAATTATTTAAATTATAAGTCATAAACTATCGGTCTAAAAGAACCACCCTGTACTACTTCACTAATGCTCACCACCACATGCTAGATGCTAAAAACCTAATCTTTGCATTATTTCACCACGCTCGCCGCATGTGTATGCATGCAGTTGCATCACAAAGGAGACCCAACTCATCGCCATCAGCATGGTTTGACTAATGAACATGCCTCCTTTGTCTAATGGAGCATTTGTTATTGGTCTCGGTACGAGTGAAGCAGATGGGATCCTAGCTGAGTTGTGCTAATAAAGCTGTACTCCATTTGATGGAAAAGTACTAAGGAGCCAAAGTGCAATGGAGTAGCCCAACTAATGCAAAATCTGTTGATCTAGAAAAAGCAAATGCAAAGCTGCAGGTTCAGTTTACCTTTGAAAACTCTGGACATGTCTAGAATTCCCTGATCTATTCCGCGATGTACAAAAGCGCGCGCACACACACACACACAAAAACTAAGGCATAATCCACCACAAATAAATGGGATGTTTGGGTCACGCAAAAAGCTACATCTAACCAAATAAACGAGCAAGGCTTCACACACAAAAACCTCTGTTTCTTCGACGTGAACATTTCTTGATGATTTTTCACGATTATCATAAATCGTTTTATGACCACTCTTTAATCGTAAGTTTTTCTATAACCATCTAGTTGTAAGCACTTCTATAACCTTCCATAGTCGTAATTTTTTCTGTACCTACGTAGTCGAAAAGCGTTCTACGACTACTCTTTAGTTGTAAGTCCACGATCATGTAAGTCATAAGTCCTACTACAACTACTGCTTGGTCATAAGCCATTCCACGACCACGTAGTCATAAGTTAACCTACAACCACCTCGTGGTCGTAGGTCTTTCTGGGACCAGTTTGTCTCGAACTGGCTTGTCTACGACGACCTGCTATATCGTGGGTTTATCTGACAAGGAGGTTAGAATGTGTGCTTATTCCTAATAAATGTACACAATCTCTCTTCGACAACATCCGCTGCACGACGAATGGGCCACCACGTCTCTCTGACAATAACTTCCGCCAGACGTTTGTCTCTTGAACCGTTGAGACGTCTTTTGGTGTAGGAAAACGGCCGTCACTTCGTAAACTATATAAAGGTTAGTACCAGAGAGAGGTAGATCGGATCACATCAGACCACATTGGATCAGAAGATAGTGGTAGACATTTCGTATTACTCTCAGTTGTAATCAATTTCTGTGAGCAATAGCCACACAGAACGTCTGGTTATTATTCTCTCAGAAGAAGGCTCGAACCTGTATAAAAATTTATTTGTCACTACTCTCCATGATGATAGTCTAAGTCTTCTAGAGTTTTTTCTGAATCCAAATACATCATACGTAAGATCGATATTAAAACACTAATATTTCTCATTTTACTATGATCGTTGTTTAGCTTTGGCTCTCTTCATTTCACTGCTCCCATCTTGGAAACTGTTCGTATAACGATGTGTTTATTTGGTACAATTTCACGTTATGTATGTACTGCACATGTGCAATGCCATGATCAGAGCACGCATCGATCGGTAGCTTTGCCTCGTACCACCTGAAAGATTTTAGCCCTCAACTCGGGAGCAAATTCCAGAAGGGGCATGCACTGCACTGGTGATGGTGACGACTTTACACCGAGAAAAAGTCGCAAAGCTGACATGGAGCTGTGTAGGCTTTGATAGCAAAACTCTCTCTTTTAGCTTTTAGCTCAGCAGCGACGGCAAGTTGGGATGAAAAACCATAACAGATAATCTATTTTATATGATATTTGTATTTAAGAAAATATAAATGTGATAAGTAAAATCTGTATTAAAAAATATTCGTATTTGTATTCGATAATATTCATATCCATATTTGAGAATGTTCGTGTACACATTCGTATTCGATAATATTCGTATTCGATCCATTTTCTATGTCGGCCGATCGGCCAGCAACCAAGCCTAGCGGCATTCGTATTCGACTGAATTAAGTTGTTATAGAAGTTGTAGGAGGATATTTGTATTTGATCGAATTAAGTACATATTCGATTCGAATTCATATTCGTTACGACATTCAATTCGCATTCGAGAATATTTGAATTCATATTTATACTTATTTTAAAAATATGAATTTATATTTATATTTGAGACTATTCGATCGTATCCTATTCGTTTCCATCCCTAACGGCAAGCACAGGTCCATCTTTCAAAGAAATCTTGTTGGGTCTATTCAGACTCACGCATATACCGGCATCACTTTAATTTGTTTGATTCACTCCTGATCTTTCGTTTCTGTAGTCTTAGCTCAGAAGCAATTAACTTTAACATGATTGCCATGATTGAAAGTTTATGACTTTCACAAAGCCAATCTCTGTGCTTTATGCAAACACAGTGTGCTTCAGGAAGCACATCCTCGCTTGACCTAAGGGAAGATTCAAGTTCACCAAGGAAATCCGTAGAGAAAGGAACATCTATTGGTTGCTAATCGAGAAACTTTTATGCAAAATTTCTCTGTTCCAAATGGGCCCTTATTCGTTTCACGTATATTAATTAATTAATTCTCGATTCAGCAAATCAGCAGTGGTGGTGCCCTCGCAAGCCCTAATCATCGACGAAGCGGATCGACACGCAAAATTACGTGCACGGCTCAACTCTGGTGTTAACATCGATCAGACCGGCGGTGAGGAGAAGAGAGAAGCTTCCAAGCCGGCAAAGACGGTCGGCTAGGTCAGCTGTAAGACACAAAGGGTCTATTCATATTTGTTGCAGATGGTATCTTGTGGTTTCGGCAAATAGCTTTTAACTGTAGCTAATGTCTTGTGGTTTCGGCTAACGAATTTTGATTAAAAACAAATAGAAGTGACCGAAAGAAATAGCATTATAAACAAGGTATGAGCGGTAGGAAAAATAAGGGGGAGATGCGTGCCGAGATGGGAGCAAGAGGGGTGAAGTGTTGATATGCCTGTGACCCCCTGATTTATCTCTAAAACGAGATATGAGCGAGGAGTAAAAAAACCACTTCAAAAAAACTACATATTCATATTAAGTTCTGGCTAATATCAACAGGCCGTCAGGGCCTACATGGACACACAACTGTATTCCTCTTCTACAAAGCTGTTCGAGATGGAACCTACATGTACCAATCACTGTCGTGTCGCCTGTAGAAAAATTAGCGACTCTCAATGTCATGTACGTGAGCATAATTATTTGTGTCATTTGATCATAAAGGACGAGGAAAATGAACGACCATGAAGTGTCTGGCCGGCTAAATTTCATTCATGGGCTTGAACAAGAGTACTGGCCCAATTCAGGAATAGATGGATAGTGCAGAAAGCATGAATGCTTTTATGAACTAAAAGAAAGCATTTAGGTTGTGTTACTTGTATACTACACCGGCAGGGACCAAACCAGCAGCTGATATACAGGTGTAGAACAATCACATCATCACCATAGAAGTATATCACCATTCAGTTCAGAGTGCAGATCAACTATCAGACTACAAAGGAGGAACAGCAAACTTCTTTAACAAGTAATACATGTGGCTCCAGACGTTCATTCTCTAGCCTTTTGGTAGTATAGCTCGCTGGCTATGTTAGCTCCTAGACATCCAAGTTATTCTCCAAATGAAAAGCTAAACAGCAGCAACATTCTTATCCAAGCAGCTGGCTGGTCTGATCAGACTGGAAATGAAGCTCCTAAACCCTGCACGGATACAACACAAGAACTTTAGCAGTTAAGTTGGTAGGTGCAAAACGACAAAGCTGTTCGTTTCTTGACACAAATAACGATATAAAGGAGATGTTTCTCCACATAAATTCTCTTGCAGTACGAAATCTAGCCAAGGCTCTATTTTTTTTGTGTGCAATAGGTTAGATTTGTTCCAGGCAGGCTTTTCATGACTTCCAAACTTCAGTTAAATGCTACTGTGCAAGTTTCCATAATCATTCTTGCTCTCTGACGAATACAACAAGTAACAAATGCTTCCAGCTGCTTGGCACACACCACTTACATCCTAGGATAGTGTGGGAAGAAGAGAGAAGCACCTTCTGCACGACATGCCTCATTGCCTCAGCCTCATAAGCCTATTTCACTAAACACTACAAAGAACTGTGGTAAGCCTATTTACCCATTACATATATAAGAACATTAAGAAAAATAGAGATGGGGTCTATTGCAAGGACCTGCGATGGCATTTCTGAAATTCGACTTAGGAACTCCGGAATGACACTGCCACGCCCATGGATCCCAAGGCTAGAAAGTAGAAATGCTGAAACCGAGAAAGAGTATCGATCATGCACAGAAGCATACATTACTATTACCTGAATGCTTACATAGTCCATTCAGGATCTCGGGGACTGAAGATGCAAGCAATGACCTTGGAGTTCAGCAGCTTCAGCGCAAGAACAGACTCGATGCACCTCGGCGTATTGTACTGGTTAATTCATCGAGCTGCCCTGACCAACCAACAGATGCATCAGAGCATCAAAAGCACCAGCTTCAACCAACCGTATCTCCAGTGGGCCTACTGACTTGTCATGGGCTTTGCAGCGCCTGTAGACTGATGTATCTCCTTAGTCTGTTCGCTACTTGTATTTTTTTTTTACAGGCGATCTCTGTGTCCTTTATGTTGGACTGGTTGCTATCTATGCTGGATTTATTCCGGCTGTGTGGGATTTATTTTGTATTCCTTTTATTTCTGTCTTAATACAAAAGATCTGCAGCGCTTCTGCATGTTCTTGAAAAAATATGTTCTAAATGCTTGTAATAAAAGAAAAGTGTTTACAAACTATAATTTGCCTTTTCTAAATTTTGTGTCTGCTATACCAGTCTACTTCTATCCTTCCATATGGAGAACAAAGGATAGCTTAGGAGACGTTGAGGCCGAATAGCTTGAAAAATCTCATGTAGATAGATAGGAATTTTTTTATATTTTAAGAGCTGGCTGTCTAGAACAAATGACTTGGTGAATGCATCATCTTCGTTTAACTATTTAGCAGCAGAATAGTGCCATGAACCTTGCAGGGTTGAAAAGATTTTGTAAACACGAGGAATAACAGACCTGACGTTCTGCTCACTTGCAAATCCTTCCACAGAAGTCCTTAAAAATTACAAGTTACATGTGACAACAGCATGCATGGGATCGTTTTAGACTACCAACTTACCAATCTAGTTTGGTCTGGCATTTCTAGCCTAGCAATGCTAAAGAGAACCATTTTTACTTGGTAAATCTATGTTACCCCTGACGCATTGCAGTAATTAAAATAAGCCTAACAAGTAACAAGAATACTTATTTTTCCTTTTTTGAAAAATACTTATTTTTCCTTTTTTGAAAAATACTTATTTTTCTCCAGTTAGTGGCATAATACACTAAAACCAACTTCCACCAAGGCAAGTACAAGTAGGCCCTGCCAAATTTCCAACAAAAAAAAATGTGCTGCTTCTTGCTATCTCTACCACATACATGCAAATTATAATGCTAACTGATGAGAGCATCGGAATTGAGTGTCGCACCTTCTCAGCAGTTCTACGATTCGTTCTCCACATAAAATTGAAGATTCCTCACCAGTTGCGATCCTCACAACGTAGGGCTGGACCACATCATATGTCACTACTGGAACATTTCTCTTGGAGGCAGAAATGTCTGTGGACCCATTCATGAATTTGCTTAGTACTCAGTAGCCTGATTCCTCCCAAGGATTTTTGTCAGTATAAGCTAGCTCTTGGGCTTCTTTGGCATTCACTGTCAGCATCTCAAGCTCCTGAATAGCATCATTCCCCTAGCTTGTAGCCTAACTCATCCAAATTACAAGCGCAAGGAGAATTACAAATGGACCTTATTTTAAAGAGGCAGGCAAGGGCTCAAAGTAACGATTGCTGGAGCTTGTTAATTTGCCCGTTATATAATGCGATAGTGCATGATCTAAGAAGCATATCTTCTTAATATTCCCACTTTACCTGAGATATTCTGGGCCAATTAGACGGCGCAGCCCATGTAAGAATTATCTTTCTGGACATGACAGTATGTTTCAATATTTCTGGAACTCCCACTATTATTGTTCTACTGAAAAGTGTAGAGCAATGCAATGATATGTTGAAATTTTATCAAGTTGCGTGTGCTCCATTTATCCATTACCTTGTTTTGTCTTGTGACATGGAACTTCACCTGTTTCTCATGATGTACCTTTGAGAACTATGTCTCCTTTTCCTCGAAGAAATCACGTAAAATATAAACTAGCCATGAAGGAAAATATGTGACATGTAGAGGTTAGGAAAAGACAATACACTTAGATAACCAGTACGAAGGATTGTGTACGTATTATTATTATAAATGTTAGAAAATATAGGTCAGAAAAGCTAGAAACAAGTTAAAGATCCTAACAATACCTAGAAAAATGTACCACCCCTATGGTATATCTTTTCGTATGAAGTGTGCTATGTTACAAGCAAAAAGAGAAATATATATCTGTAATTGTATAGGTGAATAGTACCATGCCGTCGCCTCGTGTTAAGCATTTTAATTGGAAAAACAAAGGTCAAGAGCCACCAGATGCAAAGTTCTGACTTCTAAACCTGGTAGTTTAAAGGACAAGATTATTGTCGTTTTGAGGGACAAGACAACCTGGTAGGACTACACCAACTAACAAAGATGAAAACAGTAATACATAGATTATGGCAGGCCGTTATTTTTTCATCACAGGAATTTTCGTTATTTGCAGTGACTCTAGTGACTGATGTTGACCAGACTCCCAGAAGTAGAGACCAGAGTTTATAGACCATCCACATTGCTCATATTAGCACTAAATTACCAGATGCATGAATAGTTGTACAAAATATTAAGGTTATCATATGTTGTGGGCAAAAAGAGCGAATAGAAAACATAAAAACCTATCCCCATCCTTCTTTGTCAGACAATCTCATGAACCTGAGCTTGAAGCTACTGGCAACAACAGATCAAAATATGAACCTGGGCGTGTACATTTTGTGCATACCATTACTGCAATATCTGTAGACCCTTTGGGGGTCAATCTCGTGTGAAGCTGAGCATGGAGCTGCTGACTACAACAAACCAAAGCACCTAGCAAACCATATCCCAAAGAAAAAACTATTCGACGAGATTGTGAGACAAAATTAAAGGTGCAGAGTTAACGATAATTGTATAACCACGCTAAAGTTACCAATAATGCAACCTAAGGAATAAACATCATGACCTGTCATGGTACAGGGTGACACACGTAACCTAAAGTACGGAGCACCGAAGATAAGAACGCATTTTATCCACTTCAAAAGTTTTTTTCTGGAAAAGTTGTATCAGCATCTGAAGGCTTCCAGTATAATCCAAAACATTAGAAAAAACGAATTTAGAGCCCCACCATAGTCTAAAATACTAGCCACGTAGGCGTGGCGCCACGCCACGCCACGCCAGCCACCGTGTGGACCGAAGCAAAAGAGACGGCGATTCGCAGGGAGTTTCATAAAAAAAATCGAGGACCCGTGCGTAATTTCGGAAAAACAAAAGGATTTTTTTGCAAAAAACCGAGGACCTGCAAGGACCTGTACGTAAGTAAATAAGGACCTATACGTAATTTTGAAAACCCGCGGGGCGCCATCCAAATTTTTTTTAAAAAAACTGGGCGTAGGGATCTTTTCGCGAGGAAAAAGGACCTTTACGTAATTTCGGAAAAACTGGAGGGATTTGCCTCCCCGGCCGTACGCAAATCCGGCCGGACACGCGCCGGCCGAGGGAGAGCGGAGGGCGACGTGGACACCGCGCGGGGGCCGGAACCCCCCCCCCCCGGGCTATTGAGGGGTTTTAATTCTATGCTTAACTGCATGCGTTTTGTAAGCTATAGAATTACCAGTTCTTCCAGGGAATCAATACAGTGCAAGCCATAGATTACACACCTAGGTCCCCAGCTCCATTGAGCCAACAAAACATATGTCCACCCATAATCAAATACCAAATTCAATTATCAATATTCTTGTTAGACGCCTTGATTAACATGTTAGACGTCTCGGTTCCTAGCCTATACTTAAGGCATGACATAGTTTCGTACTTACCCTCTCACCTAACTAGCATGTTTTCATACTTGCCTCCTCACCTGTCTGGCATGGTCTATATATATACCTTTGGTTCTATATTCTATTCATTGCGTGATTGTCCCAAATATTTCGCGCTCTCATGGTATGAGAAACGATCGCTCCTGGGACCGCACCCTTCCGCTAATTCCACTCACATGGCTGGCGAAGACGACAACGCCACCGCCACACGCCACGAGCAGGAGGCCGTCACTACCGCTACTGCGTACCGCGCGCAGGGTACTGCCGTGCACTAGAAGGCCGCACAAGCACTGGCCCTCGCTGAGGCCATTGCCGTTGCTTCCCTCCACACTCAGGTGAACAGTGTCCTCAACATCAAGGTAGTGGGTGCAATTCTAGTGATTCCCTATATCAATTTCTTTCAATCGGAAACCACATTTCCCCAATAGAAGTGAGACAATTGTACCATGCGTTAGCCTATTTTAAAAGAAGAGTCGATCGAATAAGCGTGTAGGTGACAATCGCAGGCATCGTACTTTGTTTGTGATATTCTCTAGTCAATTCAGGATAAAGGTATGCGCTCACAGTTTGCGGATGCTCGCCGCGTATAATGCACTAAAATAGTGTTGCAGCATAAATAAATTATTTATTTTTTATCAGTTTAATCTTTTAAATAAATCGATTGGTGCATGTAACTTAATATGATATCAGAGTCAAGAGATCTTAAGTTTAGACCCGGTTGGCGAATTAAAAAAAATTACTTGGTTGGCGCAATTAAAAAAAATTACAGCCCACTTCTATTCCAGATCTTAAACTTAAGAGGAGTGTTGAAGTATAAATGAATTGTCCGTCTTTACTCATTAGCTTAAACTTTTGAGGTAATTAATTGGTATACACACAACTTAATACATGGAATGGTAGTCTATCCCTTGCTCCTTATCCGTTAACCACCTGCACTGAGGGAAACAGTGCACAAATCGTTGCTAAAGTCGCAATGTTCAATAAAAAAGGGTGCAACTATAGCACTCCTAGGCGCGCTGGAGCCTCATAGCGCGATCTCTATGCTCCCTCCGTGTTACATGTATGGCCTATATCCGAATATTTCATGTGGCCCATGACATAAGTCTGTCTTTGCTTTTGTCCGTTCATAGCTCCAAAAAGCACGCAGCCCAAAAGAAAAATCTACACTACATATTTTTCCAAGTCTCCTTTTCTCACTGCAAGTTGGGGGCATGCAACGTGGTGGGGCCCAATTTTGCCCCTATACATGAGGCATCTATGCTTGTTGCACATCCCAACCTCCTTAACTTGTTTAGATAATGCTAGGAACATGTGTCCTTGCCCTTTCTGCTTTGTAGTACAAATATATAGCTCTATCGCACACCGTTATCAATGTGATAATTATTAAACTATATTGTGGCAATTAATTAAAATTATATATGGTAACGTAAGATTCAATTGATGATAAGTTTTAATTTTTGTGAATTCATACACAGGTGATATTTTTTTTCAATTTAAGGTGGTAGTTAGTCACAGTGGTGTTTGGTAGCTCATAGAACTTTAAGTGGTGATTTTTGTTAAAAATGTGGATACTTTTAACAAATTACCACTCAAAACTCAAAATTATCATCATTTCTGTGCTTTGAAGAAAGGCTAAAAAAGGTACCATCAGTTGCACCTTAAGTTATCGTCTATATTTTTTAAAAAAAATTACCACAATGAGTTTTCAAAATTATCATGTTCAATTTTATGAATTTGAAAATTTTACCATTAGTTGCACTGTAAGTTACCATTATCAGTTTTAACAAATTAGCACCCTAATTTCAAAATTTTACCATCATTTTTGTGAGTATAAAAAAGATCAAAGTTTACCATCATTTATACCTTAAGTTATCATTGTAGCTTTAACAAATTACCGAATTAATTTAGAATTTGCCATCATTTTGTAATCTATGTTAAAAAGTTCATTTACCGTCATTATTAGTTTTAGAAAGATTAAATAGTACTCTGATAGTGGCGCACTAGATTTAATGTAAAAAAAAAAGCTATTTGATCCCTTGTAACCTTGTCATATCTCCTCGCCTTTCCTGACCCTCGTCCTTGTGAGATCTCCTCGCCTGCTCAACTCGACGGAAGAAACTAACGTGTCCTCTTCGAAGCGGCCGACCTGCATCCACCATGATAAGAATATGGCCATGTGCAAGAAATGAACTACTCAACAGATGTATTACGCACACACGGTTCTGGTGTTTTGTCAATTTACCGGACACTTGGTGGGCAGGACATTAAGGAAAGTGATTGGCTACTTAAAAGGTAAAAGGAACAAATCTTCCCGTATATTTGTTCTTCCCTATAATTCACTCTAGTCAATATCATCCTAAGACCCTGTTTTAAAGAAAGATGGCGCTTCTGAAAGCGAGAGCTTCTTACTTTCAGAAGTCAATAATTGTTTGGAATACATTGATTTTTTAACACAGTTTTTTTTCTTTTTCTATGTATTATCTATGAAGATACAACGGTTTTTATTCTTTTTTATCTATTTTCCTTTAATACGATACCTTATAAAACGGCTAACATCAGCTACGATGCCATTTAATCAAAAAGCTAAATACCAAAAACCACACCACTTTTACGGTGCACTGGGCGGGCGTAAGTTTGGCAAGTCCAAAATCTTGCCTCGACAGGAGTTTCGACATCTTGGTGCCATGGTATTTCCTATCTCTACGGTTTTTTCGAAATTTCCCGTTGTGATTTAATTTGTTAAAAAGATGAATGAGCTTATTTCAAGGAAGTCGTGAGCTTTATTAACACAAAACATTCTGGTTACAATAGGCATGAAGGCGCAGTCGGATGAGGATAGAGACTTGGTTGAAAGCAAGGACGGAGAAAAGTGCGGAAGCTTAGTCTTTCTAGTTTTTTCATAGTCCTTAAACTATCTCTTCTGTTGTTTTTTGTCCCTCAGTTTTGAGGCTTTGAGCCTAAGCGCTCGTGTATCTTTTGGCTGTATATATCCCACGTGGATATAGATGCCGGATTTTATATCCTTTATCTAAAAATAATAGGCATGAAGGCTGTGGACAAGAAATAGGGCTCATAGACCAAGATGACATCGTCACCTGGCGTTGGACAGCAAATGGAATCTATTATGCCCGATCAGCTTCTTTAGCTTTCTTTCATGGTTCAATTCTGTTCCCCGTCGCGAAACAGTTGGGCTCCAATGAAAGTGAAGTTTTTCGTTTGGCCAGCCTTACACCGGAGATGCTGGACATTCTGCTCTATGAGCGGGAACCAGAAACAATAAATGGTCGTTTGGTTCAGAATGTTTCGATGGCTTCATTCCTCCCCAACTAGTTTCTTCAACAATACCGGTGAATTCAGTAATCACTGGCTTGCTGTCCGCAATTCTTTTACTAAAGGTGTTAGAAAGGGAATGGATAGTTTTTTCTTGATCATTCCTTAGATGATCTGAAAAGAGCGTAATAGTATTTGGTTTACAGGCAAATCCTTCCAATCAGATGCCTTGATGGCCTATTCCAGCACAACACCTATTCCAGCTTGAGTAGCCGACACAGGCTTCCCTTCTTTCTACGTCAATGCCTCCTGGACCCCACCCACCGGCCACCGGTGGCAGGTCGCCGGTACGGTCCGCTCGTTGTCGCTCACCGCCGTCGCAGGAGATCGGCGATCGAGCAGCAGCTCCATGCACAAATCGTTTTTCTTCTTTAGAGGAATTATAGCGTTCACGTTATCTAGTATGCAATGTTCGATAACCCGTATGCGATGAAAAAAGCACAGCAACTCAAACGACAAGCTGTAAATAGGCCATGGGTGCTCAAACGCAGTTCAGAATTTCAAGCATATTCTCCGGAAGTATTACATAGTCTACGGTTTCATCATAGACAGCACAGATCATTCGTAGGCAAAGCATAAACAGCCGTAGCAAAGTCCCATGTACGGTTCACTGCAACTTCATAATGATCTATTCTAGCAACGTTCCACGCGAATTGATCTACTGCTTGATCTCAGCCTTCTTCTTCTGCCAGAGCCTGTCCAAAGTGCTGTCCGCGTCGCCCTGCAAAACTAGACGGTATAAGAACCAAGAAGGGCAGATGTAATCTAAAACTCATGTTAGACACAAATATTCACCATAGGAACACTAGAAAAATGAAAATACGTAGATCAAGTATCTGCAATTCGGATATTAACAGGCTCATTTCAACTTCGCCCTTTTCAAATTCTTAAACAAAAAATTGAACCCCGGTCCTGGATAATCTCATCTCAAATGGTGTCGTACATGAGGATAGAAAAATATTAAGTTGTCTTCAGATTCTCCTGTTCCAATTTACTGTAATATTTTGCTAACATAAAGATTACTGCTCAAGTTTATGGACTTAATGTGCAGAATACAATGCAGAGTAACTGGCTTCACTGATGCAAATGATATCTCAAGCAACTGTTCCCGCACACATCAAAGGAACTACAAGCAGGTCACTATCGTGATCTACATTATTCCCATGAACTCAGTGTGAGTTCTGTGACAAAATGCTAAATAGGAAACCCACCCATTTCATGAGAAAGATAGGACAGAACAAAGAGCAACTTGATCCTTCACACGATGTTGTCTAAAGCAATGAGTGGTGTCAGGATAACAGAGGTAAAGCACCTGAGCACGGATGAACCCAGAGAGAGCAAATGTGCTGAAGCGGCCATCATACAGTCCATTCTCGTCCAAGTGCCCGATGTTGATCTGGACCGAGGCATGTTCCTTGCCAGTGATGAGCCTGTTCGTGGCAGAGCTGCAAGAACCAACACAGAGCAAGCATGAGAAGGGAAGGGTTGCCATGCCACGGTACTTCGCCAAGAACACGACTGCACATACCACTTCCTGGGGACATAGAGGTCCACCATCTGACCCTCTTCGTTCTGCATGGTGGCTACTGGAGGGATACCGCAACACTACTGCTGATCACAGAAGAAACAGATACGCCATTTAGCGGAGAAACTAATTACAAAGGATGCTTCCATATAAAGAAGATAACTATATAAGCTAGTTCTACAGATCAAATACAGAAACAAGAATGGCTGTGAAGTTTGCTATGGTCTATACCAAAATGGCATAACCCCAGTACCCACCAAAATCAATCCCAGCAACGACCCTACACTCAACCAATCAGCAAGATACGCCGAGCTATAATATTTGAAGTCCTATTACATGTGAAGAAGTAATTAAGATCAAATCAAGATCAAAATGCATCAATCCATTCCACATATTGAGTAAATTTGATCGCAATTAACAACTACATTTCACTTGTATTGAGACCACAGGCATCGTCTAAATACAACTGCCACTAAACAATCACAAGTTACCTCACTAGTTAGGTTTAGCAGTTACAGAAATAAACCCCTTTTCTTTTCGGAGACATCTTCTACGCATCAAACAGTAGATTCGCACTAACTAAACCATGCAATCGCGCAGGATAAACAATTCTAACAGATCCTAATCACTACAACAGCAGAACGCAAAATTCGCGAGGACAGCCAAATTGACGCCGAATAGAAGAATCTGGGTAACTCGGCGGCGATTTTTTTTCCTGAACTGTAACTTAGCGGGCGAATTGACGTGCAGTGAAGATGGGACTAGGGATCATCGAAGAAGAGTAGAAGACGAATGGAGAAATTTAGGGAGGATGAAATCGAGGTGTACCTTGCGGGAAGGAGGAGACGTGTATCTATTCTTTTGAACTGCGACTTATAGTTTATAAGTGTGGTTTATAGTTTTTAATTCTAGTGTAAGTGTTTGTACGAATGAACTGAAAGTTGATAAACTGTTTCTAAAAATCGATCTCAATAAGCCGCTTCGAAATGACGACGAAAAAACTATTCATTTATTTATTCAAAAAAGTTATAGATAAAATCTGAAAAGAACAGAACTGCTGTGTGGATGGCTAGACAGGGAAGAGGGTGAAACGGGTGGTCAGGTCTGCATTTATGCGGGGAGGGATTCATAAACCCTAGTCCATGTTTGGGCCCGTTAGGCCTTTTGGTATGGGCACTAGGCTTTTTGTTTGTTTCTCCTTTTTTTTCTATTATTATTTCTGCCGAGTGAAGTTTGCAAAGGGGGCTTGTAAGGATTTCCTTTTGGATTTAGTTCATATGATTCAAATCGAAATCCCTTGTATCTAAACAGGCCGTTGAGTTTATAGTTTTCTGAACGTAGATAAAAATGGCCAAGTTGTGGCGCAAGGAATTTCGTGGGAATCATACAGGGATCACATTGTTTTTTTCTTCTTCTTAAAATTCTTGCGAAACAAATATTCCCAATACTGTTGGAAATCAGGAGTGGGGTCCGATCCGACCAAGCAGGGCTGGGGTCAAATGGCAAACTGGCATAATGGAAGCCCACTTTGTCAAGCTGAACCGGAATCGGATCCTCTAACTTTGCCCTGTGCAAAGTTAGAGTGACTTTGCATCTGAACCGCCCGATGCAAAAAGGACGTTCAGATCGATCACGCTACAGTGCTTTTTTACTGTAGCTACAGTAAAAAAAAGTACTGTAACTACAGTACTTTTTACTGTAGCTACAGTAAAAAGCACTGTAGCAGGATCGATCTGGACGGTTCTTTTTGCATTGGGCGGTTCAGATCACGCCAAAGTCACTCTGACTTTGCACAGTGCAAAGTCAGAGGATCCCATTCCAGCTGAACCATCCTCCCCGCGCTCTTGCTTAAAAACCTGTGCGCCCCCCCTCCCCGCAGCCACCATCACACGCGTCTCAAAGCGGCCATGGCACGGCGCGCTCATCTGCTCCTCCTCCTCGCCGTCGTTGCCACGGCGCAGGTCCATGCGAGCGCCGGCGACGAGTCCGGGGTGGGCGGCATGAGGCGGTGGCTGGACGACCTCAACGCCACCGACACCGCCACCAACCTCACGACGACGGGCTTCATCAGCTACGGTGCGCTGTCTGCCGACACCGTCCCGTGCTCGGTGCCCGGCGCGTCGTACTACAACTGCCGGCCCGGCGCGGAGGTCAACCCCTACGAGCAGGGGCGAAGCCCAATAGAGGCCCGTGGGTGCCTAAGCACCCCCCTCACTTCCAGAATTTCTTAAGGATTGGAAAAATTCGGCCCTATAGGCACCCCGCATGCCCCAAGACGAGGCACCCCCACCAGGTCGGCAGCCCAACAAGCCTACTGTGCACCCCCCACCCGTTTGCTCTAGCTTCGCCACTGCCTACGAGCGCGGGTGCTCGGCTATCACGCGGTGCCGCGACTAGGCTGGGGATGGAGGAACATGATCGATCCTGCATGCGAGATTACACTGTCCTGTCATTAGTTCGCGCGCTGCTGCTGTTTCTTGTTTTGGTCCTAATTTCCTGAGGGTTTCTTTGCTGTAATTTCTTGCGGTTGTTGTGTTATGATGTAAATCCATGTAACAACATTTGCCCATATATAAAGATGATTGATGCTTACGAGCGATTAGCGGACAGCAAGTGTTAAGGTGGTGCTCCTGCAAGATCTTGCTTCGTTTAGCCAGAACACAATCGAAGCGATCGAGATGATCTACGTGCTTCCTAGAGCTCTGCTCTTTTCATGCACACGATGCATCAGAGTGAAACGAGGGAGGGGAGGCATGTCAGAACTCTGGCTTTGCATCAGAGTAAAGGCCTGATTCTCATCTGAAAATTAAAATCTCGCCGCTCGCTTCCCCTTTTGCTTACTGTAACTACGAACAGCTCAGCTTGTTCTCAAACACGGATGAGATATAGCTGTCATTCTTTTTTCAATCGATGTGCACCAACACAGTCTTCTGCTTTAATGTCTGAAACGACGCTGAAACATATATCTGTGCAGACCATGGGAAAACATGATGAAAAAAATGGAATGGTTTACATCTGCTGGGCTTCTACATTTACCAAACACTTATGCGCTAAACTGCACGTTCCTACTCTCTATATGGCTATCAAACTGAGTACTACAAGTTATTGCTAGAATGTACTTTTCTGCGGCTTGCCCTGCTTCCGAAGCATTTAAAAGAGACTTGAAGAATTGGTATATATCCAAAGAATTAGCTTTGGAGAGAAGCGCATAGAAGTTAGCAATCTACATACCGAAATCATGATATAAGAAGAAGGTTTAGGGATGATATTGTAGGCTCTCGGTTCAAATGTCGGGATGTAAAGCTTAGGTTTTTAGCCTCGTAGGTTCTATAATAAGACTTATTTTTTGACTTTGAAAATATTTCATTTCTAATCTACTTTAACTTATTTGAGATAAAATACTTTGTTGTTACCCTGCTTCAGAAGGATCGGCACAAATAATGAGAAAGAATACAGCTGTGCACCTGCAACTCGTTATGGAGTTTTTGCATTCCCAGTTGACACCGATATTGCTGTTGTAGGTTGCAAACAACAGCATAAGAGTACGGTGTGCCACTACAAAGATAAGCATTTTGACCTAACTCATAAAGAGGACATGCCAACCACTAAAATTCAGCAAGATGAAGGAACATACTTTTCTTTAGTAGAGGTGACAGTTTGCAAGATACTGAAAATCAATGCTTGGTAGTTGGAGATACGTATATATAATCCATTCACAGAGGTAAGTTATTCACTGGGATATGTGAGAATGAACAGTCTTTAGGGGAACTATTGGGTATATACAACATATTTATCGTCATAAAAGAATTTAATCAGATTTTCCTTTTGTTCTCTGAGTTCATGCTAGGTGATTTAGTTTTCTGTTTGGGACGCAGGAACTCGATAGGTCTGTAAAAATCCGAGAAAATTGGATATTTGCCACAGCTAGCAGTGGGCTTCGCAAAATTGCCATCGCTATCGTCGACTTTGCAAAATAGCCACTCAGTACGTGTGTCTCTCGTATTCCCTGCCATTGCACCCTTTTTCCTCATTTTCTTTTCTATTTGCTTTATTTTTTTCTCTCTCCTAAAAACTGGCACCTCGAGGACCAAAATGTCCCTGGGGCATTTTACGTACGGGACTGGAGCCGCGACTCGAAAGGTCGCGTCTCTTCCTCTCCGCGCGACGCTTCCTCTTCGCTGCGGCCTGCGCGAGATGCACCGCCGCCACCGGTCCCGTACGTAAAATGCCCCAGGGGCATTTTGGTCCCTCGAGGTGCCAGTTTTTAGGAGAGAGAAAAAAGGCAAATAGAAAAGAAAATGAGGAAAAGGGGTGCAATGGCAGGGAATACGAGAGACACACGTACTGAGTGGCTATTTTGCGAAGTCGACGATAGTGATGACAATTTTGCGAAGCCCATTGTTAGCGGTGACAAATATCCAATTTTCTCTAAAAATCCTGTGTTCCAATTTCTAAACAGGACTAAATTTTTACCCGGAAAGCTACATCCAACTGAAGTCCCAGAGTGATCGCAACACTTGTCAATTTAGGCTATCAAATCCTCACTTGTCCAATGGCTCTCTTACCATGCTCTTTCACGGCGGCATCTACTGAACCGAATTTTTTCTATTTAAACCCTTTTTTTGAAAAATATTCACATTTAGACCCCTGGTGGTTTTAATTCCGTTTTTGGACCCAGGGGGTCGGAGCCGTGGATCACGGCGCCGAGGTAACACGTCTCGGCGCCGTGGACCACGGCTCCGAGGTGCCAGGCCCGCGCCAGCGTGCCGACCCGCGTGGAGCCGACGTGGCAGGAGCTCGGCGCCGTGATCCACGGCTCCGAGCTCGGTGCCGTGACTCGTGGCTCCGACCTCGGAGCCGTGGATCTTGGCGCCGAGCTAGCGGCATTTACCAGTCGGCCGTGCCGAGCATTCATTTCGTCGCGTCGCGTCTGCCCTCAGCCCCCGCCTCCTGCCGTGACCGCCTCCCCGGCCGCCACCGCCTCCCCGCCTCCGGCCGCCAGCGCCTCCCCGGCCCGGCCGCCTCCCCGCCGCCTTCCCGGGCCCCGCCGCCTCCCCGTGCCGGCAGCGCCTCCCCGGCCCACGGCGCCTCGCCGCCCGCCACCGCCTCCCCGCCCGCCACCGCCTTCCCGGCCCCCGCCGCCTCCCCGCCCCGGCCGCCTCCCCGTCGCCTCCCCGGGCCGCAGCGCCTCCCCGGCCCACGCCGGCTCCCCGGCCCCCGCCGCCTCCCCGCCCCGGCCGCCTCCCCGCCGCCTCCCCGGGCCGCAGCGCCTCCCCGGCCCACGCCGGCTCCCCGGCCGCCAGCGCGCCGCCAGCGCCTCCGCGCCCGCCAGCGCCTCCCCGGCCCCCGCAAGCCTTCAAGGTGAATCTCTAGTATATCGTGAATTTTTTTCCACATATGTTACACACTGTTGGATTGCTGAGCATGGCCAATTCGTGGAGCAAATGACAATTAAGATGTATTGTTATTTCTCTTAGAAGTAGAATGAAATCGAGCAGATGAGAGAGATCGAACAAAACAATCAATGGAGCAACGAGGAGGTGACTGCAGGGGCAGTGAACGAATTGAATGGTTGGGAGGCTCGTGGCGTTGGTTTGGTTGGAGAGAAATGGGAGCAGGAGTGAGTGTGACTGCGTGTGTAGCTAATTAAGCTAGTGATGGATGGGAGGGAAACAAGCTCATAGGGACAGAGATACTATACGTACGTACTGGAGTAGTATATATGAAGAACGCAACTCTCGTTGGGGTTGGGGGGCAGCCGGGCAGGGCACTATCCATGCCTTTTGGGTCTCGTGGTTTCGTTCGTCGTTGTGTCTTCTTCTTCTGCCTGTCAGGCTAGGATTAGTATCCAGAAATTTGGAAGAGTATGATGGAGTAGTATCCAGAAGCCAGGCTAGGATTGAATGCTGATTGAAATCATTCGTAATCGAACGTGCACGGACCTAATTTGGTGGCCTGGGCATCTGTCTGTCAGGCTAGGATTAGTATCCAGAAATTTGGAAGAGTATGATGGAGTAGTATCCAGAAGCCAGGCTAGGATTGAATGCTGATTGAAATCATTCGTAATCGAACATGCACGGACCTAATTTGTTGGCCTGGGCATCTGTCTGTCGTCTGTCGTCTGCATGTGTTTGACTTCAAAAAAAGACAATGTATGCTATTAAATAAAAATGTCATGTGACTATATAAAAATCTCATGTCGTCTGGAAAGGGTTCATTTAGACAAGTATGCTATTAAATAAAAATCTCATGTGACTATATAGATGTTTGAATGGGAAAGGGTTCATTTAGATATTTTATTGCTTAAACAAGTATGCATGTGATTTATCCAAAAATTCGCTTAAAGGTATTAATTTTGGTTTTGTATATGAACTAGATGGACAACCTAGTGACCCTATATCATGGAGGCAGTGTGACAAGTGATGATTATGAAAATGTTCAATTTGTTGAAATGCAAAGGGTGCCTCTGATATTCGGTGATCGGCCGTCGTTTAGTGAGTTGGTTGCTAGGGCTCGGGAGAAGCTACATTGTCATGCAAACGAGGAGAGCATCACAGTTGAGGGGTTACTTCACTTCGGTTCGAAAGACACAATTCTCAGGCGATTGATCTTAATTGGTTCAGAGGATGAGTGGGACGAATATGTCAAATTGGTTATGAGGAATGAGTTAAAATGTTTGGACGTTGTTGTGCGGAAGGTGTCCATTGATCCCACCACTCACGGTTATTCACCAGAACTAGGTGATCAGGCACCCTTTGACCCTCCGTTACCGGATCTTGCGGTGGATGTGGAAGAAGTGCCTGAGGTGCCCGATGCTCTATCTGCCCCGAACGAGGTTCAGATTTCTCAACCAGTTCGAGTTGAATGTCGGACTGATGATGTTGTGGCGGCCCCTCAGGATCATCCCAGTAAGTGTCGAGCCACACTTTAGCCTTTTCCCGTCATTGCTGTTTTTTTGTCTCAATCCCATCGTTTTCGTGCTTATGATGCAGGAGACATTCCTGATAATGTTGGTGTTCCTCCCGTTGCTCCATCTGGCAACGTTGAAGAAGTCTGTAGGGACTCCAACAGTGTGGATGTTCAAATTGTGGATGATCTGCAGCCTTACGAGATCGCAAGGGCCGTTGATTCTGACGATGACCGCCCTTGGGGAGAGCTGACCGAAAGTGATATTGAGCTGATCAGGCGTTATTGCCCTGGCCGGGATCCATCAGTTCATGAATTCAGCGATCTTAGGCATTCTCATGGGGCTTATGCAGAAGGAAGGGATGACGAGCTGCTAGATGCTCCTGAGGCCGGTTCAAGCATGACAATTGAGAAGGGCATGATGTTTGAGGACTTGTCTGCATTGAGAAGGTGGCTGCAGGAGTATTCAGTGATTCGTAAAAGGCCATTCAAGGTGAGGCATTCTTATGTGGAGCGGAGGTACACAGTTGTGTGCGAGAAGGAAACATGTGAATGGAGGGTTTGTGCTAGGAAACAGAAGGACACGGGAAAGTTCAAGATCACAAGAATCGTTGGCCCACACACTTGTGCCGAAGCAGAGCTCAAACAGAAGCATCGGCAGTTGACCTCTACCATTATTGCCAAGTCACTGTGTCACATAGTAAAGGGAGAACCCAATATGAAGGTGAAGACGCTTGCTGGGATTGTTAAGGAGAAATTTGGATACGAGATAAGGTATGGAAAAGCATGGAGGGCAAAGCAACGCATCTGGAAGATGATATATGGGGACTGGGAAGATGGGTACTTGCAGTTGCCAGCACTTTTCAATGCAATCAAAGCGGTTAATCCAGGCATGCATTATGAGTACGTCCCGAAACCAAACGAATGGACTCAAGATGGGATGCAGATATTCTTCCGTGCTTTCTGGTGCTTTGCTCAGTCCATCGAGGCCTTTCGGCATTGTCGTCCCGTCTTCTCCATTGACGGTACGTTTCTTCTTGGCAAATACCAGGGCACACTTCTGATAGCCATTTCGTGTGACGCAGACAACACGTTGGTTCCTTTGGCGTTTGCTTTGGTTGAGAGGGAGAACAAAGACAGCTGGGGATGGTTCTTGCGGCTCGTTCGGAGGCACGTGGTCGGCCCTGGTAGGGAGGTGGGTGTCATATCTGATAGACACCAGGGCATACTTGCTGCCGTACAAGAGCAGATACCGGGGTATCCACCTTTGCACCACCGTTGGTGCACTCGGCATCTTGCCGAGAATCTACTCTGTAAGGATGGTAGGAAGGATAACTTTCCTCTGTTCGAGGAGGTCGCTCGAATGCTTGAGGTCAAGTTATTCCAGGAGAAGTTGGAGCAGCTTAATACTGCAACAACCGCAGAAGGTAGACAGTGGTTGTCGGGATTGATGAGAGATGTAGACAAATGGACAAGGGCTCATGACGATGGTGGCTGGAGGTACGAGTTTCAGACAAGCAATATGGCCGAATCCTTCAATAACTTGCTTAGGGGTATACGTGGTATGCCAGTCAATGCTATAGTATCATTCACCTTTTACAAGCTTGTTGCCTGGTTCAACGAAAGACACACACATGCAATGGCGCTACAGAGTAAACAAGAGAGATGGGCGCCAAAACCGAAGCGTCACCTTGAAAAGGCAAAGGCGAGGGCTGAGGCACATGAGGTACAGTGTTTTGACAACTCTACGGGCACTTACGAGGTTGTAGAAAGGGGTGGTACAACGACCGATGGAGAGCTCCGGCCGACGAGGAAGCATAAGGTTGTTCTTATTGATTTCTCATGCACATGTGGTAAACCGAGGCAGTACCACTTTCCATGTTCTCATTATGTGGCAGCAGCGAGGCATCGCAACTTTGACTACGAGAGCAAGATACCTCGGGAGTTCAGTGTTGACAACCTTGTGCTTACGTGGTCTCCCCGTTTCGAGCCTTATCGGGATGAGGGAGAGTGGCCACCGTACACCGGGCCCAAATACATTGCGGATACGGGTAGCCGTTGGAACAAACGTGGAACCAGGAAAAGGACGAGACACAAGATGGTTATGGATCAGCTTCAAGGAACAACGAGGCGAGGGAGAGCAACCCCCTTTCTTACTAACCCCGAGCAGAATCAATGTAGCAGATGTGGTAGACTTGGCCACAATTCACGCACATGCCATTGGCCACTTAGTCAGGTGCGAGAACTTCCGGCGGTACCAAGTTTGGTACCAGCGTGCGACGCGGTCCAAGCTTAAGGGCCAATGGACTCAGGATGACTACGCCGACATTGCGTCCTCGGGTGCAGGTCGGCTACGTCGTGCGGCTAGTCGTTGTGGGTGCAGCACCGGCGCGGGGAGGGACGTAGACGTGCCTACGACACGACTTTCAGACCCGACGCGGCGAGGGTCTTACACGGCACAGAGCTCATCCCCCACGAGCGACACTTTCCCTGACGAGGGGGGTGAGGACGACGACGAGGTGGAGCAGCAGACTTACGATGAGATAGGCCCGTCTCAGCTCGTAGGCGCTCCTGAGACTCAGCCTTCACAGCCTGTACCACGCAGACGCCGCCGGGAGCCTAGCCGTTACACTCCAGGCACCGACGCCCTTGGTAAGGGTAAGGGTAAGGCTAGGAGGCAGTGATATTTATGTGTAGGCTTGTGGGTCGTGTTGTAATGAGCTACTTGTTTGTATGTATGTGTATATGTTATATTCATGTGATATTTGTGTTCGAATCCGTAGTCTGTACTTTGTTGTTCTATAATTCCTGCAATGAATTTATGCTTCCTGAAAAAGCACAATCGGCTGAAAAGGCAAACGACCTAAAATAAAACAGCTTTGCCCAGTCACAACACGAAACAACACATAGATTGCACGTACATAAAATATAGCAAGTACTACAACCATCAACACAGCAACGACGGTAAACATGGAGGGTACCAAAAAATGACAACAAAACCAAGTACTACAGCCATCAACACACCAACGAACACAACAACTAAAACACAACACAACCATACACCTTCTTACCTACATGCCAAACGAGCCTCGTGGCACCCACATGGAGAAATGCTGAGGGGGTCGCCTCGGACGTGGTTGTCCATCGTGGTAGTGGCATGCACATATGCAGCTCGGGTTCGCGCAGCAACATGTGGGATCATAAGAGCTTCCTATATTCACGACCTCCTCGTTGCCCCTCTCGCGTTGCATCTGTTCGCGGAGGTCGTTATTCTCCTCAGTGAGATTCTCCATTCGGTACTCCAAGTCCCATATTCGAGCCCATAATGTACCCACATAACGATCAACATACCGTTCGTGAGGAGGGTCGATCCAGTGGGAGAAGTCGCATTTGGCCATCTGCACAAAAAATGACGGTAAACTTCGAGGGTCCATAAGCAATACAAAATGTAACATTACTAATTTGTACCCCGGAGCGTGAGCATCGGAAGAAACGTCGCCCGCCATCGTTCGGGGAATCCAAGATCTGGACGACCGCGTACTCATTGTGTCTGCATTTCGGCCACGGTGGTTGAGCACGCCGGCTTGGTATCAATCGGTACTGCGGACCGAACATATCCCTCGTTTCTAAGGGAATGTCGTCCTTCGGTGACCCAAATCCCACTGGCCCCTCGACTTCAGACATGGTATGTTTCACCACGAAAGAGAGGGTACTACTTTGTTCGATTCACAATGTCATGAGACCCCAACCCTGCTACTTATAGCCAACAGGGCAGCTTAATGCAGTGACCACAAAAAAAAGAGGCTTTTGCTTAGGGACATGACAACACGCCCCTGCTTTGCTCAGGGACATGACACAAGAGATCAGCTTTTCCTCAGTGAGATGACAAAACAGGGCAGCTTTGCTCAGTGACATGACAAAAGAGTTCAGATTTTGCTCAGTGACATGACAAAACGAGGCAGCATATGCCAGCTTTGCACAGTGACGGAGTAGGCCTTTAGCCTGTACACATATAGGGCGTAGGTCTTTAGCCTTTACAGGAGTAGGCCTGTAGGCCTGTACACATATAGGGGCGTAGGTCTTTAGCCTTTACAGGAGTAGGCCTGTAGGCCTGTAGGCCTGTACACATATAGGGGCGTAGATCTTTAGCTTTCTAGGCTTTGAATGGTCCAATCTCTGAAAAGGCTACACTGCAATTAGGAGACTATAGTCTCTGAAAAGCCTACATAGGGTCATTTATTGCTACACTGGAATCCAGGAAAAGCGAAAATATCCTCTCCATGGACTATGCCCACTGCACCAGATAACCTGCCTACATAAAGGCCTCCCTACTATGTCTTCCATACCACATCTCCTCCTCAAGGCATCATAATACTACTATACAACAATGTCTTCCTGGAGGTCCGACCCATTTGGAGTGCCGGAGTGGCATGAGCGCCCGAAGTGCCATTGCGGCTTTAGGACGATGTTGGGAGTCTGGACTGATCGAGTACAACGAGCCAAATACGGCCGTAGGTTCTTCAAATGTCCTGACCTGGATGACGACTTCGTGGTAACGACCACAACTAAATCATTTGTTTCTCGTTATCTTTTTTCAACTTGATCGATGACATCTACCACGCCACACATAGGCTTGCAGGTTCATCGAATGGGTGGATCGGGTGTCGCCGGCATGGCCAAATAACCGGGCAGAGGAGGTGGAAAACAAAGCACAATACTTTGTCAAGATGACTCAGGCTCGCGAGGTGGAACGACAGATGCGGCTTGACCAAGAGCGTCGCGTGAGGGTGGACCAAATCCGTCTGAAGGGCAAGGAGGATGAGCTGCAAAGGAGGCGGGAGCAGTTAAATCTGCGTGAAGCTGCCATCAAGCGTCAGGAGGAGGAGCTCCAAGCTCGGGAGGCAGCTCTCAAGACCAAGAGTGACAGGAAGAAGGATGCAGCGGAGCCATCTTCAGGGCGTGACAAAAAGGGGAAACAACCACGCTACACCCAATAGACAAAATGTAATAGACCCAGCAAGTTATTTTCCCTAAGGCATGCATGTTAGGACTAGTGGTGGAATTCTGAACATTAGAAGTACAGAGTTGCACACATGCCACATGCCTGCCATGTCAAAATATCACTCACCTTCGAAATATCACTTACCACTATATGCATCGATATTTCTACGCTCAATCCTTCGGCAAAAAAATTTAGCTTAATTTGATTTGCATGTCCAACCTGCAATGAACATAAATTTTTATTACGACTTCATCAGATTAGTTCCCATATTACAACTACAAAATAACAAACCTTGCAAAAACCACGGGAATCAAACCTTAAAAGGCACTTACCATTTTATATATCGACCGTTCTACGCACAATCGTTCCTAAAAAAAATTACCATATTTTTTTATGCATCTACAACGAGCCAATCAACATAAACTTGTTTTACAATTTTTTCAAATTGTTTTGTAATTCACAACTACAAAATTAACAAAACTTATAATCATTACAGTTCAAATTAACAAAATACAACTAGTAATTTTTTTTGCGACAACGTTAAAGCCTGATCGGTGCAAACCCTAGACGCCGAGTGTCTGCAGACGTGGCAGGGAGCTCGGCGCCACGTGGCAGGGAGCTCGGCGCCAAGATCCACGGCTCCGAGGTCGGAGCCACGAGTTACGGCGCCGAGCTCGGAGCCGTGGATCACGGCGCCGAGCTTCTGCCACGTCGGCACCACGCGGGTCGCCACGCTGGTGCCGGCCTGGGGCCTCGGAGCCATCGATCACGGCGCCGAGACGTGTTACCTCGGCGCCGTGATCCACGGCGCCGACCCCCTGGGTCCAAAAACGGAATTAAAACCACCAGGGGTCTAAATGTGAATATTTTTCAAAAAAAGGGCTTAAATACAAAAAATTTGCTCTACTGAAGCAGCAATTAGTCTTTTCCTCGATGTGTAATCTGCTGTGGAGGCACGTCGCGGTCGGACTTACCCAAGCTGGGAAATTTCCAAGTACGTCGACTTGGGCTTCGAAACGAACGAATCCAAGTGGCCTGAAAGCCCACTCCCCAAAATTACCAGATTCAGATGAAGATTAACAAACTCATTCCGAACCCGAGTTACCTCACTGAGTCGTGGGGCCAAACACTCTGTACCCCACACGTCAGTGATGGAAGCTCGCGTTCTCCAGTAAAGCATCTCATGCTACGACCGTACCCAACAAGGCAACAACTCGGGACTGACGCTCTGCGTACGAAGGAACTTCTACACATATGACTGACATATGGGCCCGGAACTCGTCGTGGAGGTACAGGGCCCACATGTCGGTAAGCGACTGAAATTGGCGCGTTCGAATTCACCGCGTCGCTGTGACTTCGGCGGCGCGTCGTCTCCACCAAATTGAGTAAAATCCGGAGAGAAGCCTACATGGGGAGGAGGAAAAGGCCACGACGCATAAAATATGAAGCGATACAGTTCGGTCCACCCACGCGTACAAACAGCAGGCAGCTCCGCGCGAGCCACCACCCTCCCGCCTCCGCCCCCCAAAACCCTAGCCCGTCCCCTCTCCTCCGCCGCGGCGCCGAAAACCCTAGCTACGCGTTTCGGATCGCAGGCTCCGAGCCCAATGGCGTCTTCGGACGTGTTCCCCAACATCTCCTTCTCTGTCGTCTCCGCCGCCTCGCTGGAGGCCGCCGGCGCCACGGCCGTGTTCGGCGGGGACGCCGCCTCCGGAGCCCCGCACCTCGGCCTCGTCAAGCCCGGGGCAGAGCCGACGCTCGAGATCGACCTCTCTGACGCGCAGGTACCCGCCGTGATCTCAGTGATTTGGGGGCAGTGGAACTGTGGGGGTGGTCTCGGTGTGGTTCGGTTCGATTTCGTGTGGTTTTTTTGGGGGGGGGGGGGGGGGGGGGCGTGAGGTTGCCATGCGTTTGGAGAGTAATTTTTTGGGTTTTGCAGATATTTGGGCTGGGGCCGACGGAGTGGCTATGTGTGAGCGGCGAGTCGGAGACTAAGGGCAGCGCGGAGGAGGTACTCTTCAGTTGCTTCGTTGGGTTTTAGTTAATTTCGTGCTTCTGTTTGGTCGGATTGTGCATTCTTCTGTTACTGTACCTGTTATTGAATTATGCATATCTACAATGAGGCTTACGATAACAACGACAAGTAGAAGTATAACAAGTTCAATCCCCTGATGTATTACACTTTGAACTGTATTGTGCGCAGCTCTCCCAATTTGTTGTGCTTAGGATTGATTATTGCTGGGTACGAGTTGCCGATGTAGACAAACAAGTAATTTTGCCTAAGAAAAACAAGTACTTGTGTTTTTCACTTTTTTGAGACTGGCCGAATGAAGTTTTGTTGTAAATTTTTCTTGTGACGAACTTGATGGAAATAGTCATTGTGTAGCATGACATGAATATAGTACATTGCATTACATTTTGTTTTTGGAACACAGTTTTTTGCGGACAATTTATTATAATCTGACCAATACCAGATGAAACAGTTAAGCTGGAAGTTCCTTTCCCCCCCTTCTTTTGCAGTATGATCTATATGCATACCGTTCTAAATGTACTTTATTGTAGCTTCAAATTTGTATGCAAAACCAACTCTTGACACCTTATTTCTGTTTGCAAAGGACTCTTGACATCTTATTTCTGTTTGCAAAGGATTTATTCTATGCTTTTAGCATGCTAAGCATAAAGTAGTTTATAATTGTGCTACCTATCCTGAAATAGAGCCTAATAGAACTCTGGAAAGTTGTTACTGTGTGTTGACATAGTGTAAAGATGAATTTTTTGCTGTGTAAGACTTCATTGATGCCATCCTCATAACAACTTATTGCATAAATCTCTTTACTGTGCCCTAGAGGTGAAGGTAATATGAGAATTTGTAGATCATTCTTCGGCCTTGTACATGGAACTTTGTTGTACTACATATTAAATGGCTTCTTGTTAACTTTCAATTCTTTGAGGCAGAAGTTATTTTCAAGAGCAATTAAGGTTGTTCTTAGGACAGAAGCTGAGAGCAAAGCCTTCTCTCTAGCTTTTCAACGATGGAAACACCGAGTGATTAGTGGAAAAGCTGGTTTGTCCTTTCATTTCTTTTTCAGATAATTTCAGTAGCTTGTTTTGTTGCATTATTACTGAATCATTTCCCCAGTATTAGTTTTTGGAGTCTCATACATGACATCAATTATATGAATATCTCTCCATATCTTCATTACAGAAAAGTGACAGCAATTACCCTTAAATACAGGTGCTTTTGAGACTACACACTAACTTGCTCTATGGTTTGGCATATTCTTCTAACTCTACCATATGATAAAATACCCGCATGCCGTTCCCGTGTAGATTGTAATTGTGCCTAATCTGATGAAAGTTCATGTTCTTAGGCATTCCTTGAACTTGCACCGTTACTGCTTTATATCTGCACTCTCAGATCTGTTGGCGAATAACTACAATTTAATGAAATCCAGTGTTCCTCTTTACGCTAGGCGCTAGTCGGGCGCTAGACCGGCGCCTAGCGCCTAATTAGGCTAGGCGGGCGCCTAGGCGGGCGCCTAGGCGGGCAAAATCGGCTAGGCTGCCAAGGCTGGAGGCTGGCGCCTAGCGCCTAGGCGGGCTAGGCGGCCGCCTAGGGGAACACTGATGAAATCAAATTAAACCGTGCACGATTAATTTCAATGCATGCAATTTTTTAGAAGATGCATTAAGACTTTGCACATCTTTGCTAGATCTTGGTTATATGGTGTTGATTGTAGTGCACCGCCTTGTTTTCATTTGTTCATATTTGTCCTCTATCAAAGGAATTGTTTGTGATCAAGCAAGTGGCAACTGAGAAATAGCAATGACTTATTCATCTCATAACTTATGCCAACAGTGGTGCCACAAAGTCAATATCTTTCTTTTCTCTTTGATGACAAATTGCCTTTAGATTCTTATGTCCAGTACATTGACAGGTGAACTCTTGGAGAATAAAAGCAAATTTGATACAAAAATTGAGGCATCATCAGCAAAGATGTATTTCCACTACTATGGTCAGCTCTTACATCAACAAAATATGTTGCAAGATTTTGTGAGGACAGGTCAATATCTCTACCTATTGTTAAATGCTTAAATAAAGCTACATTCTATATAAATTTTGAGACAACATTGACCGACATTTCACCTAAGGTTCACAGTTATTTGATTCCGCTATCAACAGAATGACATAAAAATCAATTTTCTGCATAAATATAACAAGGAAGTGCACTTTATTTTCCTCCAGGAACATACTATGCTGCTGTAATGGAAAACCGATCCGACTTCGAGGGTCGAGTTGTGGTTGATGTTGGAGCTGGTAGCGGCATTCTTTCGTTATTTGCTGCGCAGGTGTGCTTTAACCTTCTTCATGGCTTCTTTGACTTCTGTGTCTGATATAACATATGCTGTTTGCCATTTAATGTCAGGCTGGCGCTAAACATGTCTATGCAGTTGAGGCATCTGAAATGGCTGAACACGCTCAGCGGCTTATTTCTGGAAACCCATCTCTCGAACAACGGATCACGGTTTGTTTTGTATCAGTTGAATCTGCTCCTTTTCAGACTTACCTTTTGACCCCCAGCTGAAACCATGCCCCCCTCCTAAATAGGTCATCAAAGGCAAAGTTGAGGAAGTTGAACTTCCAGAGAAAGCTGATATACTGATATCCGAGCCTATGGGTATGGTTCTCTATTATATTTTTCTGAAGTATCATTTGTCTATATGCCTAGAGCCTAATCGCCTGTTGCTCCTGCCTGTATATCTTATATTGTTTCTCTATCAATTAAAAGACTCGTTATGTCTTATAACATTCACTGTTAGGTGATGACTGATGCAAAAGTATTAGTAGGTTGCAATGTCATCTGTTTAACCTGTTACGAATAATGAGTGTATTTGTAGGCAATCTCTCCATTGATTGAATTATTATTCTTTTTAGCAGATCCCATTACATGCCGTCCATTTAGTCTGTCAAAGAGTTTAATACCCACAGTACAGCATGTGATGTTTGAAATGATCCATTTAGTCCATAAGACTTACGTGTTGCTATCTTTTCCACAGCCACCCCATCTTGTGTGCCCAACTAACTTCTGACCATCTGATCAAACACATGTGATGGTCCCGGATTCAAATTTATTTCTGGCATCTTACCGTATTTACCTTTTGAAATCGAGTCATAGCCATTGATCAAATCCATTCAACAGCTAAATTATCACTAGGCACCGCGCAGGGGATCCTGATTTGTGGCTGTTTTGCAAATTGTTCCATGAACTTAGTAGTCAGTAAGGCTTGGATGCATTGAAAACTTCTGTGTTTTGTCTGGGCCTTTGCCTCTTGGTAGCTCTAAATAGCACATAGTCGAGTCCATTGTACTTTCAAACTACTATAAAATGTACTTGTTTTGAATTCCAGATTGTTCTTTCCTATTTTCAAATACAAGATCTTAGCAGTATAATGTTGATCAGTTTCATCTAATTTGGTTGGAAGTTAAAACTACATGTTGGAGTGTATTGTATATTTTGTGAAAGGTGTGTTATACACACGCACTTACTAGTAATCGATAATGTGCTTGTGGGAGTCAAAAGCCCAATTATAGCCACTAAAGACAGGCCCAAAGTACTATATATTTGACACATAGTGGCCACTATATCCACTGAGCACCATAGCGGACTGCTATTACCAGTATAACGGTCATAGCTGTAATAGCGTGATTACACCCTTAGCATGTTAGCGTATTGTTAGTATTCTGAAATTGGCCACAATTGGAAACATTGATTGAGAAGTTGACATGCCCTTAGATTAAATGTATCAAAAGAATCAGCCAATCAGGTATAAAGTTTTCGTCTAGTCCATTGTTTGTAATAGAATAATCTTTATTTTGTTTGTATATATGTTGTTCAATTTTTTTGTGTTCCAACTTTGACAATGGACTCAATTTTTTGAGGAATAATGCATCATGATCCAGTTGATTTTTTCTGTATCAGATAATCTGTAGTAATTTATTTAGTACTACTGTACTATATTGTTTTTAGGAACCCTTTTGGTGAATGAGAGGATGCTGGAGTCCTATATTATAGCTAGAGACAGATTCCTTGCTCCAGATGGTAAAATGTTTCCAACAACGGGAAAGTATGTTTCTCATCAAGAATTATGTAATTCACTCTGGATTATAATTACTTTTGGCATCTACCTCCAGAGTAGTCCAGACTGTTTGGTAAATTGATATGCAATATGGTTAAATATTTTTAAACTGTCTGTATGGTTATACCTTGTGCTCTTATTAGTTATTTACCATTCCTTCAGCCGCGTAGTGCTAGTGTACTACCTGTGTTTTGGATTTTTCACATTTATATGAGGCCTCATTCTTGTCTATCCTTGTCCAATATTTAGAAAATATTGCTGTCATGACTTCTCTTGACAATGGATTGGAACTGTTAAAATGTTTGTAAATCTTCAAAATAATATCTGTCCGTGTTAGTGATCAAATGACAAAATTATCAAGTAACCAAAGTGCATTTTTTGGATGGTTTTTGAGCAGGGTCTCCACAATTTATCTGGTTCAGTGATATGCATATCTTGTAGTAACTAGTAAATCTTGCTGGCGCTTTGGATCTTAAGGTTGTTCGGTTGGCACAATGTTTTGGACCTTGTAGGCAGATGTATATGCAGACAGATAGGTTGGCAATGTTGCTGCTGTTTATTGACAATACCAGTAGTTAATCAGCAAAATAAAGAGTGAATCACATTGTATACACACTCAGTTTTACAACATGCACATACTGAAGTTGAAGTCAGCGTATACCAATGGAGCATCACATTGAAAGATGTTGCTTGAAAATTCTGATTTAGTCTTTGGAATGGGATTGGAATATGTTTAGGAAAGCATGTACGGTTCTTTTAGAACATCGAAGTGGGGAGTTTAATGTTTTACAAGCAGTTAGGTTCAGCTCGACGTATTTAATACGATGAGCTCACATTGTTGGTTCTTTTAATCAGTCTTTGGTATTTCAAAATTACTTGCTGCTGATTGACATCTCAAATAATCTATAGGATTCATATGGCTCCGTTTTCCGATGAATACCTTTATGTTGAAATGGCAAACAAGGTACTAAATCACTTGCTAGTTTTGCCTTATGTTCATATTATCTAGTGCTTTCTGTGAGGCTTTATTAATCTTATTGTAATTTTGTTTGGCCGAATCAAAGGGGTAACCCCTGACTTGTAAACTATCATATGCAATTATGAAGTTCTGTTTTCGGTGGTGTGCATTTACTTTTGTGTTCTTGTTTATCTTTAATATAAGATGGAATAGCACCTGTTATGATGTTTCTGTACCCAAGCTTTTGTATGTGCGAGATACTTGAAGGCCCAGTTGAACGGGGACAACACTTTTCAGTTAGGGGTATTGCCTTGAGCCCTTGATCGAGGCTTGAAGTCAAGTACCACATCGTTGGACATCTCTAGTTTATATAAACTCTAAAGGATAGAGGAATGTGGGTCTGCGGGCTGGTAAACCAACCAGCTAATCACAGGCATCCCAAGCATGTCCAACAGCAAGATGTTTACATTGAAAGTAGAAAATATGTGGCTGTATAATTTCTATAAATGGGGTATGTTTGTTATAGTCTTCCGTGAATTTTTGATAAATAAATGCAGAAATGAGTCTCTTTTCATTTTTTGTGTCCATCCGTCCCTGAAAATGACTATGCAAAAAACCTCCCTGGATCTTAAAATAAGAAGATATTGGGGGAGACCAAGAATCCTTAGCGTGTTCATGCTTTCTGCCATAACACTGCACTATGACCAGGATGTGCCCACATCATCGAACTTAAAATACAATGGTGTGCCAACTTAAAACTCGATACAACGCTAATATTATAAAACAATGTATTTGTTTTGTGGTGGGTACAAACTACCATTTTTGCAATATTTGCTAGTGTTGGTGGAGTGGTCCCCACTTTGGCCCAATTGGTCCACTATGCCAAAAGGCTCACTAAGCATGTAAACCATATGGCAAACCCAAAAGGGCTATGACGGGAAAAGATATGTTTGCTCTCACTATTGCAGACCCTAATAGGGGTATTTATGTAAATAAGCTCTTCATGGCTATAAATATGTTCCTTAGGACATCATAGGAGGGCATGATCCATTTGTTGAGAAGAAAGGCCAGGCTGTAGTATAGGCATGACATACATTCTCTATACCTCTCCCCAAGAATCAAAAAACCGGAACCGGGGCAAATCCCGGCCGCTGGGCGGTACCGGTAACCGGCCGGTTACCGGAAATCCCGGATAAAAACTGGTTAAATTTTGTCAAATGAATTTTTTGGGCGGGGTGGGAGGAGACCGGTAACTGGACCGGTAACCGGTCGGTTACCGGAAAAACCGGTGGAATGAAGTATGAAGACTGAAAAATATTTTTCTCTCTGCTGCTGCGCTGCTTGCTTAATTCTAAGTTCATGTATCAATCAAAAGCTGCTCAACACATTACGTTTCTTCCCCTTATATAGATAGGGAAGGGGATTACACTTGATTACTAAGACTCTTAGGATAACTAAATACCTGTTACAATCAATTTGAACTAAATTATGAAGAAGATAATTAGTCATATCATTTTCGCAACTTCTAGCAGCCTGAGCAATCTTCATTCAAATGACCATGAACCCTCCTTGAAAGTCCAAATGGCACCGTTTGTCACATTAATTAGCAAATAGACTCATAAAGCTTTCCATACATGTAGCATGACAACTAAAAGTATTCAGACTGATGCATACTTATCTCCAAAGTTGACGGATTAGGATTGCATCACTTACACCCTTAACATTGATAAATATTATTTAGCATTAATACTTCAATGCTCCAACTGTAATCTTTCAGTGTGCCTTCAGAAGAGTGTTTATCGTCTAGGTTTTGATGATTGTGGAAATAGGATGCTAAGATAGGTGTTACTGTTTTATTTAATTGTATTATATCCCTCAAAACTACCTACATATTACTAAATTTGATGTTGGCATAATGTAAAAGTTAGTGTTAAACAATATAAATATCATTAGGAAAACTAACTTTTACATTCAAAATTTGAAAATTCCTAATACATTCATGGAAAAAAGTATGAAATCAAGCACGAAAAGTGCATGCATCTTCCTAATACATTTTATTAGTGCTAAATAATGTAAATATCATTAGATAAACTAATTTTTACATTCAAAAGTTTAATTTTGAATTAAATAAAAAACCGGTGGTTTTTTTCTCCCGGTCGGCACCGGTAAAACCGGTTACCGGCGGTAACCGGCCGGTTACCGCCGGTATTTGGATCCCTGGCACTCCCTACTATGAGTTGCAAGCTCTGGGTAGCTGCTCCGTGGCCTGCTCGCAGCCCCATTATCCACTGTTTGGTCTATAACCATAACTTGGCGCTGTCCGTGGGAAGCGTTGTAGAAACTACAAGTCGACGTAAGGACGTCGGGGCATGATGGCACCGAGGAAGGCGACGATGTTGACTTCCAAGCAGAAGAGAAGTTCTATGGTTGATACTGCTGCGGCAAGAGCACGGTGGCCGGTGGTCGAAGGCACCTTGTGTACACTTTCTATTTCGTTGTGAAAGATCTGTATTGTTTGATGATGTTGTTGGAGATAAGGCACCTTGTGTACACTTTTTGTTTATATTCATTTTATCGAACGAGTACATGATCGCTTCCTGCAAGTCTGTCATTTCAGTCCCATGTCTCTCATGTGGTGCAATCTAATATTTGGGTTGTGTGTACTTGCAGGCTCTCTTTTGGCAGCAGCATAACTTTTTTGGTGTTGATCTTACACCTTTACATGGTTCAGCATTCCAGGGATATTTTTCACAGGTTAGTGCTATCTGATCTTACCTGCTATCATTTTGTTAGTATTTCAACTTGTCTGCAGCTAGTGATGATAAATTGATAATGTTGAAATGGGTGATTTATGTTCTCCAGAATATTCTTTTCAAGTACCTTTGTAGGCATGCGTCATCTAGCTCTGTAGTTTACGCTGAAATTACATGGACTTAAAAGAGTTTTGGCTGATCATTAACTTTCTGGGTCTCACTTGTAAGTTGTAACTAGTTTCATTTGGCCCCTTTTTATTTGATCCTTATTCCTTGGTTTTTGACTTCATCTGGGAGAATTTGGAGGTGCTTATTGCAATACTTTCTTATCTCATGTTGTGGTTGGAAAGATCCTACTAATCTCCACTACCTTTGTGTAGGCTTTAGTTTGGGAACAACCGAACAATTTAACGTAAATATAACAACTAACAAATGAACTGCTGAAATGAATGTAGTTCTGTTTCCGACCAGTGAATTGCTAAAATTAATTGGCCTTTGTTTCTGACCCATTTCACAAGTTATCCGAGTGTAATGAACAAATCTCCAGCTACTTCATCTATGATGCTTAGTTCTGTACTGTAGTTCAAGTGTGGCATTACTAGTCTGACTATTATTTTAGTATTTTACATGCTTATTAAGGCGTTGCTTAGGCGACGCTTAAGCGTCGCCTAAGCGGTAAGGCGGCTCGGGGGGTCAAGGCGTCGCCCCCGCCTTGCCGTTCGTTCGCCTTAGGTCTACCCGAGCGAAACCAGAACTGAGACGGGGGCGGCGGCTAAACCAGAGAGACAAGGGCGAAGAGTACTCACCTCGCCTGGAACCCTAGGCGGTGGGGCCTCCATCTCGCCGCTCCCGTCTCGGCGTCCTCTCCAGTAGCAGCAAGGTACACCTCTCCCTCCCCCTCCTCTCCCCTCTCCCCTCCTCTCTCGATGGTTTGCAGCCGCCGGTACGGTGTGAAGGCGGAGGAGAAGAGCGCTCCCCCGATGGCTCGCAGCCGGCGACGGCGAGGAGGCGGAGGCGACGGCGAGGAGGCGGCAACGAAGAGAGGGCGAGAGCACGTCTCTTTTGCGCAGAAGGCTGGGGAAGGGAGGCGCCGGCGTGCGCAGAAGGCAAGAGGCGGCGGCGTGCGCAGAAGGCACGGGAGCGGCGGCGTGTGCAGAAGCCGGGATCGATTCGATCTGTTAGGGTTAACCGGGTCTTAACAGAGGAAGAGTTATTTTTTGCGATTTAGCCCTCCGACTTCCAAGAAATTGCAATTAACTCCTCCCACTGTGAAGAGAAGTTAGAATATTTGCAATTTAGCCTTCAGACTTGTATGAAATTACAATAAGTCCTTATTCCTCTTCAAATTTCTTCTAATTTAAACCTCCAAAACTCAGTTTTCTTCGCCTTACGATGTATGTAAGGCGTCGCCTCGCCTCGCGCCTTATCGCTTAAAAGGTGTGAGGGGGGTGAGTCGCCTCGCCTCGCTTTACCGCCTTAATAACCTTGGTATTTTATATGGCCCAAGAGGAAGCATTGTTAATTGTGTTACGTCTTGACAAATCTAAATGTTTCTGCAATTCTCATGCAGCCTGTGGTAGATGCATTCGATCCAAGATTATTAATTTCTCCACCTACGTATCATACACTTGATTTTACTAGCATGAAGGTAAAGATCCACTCCTAGGGGTGAGATTGAAATTACATGTAAATATTCTGGAAGTTGTTTTGGTTTGTGCAAAATATGACATCCTTATCTTTCTTTTTCAGGAAGAGGAGCTTTATGAGATTGATATTCCTTTGAGTTTTGTAGCCTCTGTTGGCACTAGGGTGCATGGGCTTGCTTGTTGGTTTGATGTATTGTTCAATGGGAGGTCAGTATATTTCAGTCTGACACTGTTGTTTTTCTGGTGTGGTATTACTTGTTATAGCATCTGCTTCTACCTGCTTCAATCTGATATGCTATTTTGTTGGATTAAAAATCTGGTATATTATGATGCAGCACTGTGCAAAGGTGGCTTTCCACTGCTCCAGGCTCTCCTACAACTCACTGGTATCAACTGCGATGCGTACTTTCACAGCCATTATATGTAATGGCTGGCCAAGAAATAACAGGTCGCCTTCATCTGGTGGCCCACAGTGCACAAAGCTACACAATATACTTGACGATGTCAGGTTCGACACACTTTTTCTCATTAGTTATCGATCTTCAATCTATTGTATTTGAACTTTTGAGGCTGATGGCTCTTGTGCTCTTCCAATTCTTTCTGGAAGCTAAAATGTGTGGTGTGGAGCAAGGCGGCATCCTACAGACATCCACAGCCAAACTAGAACTCAAGGAGCCATACTACAGGTTGTCTCAACCACAGCCCTATATTGTAGCACAAGACCAGCAGCAGCAGCAGTTCTCTTTGCAGCCGCAGGTAAGTTGTTGCTTTGAGGAGTGGGGACATCTTTTTGTACAGTATAGATGCTTCTGACAGAACACTGTGACATCTATCTGAACAGTTATATTCACGTAGTATATTGCATGTATACCTCTGATTCTGACGGAACACTGAGAACACAAGAAATATCACCATATGCCATATGTCTTATCCCCTGCCAAGGCACATGATTCTGTACTTTAACCTTTGCAGTAGTCACTTAGGCTTTGTATGGACACCCATGCATGGGATTAACACACACAAGCTCATACTGGTCTTTTAGTAGCAGCCTTATTCTTACCTCAAGTTGCTTGAAAGAAAACTATGTTATTGCTATATGGTGGGGCACAGCGTTCGACTTCGGATTATGATTCATTCAATAAACGGGTTAGGGTATGTGTTTGTCTATTGAAGGTAAATCCGCTCTGGGACCATCACAATGGGCAAAATTAGTTTGCCTGACCTCAACCGTTGCCCTTTGGGCAGGTAGTGATTAGGGTCCTCACATAGAATGTTTGTTGGTGGATAGAGTAGGAAAGTATTTTTGGTGAGTACTACCTATGGGTTAGTCTGGTGTTACAATTGTTTGAACTTTCAAGCTGTATTTCTTCTCAATTTCACTGCATCTGACTGTTTTGATGTGTATTTGCTGGATAGATCTAACGTTTGTATCGCAAACAGGGACCTGGGCAGCAGATGCAAGATGAGCTTAGCCCTAGCATCACGATAGAACCAGACCAGGACTGTGGTCTTCACTAGATAGTGCGGAAACCTGAGTTGAAAAGCTTGCTTCCGGCAACGAGCTCAGGTCTGTACAACAGTGCTCCTAGGCGTTAGCTGCCGACGGTTACCAACGCATTCAATGTGTATGAGATGATCTCCACGTTGTGCAGCAGCTGCAGCTAATTGTGCTCGCGTCTGCTCCGTTATTTAAAGGGAGTCAAAAACAATATCTGGTCGCAGGTAAAGTTGAACAACGAAGGCATCTAACTAGGAAGAAGGGTGTATGTTATGTGTTATTTATTTAGAAATGAATTCTTGCGTTGGGTCAATCGAATGTCGTAGTTTAAAGATGTGGGCTTAGCGCTTCTTGAATAATCTGACAATGCATTCCGCAGATAGGGGGTTTGCTTTGGTGATTAGTGTGGCATCACATGCTAGACCGCCACCACGGCCTTGTCGATTGCTTCCTCCCTGCTGTAGGATCTGCAGTGTGGCAAAGATCCTGCATTCTTTTTTTTCTGCGAGGAAGCATCATCACTACTTAACTGAACTGCTACAAATTTTCAGCTCAGATGATGTTCGTAATGTCTTCTACCTCTGATTTCTATTTCTAAAAATTAAAAGCTAAAGTAATTTTTTCACTTCTCCACGATACAGAAGCTGACGAGGTGACGACCCGAACAGAAACTTCTAGAAGCTCGCGTCGACATCACCAGCATGGCCCAGCGGAGCCTGAGCCAGCCGTCCCCAAGCGGGAGCCTAAGTGCCTAACCATTACTCTCGTCAGCGCACACAGATCGACGAGTAAAAGATAGCGCCGGTGGCGACGTGGGCACGGCCCCAGCCACGTGCCCCCCGAACCACGACGTGGCGGCCCCGTTCCAGATTGTTCTCGCGCCGTCCGATGGCCCCGATCAAACGCCATCTTCATCGCACGGCCAGACGACTCCCCCCCCCCCCCCCCCCTGGCGCCTGTATAGCGACCCCTCCCGTGGGTTCCATTTCCTCGTTTTAGCCAAGCGGAAAAAAAATCGTCTCGCTTCCCCACAGTCCGGATTCCCTACCAGAAACCCCGTTCCGTTCGCGCAACTCCGGTTTCCGAGAGATGGCGGAGCCCAACCCGCAAGTGGTAAGCAAAATTCCTCCGCTTCTCGGCTCGATTCGATGTTGCTACGTGCGGAATTGGTGCTGATCTGGTTTCGATTTGGGGGCTTTGGTTGTTGGCTTGCTTGCAGAGGGAGGTGGAGGTGGAGCAGGAGCAGGAGGGGAAGAGGAGACCCAGGCTGAGGTACCTGGAGTTCGTGCAGGTGGCGGCGGCGCAGGCGGCGGTGTGCCTCGCGGGGCTCTACGCGCTGGCCAAGGACCACGCCGGCCCGCTCCGCCCCGGCGTCGACGCTGTCGAGTCGGCCGTCAAGGGCGTCGTCGGCCCCGTGTACGGACGCTTCCACGGCGTCCCCCTCGACGTCCTCGCCTTCGTCGACCGCAAGGTACGCACGCAGCCACAACCCCCCTTCTCCACGATAGCGTCGATTGGTCGCGGATGCCGTTGCTTCGCGCGGCGCACGTTAGCACTAGGAGGCTTCGTGTAGCTGGGGTCTACAAGGGTAGGCAAGTGGTGGTGGGGAATTTGTCCTTGTACGGGAATTCCCGTGCTGGTGCGTGGAATCCGCCCGTGTTTTGAGCGCTAGATTCCGTTGATTCCGGCGCATGCTAGCACACCGCGGATACTCCGAGGTGGTGATACATGTCGACGACTGATTGGGAAAGGTTAAATTTGATTTTGTGTGTTCTTAGTAAAATCTAGTGTTAACAGTTGTAAATTCCAAGCATGGTATTGGAACAAATTGCGTGTTCTTGCTGACCGACTTGAAATGACAATGGCAGGTGGATGATACGGTGCAAGAGCTGGACCGGCACGTCCCGCCGACGCTGAAGACCGCCTCGGCGCAAGCTTGCGCGGTGGCCTGGGGCGTGCCCGAGGTGGCGAGGGAGCTCACCGCCGAGGTGCAGCAGTCCGGCGTGACCGGCGCTGCTCGCGCTGTGTACGGGAAGATCGAGCCGGTGGCCAAGGACGTGTACGGGAGGATCGAGCCGGTGGCGAAGGATCTCTACGTGCGCTACGAGCCAGCGGCAGAGCACCTCGCCGTCTCCACCTGGCGCTCGCTGAACAACCTGCCGCTGTTCCCGCAGGTGGCGCAGATCGTTGTGCCTACCGCCGCGTACTGGGCCGAGAAGTACAACAAGGTGATCACCTCTGCAGCTGAGCAGGGGTACACCGGAGCACAGTACCTTCCCGCCATCCCCACCGAGCGCATCGCCAAGGTGTTCGGGGAGCGCGGCGCGCCTGCGGCATCATCACCGGAGACACAGCCTTTGAAAGGTGCGGCTGAGTCCCAGTAGTGAGGTCACGCCGTACTCTGGTGAGCTCTGGATTGCCCTTAAGACCTGAACTGAATAAGAGCGCGAGAATCCAGGGGCCAGGGCTAAAAATGGCGGTACTAGTGTTTTAGACATGCGACACTGTTGTCATGGATGCTGATGATGCTGCTCTACTTACTGTGTGCTCTGTCCTTGCTTTTGTATAAAGTTGCTCAATGTCGCCATCCTTAGCTAATCAATGCAATTTGGTCTGTATTTCTTAATCCGATTGCTGGCGAAGTTGGTAAGCTGCTCTATTGGTTGGCTTTATGATCCTTGTGCAGATTGCAGCCCATTGTATTTTCCTCGTCTCGTCTGGTAAGCTGTAGAATTCTATCTGCTGCGTCGTTCGGCTCTCACCGAAAATGGATGATTTTAGAACTATCGGCAAATTTAGGCTGTGATCGTTATGGTTTTAGCTTTTAGCTTTCGGTTTTTTTTCACTATTTATAAATTTCCTTTTTTTTGAACTTTTGGCTTTTTGTTGAGCTTTTTTGTCAGTTCTTTTTTCGTATTTGTTTGTATTATATGTAATGGGTTAACATATTTTTTTATATTTTTAATTTTTTTTAATTTAATTATGCTAAATAAGCTTTTGTCAGTTATAGTATTTTTTCAATCAGCTACCGTGTTTTTCAGTCGTAATCCAAAAAAAAACCCCAAACGATCACCACCTTCCGACGAATTATTCTCACTGGTGCCGTGACACGCTGTATTATCTCCGATCGGAGCTTTGCTGAAGATGCGAAAGCAGCAACAGTGTTCGTTTTGAGAGTCAATTGAATGGAGTGGTTTAAGACAACCGACGTTGAGGTGTGGCTTTTGTTCTTGTCGTTTGCGCCATTTTCATGCCAAGATCTTTCCGGGTCGATGAAAATCTTTTCAGGCAGAAGGTGATGTTCATCGCCGTGTCGTGCGGGCATAGTCTCTTGAGTCTATCCCTACTGCACGGTAGTTTTTCTAGAGGAGTTCTGATCAAGCTTATCTATGGCATGTCGAGCCAACTCGGTCATTTCTTATCTAATCGCATCATCCAAAATTATCCGAAATTCTAATCATTTCTTATGTATCACATCATCCAAAATTAGTTAAGAGAAAAAGGGTGTGAAAAGAGAAAATAGTAAATTGTTTAAAATTGGCCAAAATTATCCGAAATTATCTCACATATGTATAAGAGTTTCTCTACCTTTATCTTGTCTACAAATAGCATTGGAGACAACCTTTTTAATAATAAATTATTTTTTTTAACTATTTTATACTATTTTTATCATAACTTTCTGTCCTACACCCACATTATTTTACCATAACTTTATAAGCCCAGGCTTATAAACCCTTTAGAGCATCACAAAATTGTTAAAGATGTTATCTCTGATTGGGTTAGAGTCCTTAGAAATAACATTAAGGGATAGACTATTCTAGATGCTCTTAGGCAGCCTTAATTGTATATTTGGATTTTGGAGACTCGCCGGTTGCCGTATAGAATGCCACTGTTTATTAGGGCCATTTTCGGCGGAATAACCTGCAGGAGAACGGATGGGCTGCGGGGAATACAACACCCCGCGGCCCGCGCGCACGGCGCATGCTCCCGCGGGCCACGCATTCTCAGCTCAGACGAACGCAATACAACTAGGCAAGAAGCATCGTCGCCCCAGCTAAATCCCCGGCGCGCACGCCAAACCGGACAGCCTCGCCATTCTCCTCCGCTTGGCTTGGTATGTTTGTTCGAGTGCTTTGTCAACAGTTTGGTCACGATTTTGGTGAGGCTACGGGAGCCGCTCGACTGCAGGTTTTACCGGGGCAGCACGGCGCATTGAACGCAAAGGGCCTTGGGCAATCCGCTCATTTCGGATTTAAAGCCTAACTTCTGGTTTATTTTGTATTATATTTATTTTTTTACCATAGTTGTTGGTAGCTTTTTAGTACAATTAAATTTTAAAAAATAAATAATTTATATAATCACAGATAATAAAAAAAATAAGGAGAAAAAGAAAGAGAATTACTATTGTACATACATACAGAGCTCTCTTTTACCAGATGGTCCACCTTCTCACTATCTCCTCATTCTCTCCCTCCTCTCACTCTCTTCCTCTCTTCGCACACCCGAACCCCATGCACGGCGACGACCACGAGCCCCAACCATCCTATCCCAGGTGTCGGTGCCGCCGGATTGGGCCGTTGCCGTCAACTTTCTCTTCGGCCGTCCTTGGGCACGGCGTAGCTAGACCGTCTGCCACCGTCGACTTTCTCTTCGACTGTCTTTAGGCGTGACGTTGTTAGATATGGGCTTTCCCCCTTCCTTGGCAGCCTAGGGAGGTCGAGTGCACTAGGGGACAAGAAGGCATAGACATTCGAAAGGGAAAGGATCAATCCTTGGGGTCGAAGTCAAGTATCTTGATAGGGAGTGAGGACGTGGTGGGTGGTCTTCTCTTCCTGGCGCCAGATCCACGCTACGCATGTCATCTTACCGCTGCCTGCCACTGATGCAGCTGAGGCTCGCCGCCGTTTGCCATGGAGGTAGGTTTTGTTTTGCGCAATATTTTGATTTCATATGTGCAACATCGAGAATTTTGTGAAAATTTTGTTGTATATGGTAGTTAAAATTGTTGTACACACTATCTACGAATGATGTATTTATTATCATTCTTTTTTGTTGTATATATGATAAAAAATGTTATATATATGATCAAAAAATATTATAACCAAGCGTATAAAGCTAACGTTCAGATCAAACATCCGGATGCTAGCAAATTTCAAAAATAATACAAAAAACCAAAGATAGGAACGAAATTAAGAAGCTAGACAGAAGTTAGAAGCTGATGTTCTACCGAGCGGCACTCGTACACGTACACTGGCTTCAGTACGTCTCGATGACATGACGCGTGTCAGGTTATATTGCTCTCCAAACTCCGGCCGGAAGCTTGGCTAACGTGGCTGCAGGCTGCAGCAGAGAGCGCAAAAACGAACTGAAACACGAGACAAGTTTGACAAAAACATAGTGCCAGTTTCCACGCCTTTACAAGCCAAGGCTTGCACTGAGCACGGACGACCCGACGTGCTACCGTCTCTATAGCTTACAGCTTTTTCACATCTTTAGCAGCGTCAAGGCTTAGATGCGTGCACTGACTAAGGACTAGTGCAACGTGCTTTTAGTTCATAGCTTATAGTATTTTTTAATAAATAATAAGAACGATTTTTTATTACCTTTTAAAATAACTTATCAAGATATATTTTAAAAATAATTTATTAACATTCGGTTCACCTATACAGATAATCACGTTGAGACTATAAGGTTGTGTTTGGTTTAGGGACAAGGTGGGATGGGATGGTCCTGTCCCTGGTTTTGGGATGGGATGATCCTGTCCCTGATTTTGGGATGGGATGATCCTATTTTTTGTTTGGTTGGGGGATAGAGTCATCCTTGTTTTTTGTTTGGTTGGAAGGATAAAGTGGGATGGAATGATCCCATCCTTTGTTTGGATGGAAGGATGAAGGTGGGACATGTGTGGCATTTGAGTTTTTTTTTTAAAAAAATTGAAGGCTATTGTTGATATATTTCTACACATAAGCCTTTGAGTTTTTTTATAAAAAATTTAAACAAAACAGTACTTAAAAAAACAAAAGAGGTGGGATGACTCTATCCCATGTGGGATGACTCCGTCCCATGAAAAAAAGAGGATTGACTGGTCCCGGATCTACGAGGAATATTCCTAGTGTAATGTCATTGATTCTGCTTATCTCTCATCTAAACACCTACAAAAACGGATCTATCCCATCCTGTCTCACCTAGTCCTTGCAACCAAATACATGGTAAAGACATCATCACATGCAGAAGAGCCCACTTTACTGCTTCACTGCTCTCCCGTTGACGTTGACGGCAAACGGGCAAAGTCACAGCCCAGCGACACAATGTAAAATTCGTTACTTCTCTCCAGTGAGTACACGTGACGCTTGAGCCCCCAGCTGTTTCAAGGTGGTGTGCACTACACGGACGAGACGAACATGCCTAACACATGCCGGCGTACGTCCTGATAAGTCGGCTGGCATTTCGGTCTGCCAGAAAGCACCCCATGATGGTCGGCGACAGCACAATTTCCTGTTCGTGGCTTCGTGCTCCTGTTCCGCCGCACTTGATCATGCCGATGCGGCCGACCTCTCACCCACACACTTGGACACACCTACTTCAGTAAATGGAAAATGGTATGCAGGCACGATGTTCTCTGCCCTCACCTGAAGCATGCAATATGAACGGCCAATGGCATGTCTGGTTGAAGCCATCTTATTATTAAATTGTGGAGTAGTAGCAAGATTTTGGTACAAATTTGCTCATCTTCATCTCGGTTTATTTTTTTCAATCCGTTCCCAAATTCAAGGCGGTTTTTTTTGGGTGAAATATCAATTTGTCCGTAGAGCAAAATTGGCGCAAACCAAACACTATTTTATGTAGGGTAATGTTTGTCGTAAAAGTGCGGTATAAGCATATATTTGTATTTAATTCCATCAAACTTGATAAAAACACAAGCATGGTATAAGTGGCATAGATATGACTTAATCAACATATAAACATATAAACCTTTTAAGTCATTGAAATACAAACATATGCCCAACGTAAATGCCATGTAAGAGTTCAAAATTAGCATAACCACATGTAAACAATTGCATTGAAATGCTGATCTCAATAGAAGCATAACATGTATGATCAAATTCAGCATGCTATCAACAATTTGAATGTTATTAGTTGCTCTCAAAAGGGTAGTTGCACAAGATTCAATCTTGGCCCTCTCTACCATGACAAATATTAATTTTGATTATATATGATAGTTGTAGATTTGATCTTACGCCCTAAATCAAGCTTTCTATTAAGGAAAATTACCATATCACGATTCAATGAAGCTGTACAGAATAAATGATGATATAATCAATCTGAAATTCAACTTAACACAAACACTATTGATTATAACAGAGTTCGGCCACTGTAGGAACAACTCAAACTGACTCCTAAACTGAGACAGCACCAAGCAAGAATGGCAAATACAATGATCAGAGCACAATAGTAAAGCTAACCGAAAGTACAAGATCAATCTAACCTCATGTTTATATATAATCTTAGGAATATGTCATTTCATCATAGAGCAAGTGAACTCAATCTTTGCAATTTCCAATTAATAATATCACACAAATATCAGAAAATATATCTCAAAATTGCAAAGAGCAAATAGCCGACAAACTCACAGTGTCGATGATACTACTAAAAATCATCGAGTAGCAACCGAAGAAGGTAAGGCACGCAGGCTGTATTGTCCCAGAAAACCAAGCACCCCGTTGCGCCGAGCAAGGAGATGATGGCAATCGGAGATACAATGCCACACTTCCATCTGACTAGAAGCCGAGGGTCAGGTGGACGCCGCACAAGACCGACGAGAGCTCCGGCCGAGAGCACTTGTGAACACCAAGAATAAGTCACAAATCTCTATCAAACACTCAGCACAAGTCCAAGCCGAATCAATCTCTAGATGTAAATCCCTAAATCTTTCCTCTCGGCCAGATCTAAGAAAAAGGCACAAAGAAACCGCATGGGGAAGAACCCTAGAACAGTGATTTGAGCTCTTCAGTTGACAGCAATAGGAAGGAACCCGGCCGACGGCTTTCAAGACTCAAGATCAAAGAACTACTGAGAGAGATTTGAGATCGGAGAGGGAAAAGTGAACTCACTCCTTTTTCCAGGGCCTCAAGAGAGAAGGAGAAGTTGCCTTTTATAGGGGAACAGGTGGAGGCCCGCGGGCTGCAATCACGGCTGGCGCTGAAGCGCCTGCACCGGTGACGCCTCCATCGCCACCACCACTTGGCTTGGCCATCCTCGGGCGAAGCGGTTGAAGCCATCTCACGTCGCACGTGAGAGATAAGGCGAGCGCACACGCATGGGAGGAGACGTAGTCTTCCCCCTATCTCTTTCAACTGACCCACTGACAGGTGGGCCCCACCTTCTCTTTTTTTCTTTTAAAATAGAAAATTACTGGAATAACCTCCGGAGTTCAACAATGTTATGGTCCTTTGAGGTAACGGGGGTTCACACATTTCAAAACCAACATTTGGGGGTAAGCTCGAAATTTTCCGTTTTTCTTCTCCATCGTAGAATTTGATATTTTCCTCGCTAAATCAAGCATATAATCTCATTTGGAAACTACTCATTCGGAGACAAAATAAGTTGTCACCACTCCAGGCAATACTTCCAAATACTGTAGGTTAGCCAACGTGATGCATTGACGCAAAAGGTATTAAATCGCACGTGAGCAAGTCTGCAAGTTGTGATCCAGCTGGCAAACCATCCGTCTTAAAAATAAAATAAAATGACGCAATGCCATATGGAAAACACAATCATTTTGCTGGCATTGCCATGCCATCTATACAAATTTTGCGAGCACACCATCTTTAAATCCAGGTGATGTACCAAAATAAAGGTGAACCGACATAGAAAATACGGGTGCGCGCAGGAGGCCAAGTTATACCGTATGTAACCCAATTGCTAAAGCGTCAGTTTTTTCCTCTCTAACTTATACAATGTTCTAAGTTCTATGTCCATTCATATGGGATTATCTGTGTAAAATTTGCTGGCAGATTAGGATGGATCTCAGCCATTAGAAAATTCCATGAATCACGGTAAGCATTTTGGCCAACTATTCCCTGGTATAAAAGTAAGTATTGAGTCCTGGACATTTTTGGCCTTATGCAGCACAGCAATACCAGAAGTAGTCCCCGGGTCAATGCAATACAATTTCTGGCCCCTCCCCGAGGGCGGGACTTTGGCCGGCTGACGTGTACGTAGTCCCGCGCTCCGACACCGCAGCACCCAAGTCATGCGGTCCGAAAGCGCATGATTACGGCAAAACATCTAAGGTCAAAAAGGCTATCGTGGTCGAATACGTTACTGGTCGAGCAAGACAGTGGTTGAACAGGTAATGGTCGAACATGGGTGTGGTCGAAAGCGGCGGTGGTCAAAAGCGGTTGCGTTCAAAAGCGACAGTGATCGAAAGCGGTTGCGGTTGAAAGTCGAGGTGGTCGAGAGAGGCAATGGTCGAAGGCAACTGTGGTCGAACAGCCGTGGTCGAAGCGGCTGTGTTCAATGCGGGAGTATCATGCGCTCTCGGACCGCATGACTCGGGTGTTGCGGTGCAGGGGCGAGAGACTGCGTATGCGTCGGTCGACCGCAGTCTCACGCTCGGAGAGGAGGCCAGAAATGGTATTGCATATGCCTAAAAATTACTTATAGTATTGCTATACTGTACAGGGCTAAAAATATCCAGGTTTCATAAGTACTAGCCTCATAGGCGTGGCGCCACGCCGCACCAGCCACCGTGTGTACCGAAGTAAAAGAGGCGATAATCCGTGAGGAGTTTGTAAAAAAAATTAAAAAATCGAGGGCACATGTGTATTTTCGAAAAAATCAAATGTCTTTTTCGTAAAAAACCGAGGGCATGTACGTAATAAATGGGAAAGTGAAAGGTCTTTTTTTGTAAAAAACCGAGGGTCTGTACGTAATAAACGAGGACCCGCACGTAATTTAGAAAACCGCGGGGCGCTATCCTGCAAAAATTTGGGTGAAAAAAACTGCCAGGGACCTTTTCGCGAGGAAAAATGATATTTACGTAATTTTCAGAAAATATGAGGACATCGTCTCGACCGGCCGTATCGAAATTCCCCCGCCACGCGTCGGCCGGCCGCGCGGGCGGGAGCGACGTGGATAGCGCGAGGGGGCTGGAACCCCCGGCTTTGTATAGCTTAGTATTCCCCGAATAAAACAAAGGCAATCCAATTCCTGTCAACGAAACGAAAAGAACGGGAGGCATCGCCCCGAAACGACCATGTCACTCGCAAAAACCACACGCCAAGACGCCGCGAAAGCAACACCAAATCCTATCCCTATAATCCTAATCCTACCCAATTAACGCCGCGCCTCCCTTTCTACACCGCACCTAAACGCCGCCACCACCTGGGGGACCCAGCCGAGCCGGTGGCCGCCTCGTCTATAGGTTGATTTTTTAGACTAATAGTTTATAATTTAAATATTTAAAGTTTAACTATTTATAAAAACTTAGTATATTTTTACTATAATTTTTTCTATTAACATTACTTTAAAAACATACCGTTTAAAAGCTAATTAGTATAGATAGTACAGATATAAGTCAACTTTAAGCCCAAATGAATCCGACCTATCTCACAGCCGCTACGCACAAGTCGACAACGTCCAAAAGCGAGAAAAAAGAGCTTAAGATCTAGAGCCGTTTATTTTGGTATTTTTAACGGCTTCTAGTTTTTGTGGTGGCTTCTGATTTTTGTTTTTTTTAAATTACAATGTAATAGCTATTATTTTTTTTGAATCATTCAATTTAAAGAATACAAAAATAGAAATCACTGCTATATCTCAACAAACAATATAAAGAAAAAGAAAAAGAAATCAAAACTAAGAAGTCAAACGCCGCTTCTATCTGGCCTAAGATCGCTTTTCCCGATTTTTGAAGCAAACCTGCCGTGAACAGCCAACAATTCCATGACCCGGCCGCTCCCCGCCGCTGCCTATATATATGTATATGTTATACACGCCTCACCCACCACCAACCCGCATTCCTTAAACGGAAAAGGATTCATTAACTCAGCCCCGTGGTCTCGCGTCTCGCTCCTCTCGTCCGTCGCGAAATTACGGTTCAGCCCTCGCGGCCGGCCCCTTTGCGTCGCCGATCCGAAACCTTCCTCCCCGGCGGCCGCGATGGTCGATACCAGGCGGAGCGCCGCCACGAAGCGGCAGGCCTCGTCGGAGGAGGCCGCTTCCCCGCCTCGTAGCCGGTCGGGAAAGCGAGCGAAGGTTGCCGTCTGGCCGTGCATGTGTCTGTATGTTGTGGTTTTTGCGGGCGATTGATCTGATTTTGTTGCTGTGTGGTGGTGGTAGGCTGAGAGGACGGAGGCGGCGGGCGCGAAGGAGGCGGCGGTCAATGTGCTGGACAGCTCGGTCGATAACCTGCAGGATATGGCGAGGTCCACGGCGGCCGTCGCGGCGTCGTCCACGGTGTCGAATTCGGGAGGTGGGGTTTTCGGTGATTGAGTTGCGTGTCGACTCCCGGTTCGGATACGTGGGTTAGGGTTTGGTTTAGTTCGGGGAGATTTTTCATTGGGCTGTTTTTCTGGTTCAGTGAAGAAGAAAAGGACAAGCTATCTTCCGTCGGCAGAAGGGGTGACGCTCTGGAAGACGAGGCAGACCGCGGCGAATGGGCGGGCTGAGGCTTGGGGCAGACTGATTTCCCAATCTTCTGAGGTCTTGTTGAACTTTGAATCAGTGCTAAAATTCTATTTTACAATCACGCCCTGAATAACCGATTTATCTGATGGAGAATGGAACTGTCGTAGCCTTGTCATCAAATAGTAGTAAATTTTAGTAAACATAGCAGATTTTTAATCGGAAACAATTTCATTTTACAAACTATATCTTGAATGGATCATTATTATTTAACGTATAGCGTGAAGAAATCCTTTGTTTCTAACATTTCATACCTTCTTCAGAAATAAAACCTCTGAATTTGCATACGGATGGTGGATTATTTTTGTCAGATAGGAATATGTTATGGTCGCAGGTACCGCACAGTATACTGTAGCATTGGGATTAGGAAGGTATTACCTTCTTAAATAAGAATATTTATTTCTCTAAATAAGTAATAATTTTCCTAGGGCAGAGATTAGTTAATTAGTATCTTATCTATTGTTGCAAATTTTCTTTGATACTATTGCTCTCGGATCCTGAAGACAAATAGACGAGAGCACGTATTTTTCCTCCCAGAAGCTAAACCGCTCCCACTCTTTCCTCACTATTTGCTTGTTCCGATCACCCTGATCGTCTCCTCCGTGTACCAACGTTACAAGGCTGCATGGCTTTTAAAGCCTGCACACGAACTCACCAACGGACACACAAACCAACTCGGAAACTAAATTTCAACTCAATCCGTACAATACTTGTATACGTATACACGGCAAGAGGACTCGTATATGTATTCTACCTTCATACGTTGCACACTCGGACTCGGTAAGCAAAGGGCACGAAACAAGATTAGACTCTAACAATCACCTCCTTAATCTTGTTTCTTTATCTTAATCACGTTGATCTTCTCTCTTGCCGTTGCTTCTTTCTTGTATGCCTGCCTGGGCTGGAGCACCTGCTCCTGTTTCCTCCACGAGCACCTCCTTTCAGTGTCGTGTGCCATTGCTTTTGACCACTGTCTTTCGGTCCTCCCCGTTGTGCTTCCTCCCGAAACCTCGGGATCCATCTCCGACTTCCTTCTACTGCCTGCGTGAGAGCTCCTCCTGGGCCTCTGCTCGCCACGACCATGCCTGCTGCATGTGGTCGGTGCTGACCACCCGAGCCGACGCTTCGACCACCCGTACTAATCCTTCGCTCCTCTTTGCTTGCAAGCGCTCATCCGTAGTCGGCTGCTCGCCTGTGCGCACCTCTTGCGCCGTCTGTTACGACTACTGCATGCCCTTCCAGAGCCACTGCTCGTTACGACCATGCCCTCTGCCTCGACTTGCTTCTTTGCTGACTCCGTTTCCTTCCTCGTTACGACTTCTTGTGCGCCAGGCTTACCTCCTGCTGCCTCTGCACCTCGCTCATCTGTGCCTCTCTCCACCCAAACCTGTTTACAAGTTTTCAAAGGAATCTTGTACAACCGATTTGGAGATCTCTTCGTCTTCATCAACAAATCTATGTTCTTGTCATACACTCGCAAGAACTCATCCTGCAGCACCACCCTGCACCCTCTCTCTGTCATCTGCCCGAGACTAAGTATGTTGTTGCATAGAATTGGTATATAATAAATTCCTGTCAACAACTTCTTATCTCCGTTCTTGCATTGCAACATCATCGTCCATTTGCCCTTTATCTCCATCGTGGAGCCGTCGCCAAACTTGACCTTACCCCAAACCTTCTCATCGAGCTTCTGGAACATAGAGCGGTCTCCCGTCATGTGGTTGCTTGCTCCATTATCCAAGTACCATTGATCCATGTGATCATGGTTTCCTTCCTTCGTGCGTAGTTTTGGAACTACGTTCTCCTCATTCAGTTTCACCATGACCGACTCATTTTCAACATATGAGGAGAGAAATACTAGCTCTCTGTCATCTTCTTCTTCGTCTTTGGTGGTGCGACCACGTTGGTTTGACGACAAGCACCTCTTGTTGCTTCTCCACTTTGGGCAATGTTGCAGCGGGTGGAGGTGGCGGCTTGACTAGCGTCGGTGACACATAAATCACAGCAATATGCTACGCCTTCTCCTCCCTCTTGAAATCTTGATCCAGTTCTCCTTCAAGTTCAACAATAAGGCCTTGATGTTGGTGTTGAGCTCACTAGGAGATAACTTATCGTTGTCAATATTCATGGCCTTGATCGCATTAGTTTAATCCTATCGGCAGCAGAAGCCATGGTGAGTGCTCTGATACCAAATTTTGTGGTTGCTGGTTAGGTACAGGTCCAAGAACCGAGGGTAGGGCACTCGCCCTTGAACGACCGGCCATGCCGTTGCCAAGGCTCTGAGACTTAGTTGAAGAAGAGAGGGAGAGACTAAGAACTTTGTTTATTTCTTTGCTTAATGATAATAGATACAATGTTGTCCCTTTTATAGAGATGGCTAGACTTGACTCTTAAGAAACCTATCACTATATTAAGAAAACTAATCTATAATAATAGGAAAATTATCCCTAATATATGAAAATAATATAAAAGAAAACAAACCCAAATAATAAGGAAACACCTAAATAGATAACACTGCTACAGCACCCACCTGATACTGTCCATGAGGCGCTACAGTACTGTACGTGGTACTATTCGCTTATTGCTACAGTACCATCGGTACTATTTATGCGCCTGCTAATCTTGGTCCATGACATTACGCCCTCACAGCGAGACAACTCGTCCTCAAGCTGTTAGGTGGCAGCCATGGACTAAGACTTTCGCGTTCCCATGTCGACGAAAGGGCACAATGATGTCGCAACGCGGAAGATGGTCAACAAAGCCTCGATATATAACAGCGAGGACAACAACCCTCTAGCGTTGGCTGACATCGTGGGAGTCGCTAGCAGCAAGGGCAATTGGCATAGGGCAACAACATCCTTCTCACCTCGGGATGTAATGGATGTGGGAGAGATGCGATGACGTTGTTGACCCCCACATGACAGCTGTTGCGCTCCACATTTTTGAAGGCATGGTGTCGGCCGACCGCGTGAAGACCGTCGTTGGACAGTGATAACGTTCCTCCTTGGCGAAGGCACTAAAGGTGCAGCCAAGGACAGCGAAGTCTGGAGAGGAGTCGTCGTTAGTGAAGGCGGTAGTGGGACCAATGTTGATGATGCTGATGGGGACGGTGATGGCAATGCCACCATTGCAATGGCAAGTGCCGCCTCTTGTTGCTCTTCCATCTTGGACATGATGGTAATCGGTGGCGATGGCGACTCAGAACCCATAGTATCATGTTACGCCTTCTCCTCCATCTTGGCTTTGAACTCTTTCAACAAGGTCATCATGTTGCTAATATTGGTCTTAAGGTCCACGACTAAGATCTTCATAGCAGCCGCACAATCGGCAGCAGAAGCTAAGGTGAGTGGCTCTGATACCAAATTTTGTGGTCGATGATTGGGTACGGGTCCAAGGACCGAGTGTAGGGCACTCACCCTTGAATGGCCGACCATGTCGCCGCCAAGGCTCTGAGGTGGACCAAGATTAGCAGGCGCATAAACAATACCGTGTGGTATCGCAGCAACAAGTGAACGGTACAGTACCACGCATGGTACTATAGCAACACATGAAGAATGCCATGTGGGTGCTGTAGCGGTGTTATCTATTTAGCAGTGTTCCAAAAGGCGGTCTGGGCACCCACCGAGGCGGCGCGTGGGTGGTGGGCAGTAGCCGATCGTTGCACCTTGGTCCCTCGGCGGGTTGCTGGGCGGTCAAAGGCGGGGAAGAAAGCGGTCAAAGGCAGAAGAGGCGGGCTTGACACCGTGGCCAGGCACAAGCTAGATCCAAGCAAACTTGTGCAAAGCACATCCAATCAAACTTGTTTTCTAAGCACAGACCACATCCAAGCAAAGCACAGTCTATACTCTCCAACAGATCAGACCCAACAAAAAAACTGGGAGTAAGATGTGTTCCAAGGGATGGACTCACCGACAAGCCGCAAGTGTAGCTGCGCTATGGTTGTCTCCTCCATGAACATCTTCGTCTACATCAAGAACAACGTGAGCTGGGCCGTCGGCTTCGCCATCCCCACCGCCCTCATGCAGCTTTCCATCGCCCTCTTCTTCGTCGGAGTCGCCAAAGGACATGGTGGAGGCCAAGCAGGGGCTGGCCAGGATTGGCGGAGAGCAGCCGCATGGAGAAGAGATGAAGCCAGGGCGCCAGTAGCAAGGCGTCGCTAGGAAACCAAGATTGGAGCTAGCCAAGTGAAGCAAGGAGAAGAGGAAGGAGGGGATGGGGATGAGGGAAGGAGGATGCAAGGAAATGAAGAGCCGAACCAAGGAGGATGCAAGGAAATGAAGAGTCGAACCACTCGGTTGATTGGAGAAAAAGAGAGAAGAGTAAGGGAGATGGGAAGACAAGGTAGGGGATGAACTGGAAAAAGGACAGTCGGGTCAACACCAGAGAGAAAAAGAGAGAAGAGAAATAGAGAACAAGAAGGGGAAGAGATAAGGCAAAGGAAGAAGCACTGAAGTAGTGAGTGGCTCTGGACACAGCTGAATGAAAAAAAGAGAGGAGAGAGAAAGAAAAAGGAGTGGCCTGGGTGCCTCGGCTGAACAGGAGAAAAGATAGGGAGAGAGAGAGAGAGCGCATGCGCAATAAATTTTTTCTCTGTAAATATTTAACACTGAGCATTCCATTGCATGTTAAATTATTCAGTAAAATTTTTTCTCTGTAAATATTTAACACTAAGCTTCTGTTGTGCATGGTTGCTTATATTTGGCCTGCTATCCTCATTTTTAATTCGGCCGTCTAGGCCCCATTTAGACTCTCTAGGCTCCCTAGGCGCTAGGCCCCACCTCGCCGCCCACCTAACGCCTTCTTGAACATTGCTATTTAGGTGGTTTCCTTATTATTTGGGTTTATTTTCTTTTAAATTATTTTCATATATTAAGGATAATTTTCCTTAATATAAGGATATATTTCTTAGGGTTTAAGTCTAGCCATCCCTATAAAAGAGATATCACTGTATATATTATTATTAAGCAAAGAAATAATTAAAGTTCCTAGACTTTCCCCCTCTTCTTCAACTAAGCCTCAGAGCCTTAGCGGTAGCATGGCTAGCCGTTCAAGGGCGAGTGCTCTACCCTCGGTCCTCGGACCTGTAACCACCCAACTCGTACCACAACATTTGGTATTAGAGCAATTCACCATCGCTTCTGCTGCCGATAAAATTAAGGCGGATGGAATCAAGGCCATGAAGGCCAACATTGACAAGTTATCCCTTAGTGAGCTTTGTGCCAAAATCAAGGCCTTATTGTTGGACTTGAAGACGGGATAGGACAAGAAGGCAGAGCAGAAGAAGACGCAACATGTTGTTGCGATTTTTGTGTCATCATCGCTGGTTAAATCGCCATTGCCACCGGCTGCAACCTTGGCCAAGGAGGAGCAGCAGGAGGCGATGCTTGTTGTCACCACCATGGTCGTACCGCCGCCATGTCCACCTCCGGAACCAGCGCCACCACCAGCGCCTCCTCATCGAATAGCGCTATCCTTTGCTGTACCATTGGTGCCGCCGCCAAGGAAGAACGCTACCGCCGTTTCGCCCACGTCATCCATCGACACCGTGCCATAAGCAATACAGAGCATCCTTTCCACAACTGCTACATCTCGGGGCAAGAAGGATGCTGTTGTTGCCCCGTACTGGTCGCCCTTGCCACCGGCGACTATTGCGACGCCAACCGACGCTAGAAGGTTGCTATCCTCGTTGTTGTTTATTGGGCCTTCATGAATCTTCTTCTATGCGACACAATGTCATCATCGTGCCCTCTCGTCGACATGGTGTTACGAAGGACTTCAACCATAGCTACCGCCACAACTCGAGGACGAGCTGCCTTGCGCGCGAGGGGTGAAATGTTATGGTCGCTGGTATTACATGCATGAACAATACTCGTGTACTGTAGTATTGGGATTGGGAAGGGATTACCTTCCTAAATAAGAATATCTATTTCTCTAAATAATTAATTAGTTTCCTAGGATAAAGATTAGTTAATTGGTATCTTATCTATTTGTTAGGAAAGTTATCTATTAGTTAGGAATGTTACAATTTAGCTTGATCTTATATATAATTGTTAGGAGAATCCTCTGTATAAGGAGACCTATTGTAATCGTTGGAGGAAGCAATGAACAATCAAATAAGTCTCTAGTCTCTCCTTTCTTCTAAAGTCAGGTCTCAGGGCTTTTCTACCACGTTAGGTAAGAGCTCTACCGGTAGTTAGATGAGGGCGAACGTCCTACCCTTAGTCCTTGGACCCGTATCCAACCACCGACCATAACAAATAGGTTTGCTAGAGCTGAGTTTTTCGTGCATGAATTTGGTTGGCAACATAGAACCATCTTGTGCTCTTAGATCTGAGCGAAGCAGAGAACATTGTGTAGTTATTATCGTTCAGTCACTGCTCGCTGACTCTGTACATTATCTAACTCCTGTTGTTATCTAGCAGACCTGTATATTGCCTTTATCAGAGTTTATTAAGCATTTCGAATGTGGGTTTTGTAGTAGTAGTTACTGTTTGGTATTTTCTCAATCATCATTCTGTTACTGGTCTTTAGCTTCCACCTCCTGTATTCGCAACTATAGATTTTTAATTGTCTGCCTTTTCTAATTTTAGCCTGCTAGGCTAATCTCATGTTTCGATGTGACCCAATTGGGATGAGTTTTTTTCTTGATTTTCGATAGTGTTACTAGAATAGTTGAATGCTCACATCAATCAGTACATGTTCCATCAAGCATCTGTCATGTCCCAGCATCTTTACACTTGGTTAGCGCTGAAATAATGCTATCCGTGCAAATGGAGACTATTTACATGTTTCTTAATGTTAGTGTCTACTGATTTGTGTTTTTTTTAATGGATTGTGTTATATACTTGGATTTGTGATGGTATTTAGTACACATCTATGCGGACCATTACATTGGATCAAGTGTGGTGCAAGCCCTACTGTCGATGTATACATAAACAACAAAATATTAATATGTTACAATTATACATTTTCTTAATTGTTGACATCTCGTTTTTTTATATAAGAAAGACTGAAGAACAAACCTTAGCTTTTAATGGCATACCTGTGCATTTGTTTGAGTTGAAGTCACAATAAAACAGAAGTTATCAAGTGGGATAGGTCAGGAGAAAAGATACGCCAACCTTCAGGGCTAGGTGGTGCATCAACCTTATAAAGGTTTGAATGGATGCTGGTGGAGGATACACCGGCAAATGCCACTAACCGGCCTCTTGAGAACCCCAGTCCCATCTAGTTCTACAGTATTAGTGTGCACCATGCAGTTATCGTGCCATGTGGTTAATTCTCAACCATTATCTTTGCTCATGATTGTATTCTTCTTTGTCCTGTCCAGTATCCCTCAGTTCCTATTTATTCTACCCATTTCACTGTTGGCCATGGTGGAAAATATGATTTGAGACTGACCGAGTCATCTCCTGGATCACTTGTTTGCAAACTTAAGCATGTTAAGGTATGGTTGTATTCTTAATTTTACTGATACTCTGTTTTTTTTCCTGCCTTCTTGTTTTGACCTTTTGACTCTCAATTTGACATCTTGTACCAGAGGGGTGCTTCCCTTGATATCTACGAATCTAAAGTTGTCCATGTAAATGGGAAGGCCTTGGACAAGGCTGCTAAGGTCACCTTGATTGGAGGCGATGAAGTTATTTTTAGTTCAGTCCGGAGGCATGCTTTTGTATCCTTTACTATAACCAACTGCTTTCTTTAGTGCTTATGTATCGCTCCTATTGGTACTTGTTTAGACAAGCATGTGTTTTGGATGTGAAACTCCTTAACATGTTGGCAGATATTTCAGAAACTTCCAGAGGAAAAAACTAGCTCATCAATGTTTTCTTCCTCATGTGGTATTCAGCAAGGGCAGTATCCAGTTATCAAAGACACATTGGATCATTTATCACGTAAAGGAGCCAAATTATCAGTGCCGTTTAACTATGGAAATGGCCGCTCTCCATTGGTTCCTCATGGTGAGCCTATTTTATAACAGCTTCCTTCCCCCCTAAGGCCCTAATCCCCGTTAACTTTTGAGGTATTGAGTTCATAGCATTTAGCATTCAAGATAATTATAAAAAAGGGGATGATAGCAAACATAAGAGGACTTCTATCTTTTCTAGGCTCTTGTTCCTCAAAATCGGGCATCTTTATTTTTATACTGCAGTAAAAGAGAAAAATATATGTCTAGAATAATGTCTATTTTATGTTCAATAGATACAGAGATAGTCAGAAGTTTATGTAAAACAATGGAGGAGCAGAGCCACTTTAATTCTGAAGAAAATGTACCATTTGCTCGACATCAACTTTTAAAAGAGGATCTGAAGAAGGCAATTGTTAATGCAAGTGATATATCAGAATCACTTGATAGTTTTCCATATTATCTGAGGTATACACTAAGAGCTCTTTTGCTTTATTGGTTGCAATTATTTAGTTTGGGGGTGTACACTAGTTTTGAGCTTAGTTTAAGAGAAGTGAAATTGGCTCTTTTGCTGTCACAAAGTCACGTTGAGCCCCTAATTCCTGTTTCACTTATGTGCATTGATTTTATAATTCAAAGTCTCAGTAAGAAATAGGACTGTTTCCTAACTTCATATGTTGTTGATCTAGTATTCTAGTGCATTATATTGTCCTTTATTTTATGGCTGTATAATGTTTTCTCTTGTACTTCACTTAATAAGTAAAAAATTGTAAATGATCTCTATAAGGATGACCTGTCCCCAATTGCTTAGTTGTGTAACATTATGAGGTTTGGGTTTGCAATAGCATGACTTCAGATTTAGTGGCGTCATCCTATTATTGTTTTCTGGTTCATATTTCTTAACTATAACTCAATAATACTGAATACTAAACAAGGATATTGCTATACACATGTATCTGTTCATTTCTTCAGAACAGTAGGGGAGAGCCCTGCTGACATATATTAGTAAAATAAAATTAGTTTGCACAGTAATTTACAAGGTTCCGCAGGAAGCAAGGCACAGCCCAAAAGCCTATTGAGCCTAACAAAACTGAAGATAACCAACTAAGTTAGCCAGTGAGAAAATAGAAAATAGCAACCAATTCCTTTTTCCTTCCTCAATCAACTAATCCAGCTTGTCAACACTTCAGCCAACTGTTGGGGAACTCTAGCCTTCAACCAATCCAAATCAACTAGTAGCATTCTTTTCCACCTGTTTTTGTTAGGGGGAACATTTTCAAAATTACACTTGCTCCTTCGTCCAGATATCCCAACAAACCAAAGTGACCGCCTTGTTAAAGAAAAATTTCTTATCATCAGCTTGTGATTTTGCTAATTCAAGCATGTAAAAACTCTGAATAGATATGTCCCAGCATATCGGGATCAAGTTCCAGTAGTCCTGAGTCCTGACTAAACTGACACTCAAAGAAGAGATGCACCCACTCTACCACATTAGCATCATGTAGGACACATTGCACTGCTTCCACTTTGAAATTTTTTCGAAATATCATACCTCTTTGAATTTTTTTTCTAAATAGCATGCCTCTTCTGTTGTTCATTTACTTTCACAATGATGACCATTGCTCTGATTGTTTGCAATTCCCCATATCTTCTTTAAAATTTATGACGATAATTGCAACACAACTGCAATTCTCATTTCTAAATTCATATCTTTTAGCCGGTAAAATGCCTCAGATGATGGTAGGAAGAATGATCAATTGGTCATAACACAAGAGCATTGAATATTTTTCGCGAACACACAAAAGACTTGTGTGGCATTCCATTAAGAGGGAAAAACATACAAACCACAAAACCAAGTTCAAATGGGTTAGAATCCAAAGTACATGCGACCCTCACAGAAGACACAAAATAAAATAGGCTACAACTCACCCACTGAAAGCAAAATGACCAGCGAGAGAAAAACCCAGGCTACTCTTGCAGCAATTCTTCAAGGGGCATTGAATATTACTAACGAATTCTGATAACTGAAGTACACTCTGCCTTTTTTCTCGTTAACAGGCCTGTTGAATGTTGATTGCTTGGTCTCTGGTGGTTAAGAACCATCTTTTAATAGCTTGTCATCCTTGCAGTGAGAATACCAAAAGTGATCTCCTGTCGTCAGCATATGTAAACCTATGTTGCAAGAAAACCATCAAGTGGACAAAACATATATCTTCTCTTTGTCAACGAGTATTATTATCTGGTCCAGAAGGTATCATTCTTACTCACTGTAATTACCGCTGTTTCAATTAGTGATTTTGTTAAGCGCTATATGCATGCAAGTTGACTAAAAATAATTTACCTTTTTATAGGGTCTGAGATATACCAAGAAACATTGGTGAAGGCTCTTACAAAATCCTTTGGTGCTAAGCTGCTCATTGTAGATTATTTGTTGCTGTCGGGTGTAAGCCTCTTAACCATAGCCATGCCTATTCTTTTGCAATGGATTGATGTTATATTCAATAGAGCCACTAGAGCTCTCCAAAGGAGAACACAAAATTCTGTCTGAGGCATTTGCATTTGACATTCTACTTCAACTTTTTGTGCAACACTGCTAGTTATACTATTTGTATAATGTTGCTAATATTTGCTGAAAGATTGACGCGTTTTTCTTTCAAAGCTTGATTTTTCAAACAAGTTGTGCCACAGAATTGCAGTAAATTCTCGATATTGATACTGTTTGCAAACACATACAAAAGTTGTAGCATGAATTAATGTCACAGCAACTGAATCACCTGACGCCTGCTTAACGTTGGTATGTAAATTGGGTCTAGTTGATATCTGGTTCTGGTGTAAATAATTCCTCTAGTGTAAATTTTTGCCTTCTTAAACATTGGCATGTGAAATGTTTGCAAAAGAGTGGAGGCTGTAGGAATTTTGTTGACTACTCTCTCAAAATATCCAATAACCTAGATCTACAAAGAAACAAAGAACAGACAAATCACACAGAAACTGAAAAGGGGAAAATATCCTCTTATCTCACTTTTCTTTGGCATTGCTTGAATTCAAATAATTTAGAATCAAGTATATTTCATTGTTTCAGGGACAGCCTTCAAAGGAATCGGAGTCTTACAAAAAAGGTAAGACCATGCATGCCTTGGGTATCCACATCACGACCTTCACTACTTTTGGCCACTATTTATGTCTAGTTGTAATGGGTAACTGTCGAACTACTGAGTATGGTGGCCTTATATTCGCTCATGATGTTATAAAATGGCAGGAGACTGTAGTGTTTGTTTTTTAGAATACTTTTATGACGATAATAAAACCACCTGATATAAATTGATATTCATTTCAGGCAGTACTAATGCTTCTGATGGTCTGTTCAGGTGATAGGGTGAGATACATTGGTTCGCTACAATCAACAGGAATTATCCTTGATGGACAAAGGTGCAGGCCATGCATTAAGATTGGTTTTCTAATGTACATCCATTGAGTTTTCCTGCGCCACATGTGTGAATTTTCCAGGAATTTGTTTGAAGTAGTTTTGTTTTTCTCATTTACTTTGAGTACCTTTTGTGGTATAGGCGTATAGCTGTACTAAGAGTAGGGGACTCTTAGACAGACAAATTACTTGTATAGTGCAAAGCTGGCCCTATTGTGAAACATAAAAAAGGAAGTGAGTTAGAGTAGAGGTTTTGCAGTAACTTGTATTCAAGGTAACATTGATCTCGATTTAGGCTCCGTTTGGAATGCAGGATTCTCATAAGAATTATGTAGGAAACCACACATCAAGTAAGAGCATATGTTTCCTTTCCTACGAATTCTTGCATTCTAAACTGGTTATACAGGAAAACAAATCTGATGGAACGATGATGACAATCATCCCTAGCTCCATTTCCTTTTAAACATACATATGATGTTGTTCTGACTTCTGAACTAATTTGTTGTGCTTAAGTTGTATAGTCCTTCGTCTCTTGGTGGTATAGGTTTTCTGACTGAACAAAAGACCCTGGGTGGTTTTGAGTCTCTGCTTGTTAATCTGACTTGTGACGATGTGTGAGGGTTGCTAAACTATATGGATTTTCTGAATTATCTATTACATACCTTTGTTTGCAAATGTCCTCTCGGTGTTACCATTTGCATTTTTTTCTTGCATCTACTGATGTTTTATGCCAAATTATACAATCCACAGAGCTCCAGATTATGGTTCACAGGGTGAAGTGCGGCTTCCTTTCGAGGAAAATGGATCCTCGAAAGTTGGAATCAGATTCGATAAACAGATTCTTGGGGGCATTGATCTTGGAGGCAATTGTGAGGCTGATCATGGTTTCTTCTGTGCAGGTGACCCTCTTCCCTCTTGCTCCCATCTCTTCAATAATTTATAACTAAATCATACATAGATACTGAAATTGTCATTTATTGCTATATTGTAAATTTGTAACCCACTTGTTTAGTCATTTGTATCTCCAGTTGATTCTCTATGCCTCGATGGTCCAGGATGGGAAAATAGAGCCAAACATCCATTTCATGTAATATTTGAGGTGTGTACGGTCTTCTCGGTCTTTTTTTATCAGTATATATAGTTTTTTCTTATTACTTATTGAATTCTTTATACAGTTTGCTTCTGAAGAAAGTCAGGATGGTCCTCTAATCCTATTTCTGAAGGATGTTGAAAAAATGTGTAGAAATAGTTACTCATATCATGGTCTAAAGAATAAACTTGAAAATTTCCCAGCTGGTGTTTTTATTATTGGGTCTCAGACCCAGACGGACATTCAGAAAGACAAGGTACTGCTTGTAAAGATCATCTATACCCAACTCTTCTACTTTCTCATTCATTTCCATGTAGCTAACAAAATAACTGTTTTACATACAGCTAAACAACGGATCTCCTTTTCTTTCAAAGTTCCCATACAGCCAAGCGGCAATACTTGACCTTGCGTTCCAGGTGCGCTTTTTTGGTTTTTCTGAAAGTACCTTGCAAATTGAAGTTTGCTCACATTAAGGCATATCTTGTTCTTCTACTATTGTAATCCTTTATATTCAGATTCTTGCTGTGTTGTTACAGCCTGATGTATGCCAATGCAGGATAGCTTTGGACGGGCGAATGATAAAAACAAAGAAGCATTGAAGACCGCGAAGCATCTGACTAAACTTTTCCCAAATAAAGTGACAATACAAGCACCGCAGGTTTGTCATTTGTGTTATTCTTGAGTGGTGTTTACTTCAAGGCCCTCTGCAAGTTTTAACTCCAAAAGGATGCTACAGGATGAATTGGAACTCTCGCAGTGGAAACAGCTGTTAGATCGCGATGTTGAAATTCTAAAGGCAAAGGCTAATATTTCAAAAATCCAGTATGTAAGTATATATTAGTTATCTGTTTATTTGTTCTGTTGTCTTCCTGAATTTAATGGTCCCTCTGTGTAACACTGTAATGCTCAATTATTCTTTTGTTCGACCTGTTATTCTTTGGCCTCGAACATTTTCACCAGCTTTACTATGTGTGTTTCAATTTCAAGTAATTTGCACATCCCTTTGCTTTAAGAATTATGAGTGTTGCATATCTATAGGCATAATGCAGGTCTGTCACTCTGTCAGCCAAATGTCTTGCCCTTTTGAGTTTTGATGTTCGTCTTTTCCTCTGGAGTTGGGAGTTGGAACAGGATAAAATCATGGTGTTAAGCTATTAGCACATTGATAATGATTGTTGTGTGAGTTTAATACGATTCCAAGAATAATTAGAATATTGAGAATTTTCTATAACTATTTTCGTATGTTTGTTTGAAACTTGGAAAGGTATGCCCCACTATGGGGTAATTATGTATTGCTCCATGACCCATTTGTTGTGACCTCTGAAAATGGATGTCACTCCGCTCAACTGCTTTTGCTGTTCCTGACTTTATATCTTCTGATTTTGCTAATGTCCTTCTGCAATTGGACGCAGTTCCTAACCCGCCATGGTCTGGAATGTACTGATGCAGAGACAACAATATGTGTTAAAGATCGAATTCTTACAAACGAATGTGAGTACAGCCCTACTTTCTGTTCCTATCCTGTACAATTTAGTCCCTGTAGCATCATTTATCTGCTATTTTTATTTTCAGGTGTTGATAAAATAGTTGGTTATGCTTTGGGTCATCAATTTAAGCATTGTATGATGTCAACTCCTGGAAAGGATGTTTTACTTGCCCTTTCTGGTCAAAGGTTTCCTCTCTAACCTTGTACACTTCACAAAGTTGTGCAAGAAAGCTTGTTTTCTGGTTTAACTGGTGGTTATTTACTGAAAATTGCTATACTGCAGCCTTAAGCATGGAGTTGATTTGTTGGAAAGCATGCAAAGTGACCCTAAGAAGAGCACAAAGAAATCACTCAAGGTGACTTCCGTTTTTTTTTAATTGTTGAGATCACCTCATATATATCATGACTAGACCTGTCCAAGGGCAGCCTGGCCCAATTTTTGTTCAAAGCTTGCAAATAAGTCAGGCCAAGCTTGGGTTTCACCTGTAAGCCTGATCCTAAGCCATGAGTAAAATATAAGTGATATAATTTTTGTAGCTTTGGGCCTTATCACACTAATGGTGCCCACGACTTACATACACTCTCATTGTTAGGATGTTGCCACGGAGAATGAATTTGAAAAACGGCTTCTTAGTGATGTGATCCCTCCAAATGAGATAGGTGTTACCTTTGAGGACATTGGAGCGCTAGAAAATGTCAAGGAAACTTTGAAGGAATTAGTGATGCTTCCATTGCAAAGGCCTGAGTTGTTCTCCAGAGGACAACTTATGAAGGTAGAAGGCAGTCTCCAATCTTCATAAATTTTGTTTACTATTATTTAAAGTACTCTGCATGATCCTTCTGCGAGTCCTCTGTTTCACTTGTAGCATTTTGTCATTCTAATTTTACCTGGTTGTCCCCTTTCAAGTAAGATATCTCCCACTCTCTGCGCTCTATTAATACTCATCCATGTTGAATGGGTATACTCAAGTGTAGCATTGGACTGCTATCCTGCTATGGTTTGTGCATCAACTATATTAACTCTATTATTTTGTACTTTCTAGTATTAACTGTTTTTCAATTTGACTCTGTGAAGTGTGAATGGCATCCTTTGTGAGTATTTTGTATCTAATAGGTTTTCTTGTTCCTTGCAACAATTATTCTTTGTGTATTTAGTATCATGTATTCCAAAATTAAATTGAAAAAACATAATCCCTGCAAACTAACGGTAGCATGTTGAGTATTACAGATACCATTTTTGTTTTTTATTTAATTACTAGTTTCTTTTCCCAACTTACTCGTTGCGCAAATATAGTTCTGATTGTCTATTTTGCACCAGCCATGTAAAGGAATATTGCTTTTTGGTCCACCTGGTACGGGGAAGACCATGCTTGCTAAAGCTGTTGCGACAGAGGCTGGTGCTAACTTTATCAACATATCAATGTCAAGCATCTCTTCAAAGGTAACCCCTTAATAGTTTACTCATCCAGATTGTTCTCATTTTGAGTAATTCTTTTGCTGACCTCTAATTGTAACAGTGGTTTGGTGAGGGAGAAAAATATGTGAAAGCTGTGTTTTCACTTGCAAGCAAAATTGCTCCTAGTGTCATTTTTGTGGATGAGGTCAGTTAACAAAATTCTTGACCATCGCTGATGATATGATTGTGATTCAATGGCTCGCATATCAATATTTTGGCTTACCCTGAAGAACTTCTTGCTTTCTTGCTATCTCTTCCATTTTGTAGGTTGACGGCATGTTGAGTAGACGTGAGAATCCAGGGGAACATGAAGCCATGCGTAAAATGAAAAATGAATTTATGGTCAACTGGGATGGTCTGAGAACAAAAGATAAAGAACGTGTATTAGTACTTGCTGCCACTAATAGGCCATTTGATCTTGATGAGGCTGTTGTTAGGAGGCTCCCCAGGAGGTAATTGCTATACATCTTTATTTTAATAATATAATACAAATAGTGGCATGCCCATCAATAACTCATGGACACACTTTCTTTAGGTTGATGGTGAATTTGCCAGACGTGTCCAATAGAAAAAAGATTCTTAGTGTGATACTAGCCAAAGAAGAATTAGCAGATGATGTAGATCTGGAAGCACTAGCTAACTTGACTGATGGGTATTCAGGCAGTGATCTGAAGGTATTTAGTTTTATGTTGAGATTGTTTCTTCCTTGCTTTATTTCCTTTTTTTTAAAGATGAGTTTCATGTTCTTTGTGTTGACGGCTACAATTATTTTTCAGAATATGTGTATTACTGCTGCCCATTGCCCCATTAGGGAAATCCTTGAAAGAGAGAAGAAGGTTAGTTTAAATTCTTGAAATACTTTCCTATGTGTTTTCTCAGTATCTACTGAGTAATTGTTTCTGATCTTTGTGATTTCACTCGACTGATCTAATATAACCAATGCTGTGGAAGCACTATTTTTTATGCACAGAAGAACGGTAACATGATTTAAATTATCATATCATTGGATGACGATCTGCAGAACATTCATTAATATGTTGAATAACTAATCTTCCAATTGTCCTTGTTAAGGTTACACCAGAAATCCAATTTATCATTTTTTGTCTACCTGCAGGAGAGAGCCTTAGCAGAAGCAGAGAATAGACCATTGCCTCCTCAGTATTCTAGCAGTGATGTCCGTTCCCTAAAGTTGAGTGATTTCAAACAGGCACATGAGCAGGTAAATATTACTGCCATCCTTGCTCGTTCTTCTCACCACGACCATAAAAAGAAAAAGAAGGGAGAAAAATAAACATTAAGGGAATCATACTTGATTACACAAGATTTGATGTCTTATTTTCTGAAACTGACGAATGCTCTGCCCATCTTCAAATATAACAATTGCTGACTACAGCTCTAGTGGCTTGAGTCTCGGGACTCGAGTGTATGTAATGCCAGTATTGATATGTTCTGGGTTCTGGCGTTATATAAAAAGAACCAGAATATATTCTTGTGTACATTGTCGTCTGAAGTTTTGTAGTCTCCAAATTGCTGTTCATAAACATGTGATGCTAACATAACTTGCCTCCTATATAGGTATGCGCAAGTATATCCTCCGATTCGACAAATATGAATGAGCTTATTCAATGGAACGACCTTTATGGAGAAGGCGGGTCTAGGAAGAAGACATCACTAAGCTACTTCATGTAGCTTATTCCTAGCTTATGTACATACAGCAGAAGCATTAGCGTAAAGCGACCGAGAAGATAGACAAGGAATAGCTCTTCTGCTGTTGTTCGTGTATAGGCTATTCGAGTTAATTAGTGATAATCTTTATTAATGTCAATTCGAAGGACAGATAGTATAGGACCGGTTTGGTCCATCCTCCATCCAAAACTAGAGCCATCAAGCCTGTATGTAGCCTGAGCATCATATCGGTTAATTTTATGATGGCAGCCAGTGCAATTCATTTAATGATCAATAGATGCTGCATCTCTGCAGTTCTCAGCTTGGTGATCGTGCTCGTTTCTTTGGGCCTTGTGTCGGGATTATGCAACATCTACTGTAACCGGTGAGCCTTTTGGTGCTTGATCTCGCCATTCCCCAGTCACCTTGACAGATGAAAGTTAAACCACTATCTGCCAATCTGCTTCGCCTCACCAGGAAGGGAATGCTGAAGAGTTAAAATTGGTGTTGGTGAAAGCGCCAAGACATGGCATCCAATTTGAGCAAATCCTTTGCTTTTATCGAGTGATTATGGATTAATGCTGTGCTGTTAACCATCCACATTCAACTCAACTTCTATTGAAATAGGTGTAATTTCCCTACTTCAAATGGTCGTTTTTAGCCGAAACATAAGAACACGGCGGAACTTCAGTAAGAGCAACTCCAGCAGGAGCCCTCAAATCAGAGCCCCTACTTTTGATTTGAGGGCTCTCCCTACTTTTGAGACCCCTGTTTTTTGAGTTGAACTCCAGCAGAAACCCTCAAATTAGGGCCCTCAAATTCAGGCCCTCAAATTCATTCTAGTAGGGAATGACACGCGGGACCCGTTTGTCATCCTCTTTCTTCATCTTCTTCTTCTTCCTCGTGGACTTGGCCATGCCGGCGAGGGTTGCGCTGCCGGGGAAAGGGAGTTGCCGACGAGAGGGCTCGCCGGACTTGCCAGATCCGGACGAGGGTCGCGCCGCCGGGGAAGGGAGCTGCATCCGCGGGGCTCGACGGGGAAGGGTGGGGAGGGGAAGGAGGCGGGCGCCGGGGACAGGAAGTCGCGGAGGCGGGCGGGGATGCCGGGCGGCGCGCGTACGTGGTACGGGCGTCGCGTGTGGGGAAGAAAGCCGCGCGCAGGTGACGGTGTCCGGGCGGGGGATGTCGGCGAGGAGGCGGCGCGCGGAGGCGGGAGAGCCGAGGGAGAGGTAGAGCGAGAGGAGGGAGTTGGCGAGGCGGAGGTCGGAGGGGAGGTGGCCGGAGGAGACGGCGAAGGCGTGGAGGGCAGAGGCGGTGGGGATGGTGCGAGGGCGATGGTGCTTGGAGGAGAGGAGGAGAAGCGTGAGGTGGTCGCGGGGGAGGAGACGGAGGAGTGCCGGGAGGCGGCTGCGGGGGAGGTGGGGGAGGAGGGAGTTGAGGAGGCGGGAGGAGAGGGCGGGGTGGAGGGAGGAGAGGCCGGAGGTGAGGACGAGGGCGAGGGACTGGAGGAGGAGGCGCGGCGGGGTCGTCGGGCCAGCGGCGGGGAGGGAGGCGATGGGGAAGAGCTGAAAAATGAGAGCCAGAGTAGGGGCCCTAGGAATGAGGGCTGAAGGGGGGATTTGAGGGGCTCCTCAAATTTGAGAGCTCTAGTAGGGGCCCTGCTGGAGCTCTATTTTTGCCTCATGCTGGAGTTGCTCTAAGCACGATATGCACGGATAGCGTTAAGAGTTACCATTGGTAATGGCTAAGAACGACGTATACAAACGTATAATACATCAGAAATTCAGAACAAAAGAATCGCCTCTCAAGTACGTAGTATGTAATTCACACGAAGAAAGTCTCCAAATTTTACTTCACATGGTGTGATTCATGAGCCCGAAGACGAGCACTAGCCCCATGATGAGCGAATGGTCAACGTTAGGCTCCACCACCAGGCTGAGCACGTCCTCTCCGAGCGCCACTCCACCTGCCGTCAGCTTCCTCTTAACCTTCCGTTCAGAACAAGCGAGCAAAGCGAAATCATCAGCGTGTTTTCCACTTCCATTCCATCAGCAAGCAACACCCGTGAGAAATCCATCAAGATTGAAGACGCGGTATCTTCCGCTCGATCTCACCTCTGCGACGACGAGACCGGTGGCGTCGTCGACGATCCGGCACGCCTGCTTCCCGGCGCAGCTGCACCCATCGTCGATCTTGTACCGCATGGCGCGGCCCGCGTCGCTCTGGAACTCGCACGACGACGGGCGGTTCCGTAGGAAGATGCTGCTGCACGGCCGCGTCACCTTGAACCATGCCCCTCCTGGCTCCTGCTCATGGCCACTACTCCACTTGTACCCCTCCCACTTGCCAAATGCAAGCTTCTGCATGCACAACAATTTAAGATCATGTAGAGGCATATGTTAATTCAGTTTCGATGCAAAAATGGTATGCCTTTTCATATATTTTGCCTAATTACGTACCTTTTTGAGAATATTCAGGACGATCTTGCCGCCGAGGTCCATGAGGTAGACATTGTCGCTGCACCTGGAGCCGTAGTTGTCGACGCGGTAGACGATGCGGCCGTTGGAGTCGAACACGGTGCAGCCGCGGCTGTTGAGCACCAGTGACTTCATCCACAACGTGAACACCTTCCTCTGTCCGCTCGTGCTCGTGCACAGCGACGACAGCGGCGGCGGCGGCGGCGACGACGGAGAAGAGTGCACCCTCGCCATTTCTGCCCGAGTTGCGGTTTGCACACTGTCTATGGTTAGTTTCGTGATCTTAGGGCTTAATGTGTGCTAATATACAGAGGAGGAGGAGAAGAAAGTACAAGTGCGACGTCGTTGTGGTTCGATTAAATTATATGGAGGAGGACTAGTCGCGATGATGCTCTTTTAAGGGGTAGTAATCAGCTATTAAATTCTTGAAACACATTGATGTCATGCTTATCAAGTTGGAGTAGGCAATTAGGCAGTAGTCAATGCCCTTTCAGGTTTGTATGCTCCCTTGCATTTTGATAGGCTGAGAAGAGGAAAAGCTAACGTAACATAACTAAATCCTTAGCCTACATTCTTTTTTTTTTAAGCTAGCAGCTCGATGATATATTAGAAAAAATAGATCTAATTAATTTACAGGAAGTATAAGTGACGTTTGTAGCAGAATAAACAAGGGTAAAAGGTTTACTCTTAGCCAACATTCTTGTCCTTGACTAAATGGCCCTTCCGGGTTCAGAACCTGCTGAATGGCCCTTCCGGGTTCAGAGAACTAAAGAAGCGAGAAAAGTGCGTCGAGATGTTGAATTCATCACATAAATATATCAATTTAGCTATCTTTTTTTTTTAAAAAAAATTAGCATCTAAATATGTTTTTTTTTACAAATCTAGCGTCTGCCGTGCGTGGTAGTTCACAAGAGGAGGCTAGATTTATATATCAAAAAGTATTCAGAGGCTAAATTTAAAATAAAAGGTTGACTAAATTGGTATTTTCAATTTCACTTTCGAGGTGTTCACTTTTGTTTTGGAGCTGCAGATGATGACGGTACGTGCAACGATGCTAAGGGCATGTACAATGGGTCTCTTCAAGCCGTCTTCATCTCAATACTTTTTGTAAAATACCCCTTGCATGGTCAAGAGACGGCCTCCGCGTCTCTTCACGAAGAGACGGTGAGCAGCTCGTCTCTACGCTGAAGTCGAGGCTTAAAGACAGACAAAGAAGACGTTGTATGAGTTGGAGACTCCAAGTTCATCTTAACCACATGCAAAATATTAAATTACTTAAAGACACTAAAATAAATACTCCATTGTATGAACCGTCTTTTCACTGTCTCTATATCATATTTCAGCATCTTATAGACGGACTCCTGTCTCTCCATTGTACATGCCCTAAAGGCAATAAAGTGCTAGACATCTAGTCAGCTCTTGATGTCGATCGTCACCGTGCAAAAGTGCACACAATCTTCCAAATACGTAGTTTTTCTTCCATCGAGCTGATACATATGGCTGCTGATGCAAGTAGATTTTTGCAGTAGAAACGTGCGATGGCTGCCAGCAATTAGAAAGTAGTGAATAATTCTTAAATTTTTTTAAAGGTATTTAAAATTTCACTCAAATGATTATAATAGATATCAAGTTCAGATCATACTAACTAGGCTAAGCAAAACACGGCTAGAGACTTAAGGTAATAAAATCAATCACTAATAACACAAGGCTGGTCAGACAGCCATAGATTGGTCGGTCTGTCAGTAGAGCCCGGTCTAACTATAAGTGCAATGGCGGTTTGACCGCTAAGGCCAATGTGATAGCAAGTTCAAGGTCCGTCTGTTCTGTTCCCAGACCTGAAAGTGTTTCGGGACAAAACTTAAGTATCAAAAACTTGTTCAATTCTTATCAAACATTTTTAAGTTTTGTACAAGACTTGCTCAAGTTATTAAGAGCCTCAACCAATCAAGAATTACAAGGTTCTTTTGCTCGAATTGACTAAATTTGAGATAATTAAATCTAGGGTACAAGAACACTAAAAACTATAAAACTCAAATTACTTTTTGCTCGTGAATATCTGAGACATGAGATCTTTCAGATTTATTCTCACATGTTCTAATAAGTTAATTTAAGCAAGAATTTGAGCTAGAATACCCATGAATACAAAATCATAAATCTAGCTTATTAACACGCAAAACCAAGCAATAACGCAAACACAAACATGAATTGAGACAAAATTTTGATCTACTCCCAGTGGAGGATGAAGTTTACATATTTATAGATAATTATAAGCTACAGTGAAAGCACATCTCTTCCCTTTCTCAGTTTTTCTCTCACACAACCACAGAAGGAGACAAGATACTAGAACAAAACCTAAATCTTAGAATCTTTGGATCTCCCACCCCCTCTCCTCCTCTCTTAATAGCTAGCAACAACCTTAATGGGTCTAACCCATTAAGCTTATCGAGAAAACCCGTCAACCCAACTAACATAGGTTTTACATACTCAAGACTCAACCCGCTAATTCTTTAGCGATTGATCTACTTGTCAATTTCAGCTCTTCTTGATATAAACCACTTCTCCTCTGTGCCCCTCCACATCGCAGTTTTGATCAAGGCATCAACCCAATATTTGGCTAACTACCAAAATACCCTCGACTAAACTTTTGGACACCTTCTCTTGACCATGTCTTCACCTTTACCTCAAAGCATCTCAACATGCTTTGACACTTAACCCGTAGTGCCAATGACTAGTCGTCACGTCTTCACGCATTCCGTCTCCCTCGAACCATCTCTACATATATCAGCCTCATCACTCAGAGCACCACATGCACCAACTCGTCTCTTCACGATCTTTGTTTTCTCTATGCTTTTTGCTTGAGTTACGTAGTCTCACTCGAACATACACGGCCACTTGGATCTTAGCTCTCCCGCCTAGTCCCGATCTATTGTCATCGACCACTAACGTTCTTCAAGCCACATACACAACCAAAGACCAAACAATAGGGATGGGAAAAAACTCATTAATATGGCTCATTAGCTTGGCTCAAAATTACTTCAATTACACTCGCTAATTGGTTAAATATTGAATGAGTCAATTTTGGTGAAATTAAATTTTGCTTTGGCTCATCTCACCTCATTAGATCAATTCTAAAAATACTTCCAAGCTATCAATAAAATGATATTAAATTAAATTGTGTCAATTTTGAGAAAATCTCAATAAGACGACGACCCACCCCTACCAAGCAACCATCTCAAGCATAAGTTTTATGTACTTGATTTACATTAGTCAAAGCCATACATCATATAGCACAACATAACAAACCAACGACACTCATGCCGTGCACACACTCATCCAACTCAAAAGCCATTTTCACTATTCTTTGGTCATACCTGCCGGTCTAACTACACTTCTTATGCCAGTCCGACCGTAGACCACTAACCACTTTGACCGCTTAACAACACCATAAATCACCATATCCAGAATTTTGTTTAAACTCTATCTAGTTTCAGCATCAATTTTGAATTTCAATGGCACCTAATGCAAACTCATCCTCAAACAAGACTACACAAATGTTTGGTGCCCATTTTTCCAAAAGCCCATGGTGGTCAGACCACAAGCCATCAGTCGGTCAGATCATCTAAACCCTAGCAGCACAATCTAAATTTTGAATTTTCTAAAACCTTTGCAAATTTTAAATTAAACTTAACTAAAATACCAATTATTTATCACAAACATATTCTAAAACTTCACATGATCTCTAAGTACATACTGATCTTGTGAGTTCAGTCGATCGAAGTCACTTGATGTGAGCTATTTTTTGAAGTTTCAGATAGGTACATAAAAAATTAGCATGTGTTTATTGTTAAATACTAAACTCGTGCTTTGATCGCCTATTTCCATGTATATATTTAATTTGGAGATATCAATTTTCCCAAGTCGTAATTGAAACAAAACCGAATTTCAAAAGTAATTTGAATTCCTGTTTGATTTTGATTTCTCTTGAATCCTTGGCTTAAACCCGCGCCTATCCCAGCCATCCATGCCTTGATCTCCCTGCCGCTTTGCCCCTTCAGTCATTTTGCATGTGGGTACTGTTCACCATCTAAAAATATCGCCGTCGTCCCAATTCTTCTACTCCCGCGCCTTCCCGTTTCTTCCCATTGCTGCCTCACCGTTGTAATCGGTCAAACACCGTACCCCTCGCCCCTCCCGCCTCTGACACCCTCTTAAATGCTCCTGGCTGCGCATCAGAATAGTCATCGCCGTTCCTGCTTTTCCGCCACCACCTCTGCTCTCCCCTGTCTCACGGCCGACAACCCCGCGCTGCAAATTCGAGCACCCTATAACCCACCTCTGCCAACAAGAGCCATCGTACGCCCCCTCATTCGTGCCATGACCCTTACTTGGACCAGCACCATAGTCATCTCACATCCCACCGCCTCACCAACCTCCCTGCTCTCTTTGCTCTCACTCTCTCACAACCGACCTGACGCATTTACTTCCTTTGATTGCCGCAATGTTGTGCCTAAGGAATACCCAAATTCTGCACTGCTAGCCGCGCCGCACCCTCCTGCGCATTCCCCCACCCTAGCCACGCGCTATTGCCGCCTTGATTTGTTCCCTGTGCCGAACCACCTCCTCGCCCTATTTAAGGCCCTGAACCCCTTCCGAGCAATGCACCAGTGTCCAATAAGGCACCCATACACCCAATTGAGCCCTTAGCTGGAGCATCGCTGACGATCGTTGGAAGACTCCAAAGTAAGCCAATCTTCAATTCTTCCTATTCAGTCTTTTTCGTTTTGATTGCTTTTGCCTGCAGCCTCTTCATGCCCTTAGTAACACTCTCGAAGCAAGACCCTAGCTTTCTGATTCCCCTGCTGCGCTGGTGGCTAGCACCGCCACTCAGCCATTGGAGGTCACCGTGGATAGCTCGGCTTAGCCATCCCCGACCCACCGCTTGAACTCTCTGACTGCTCCACCGCCTGAACTCTTTGACCACCTTGTAATCGAGAGCAGCTTTGACCGCTCTGCTTTGAATCCTAAGCAACACCACTCGAATGTTGTTCAATGTTTTAAGCCACTCAAATGTCATTCAAAGCTCCTAAACTGCTCAAACGTCGTTCAATCTTTTAAGCCACTTGGACGCCGCCCAATCTCCACAACTACTTGGATGTCATACGATCTTCATAGCAACTCGTATACCGTCCAATCTCTGTCGACTTCGCACTCAAATTCGAACCTCTATCATCCACCTGACTTCGTAGTCGTAACCAAAATCACCCGAGTACTCGAAACTCCTATGTTCTTCGAGTACGCTGCGACAATCTGATAAGAACTAAACCCACTATGAACTGTAAAACCCGTAATGAACAATACCTAAACCTGTTACTGTTCACAAAACCCTAAAACACACACACATATCTATTTTGATTATCTTAAGCCCATCTACGCCATTCCCAACCCCATTTTGCCAATTTAGACTCCAATAAAACTCCAAACAACTCAAATGATATTCCGACTTCAAACCCAATACCATCCATACCCGCAACCATCATACAAATCCATATAGCCCCTATGTAGTCATTTCGATCATCTTGGACCCATTAACCCAATTCCAACAACGATCAACCAAAGCAGCCAAGCCACATGCACAACCTAAACCCTAACCACCCAAACCTATTTAATTTGATGGCCATATTCACCTTGACAAAACTTAGTAATACTAAATATAATATTTAAATAATTATGGTATACCAGGAACTCAACAGTTTTACACTACTAAGAGTTTTGGTATTTTGCTGGTAGAACTTTTAAAAGAGGTTCTAGGGTAAGGAGACATCATGGGAAGCCACGGGATGGTCGGGTCACATGACCTTATCCTAGGGTGCAGGCTTGGACTGGAAAGGTGGCAATGCGGATGGACACTGAAACAAGGGTTTATGGATGGAAGTTGTCTCGTTGAAAATATAAGAACTAGAACCTTATATCAAGTAAAGAACATGGTAATCGCTCAACCACAAGTGTTAATTCGTCAAATCTGGTTTAGTAGCTGCTCAAATTCAATTGAATATCTACAAAGGGTGGAGAAAGACTGAGAGAGTTTTTGTGGTATGAAAGGGGAAAAAACATACTTAACAACAGTAAATCCGCTTCGAATCGGGCGAGGCCGTGGGCTACCCAAGTTTGTTGGGAAACAGCATATACTGAGTAGAGGCTATATAAAAAATTGAGTAATGAAAGGCCTTATTTTCTTAACTCAGTCGTGAGGGTTAAGAGATCTTGTGAGTAAAACTGGGCAACTCTGCAGAGTCATAACTTAATGGTATTCGAATATGTCGTACTTCCGGTAAATGAAGTTGTGTTTAATATGTGATTCAAGTAGATTTTGAAATGATTTGAAAATATTAAAATATGATAATCAAGTTTTGAAAATATTAAAATACGATTTCTTAAGAAGTTATTGTTCTTTTGTATTTAAAAATATTTACAAATAAAATTGCATCCACAAATTCTTTAATAAAACCACATCCTTTGGAAATCCTGGCATGTAATTAAATAGTGTTTCTTCATGTGACTTGTTGAGTACGGTTGGTTATACTCAGTCTTACTTTATTTTCCATCAACATAGAGATCAAGAGAAGAAAAGATGTTACAAATTTTCATGTTAAAGTTATGACCACACTTAAGCGTTTCTGTGGGAGTTTTTTTTCCAGATCTTTTGATTGTAAGTTAAGTTTTGGACTTGGACGCCCATAAAGTTGTTAAAATTGATCGTTATGTCTTATTTTAATTAAATTAACCCTTTCTGAAATATACGTGAGCAGATGTGATACTCTTTTTATCCGTAACTGAACTCCTGGTCTATTATTGCACGTACGACGGCCCTGTTTCTAAAAATAGGATCGTTACACGCTACTATCCTGTTCTGCTCAAATTACAGGTATAAAACCACATCAAATTATTGACGGTTAGGGGATCTCGTCGGCCGTTGCCGCATCTTGTTCCTAATTTCAAATGGGAGATTTGATGATTTACCCTATCTTACATTGCGTTTGATAAAATGTCCTGCGATGTGTCACTTACATGCGGGCCCTGGGCCCACATGTAAGTGAGATATCACAGGGTATTTTATCAAACTCACATGAAAGACCCGCATGTAAGTGAGATATCACAGGGTATTTTATCAAACTCACATGAAAGGTGGGACAAATCATCAAATATTTCATTTCAAGTCTACGCCTCCGGTCCGGTGCTCGGACCCAGCCGTCGCCTTCAAATCTACAGTCCGGTGCTCGCCGCCCGCATCCCTAAACCCAATCTCCACCACCTCCTCCACCCCGCCGCCGCCCTAGCTAGAATTCTCCAGCCTCCACGCGCGCGCAGCCACCCCCACCACTATCCCATGCCCCGTACCTGGATACCATGAGTGGCGCCGCAGCCCACCACCACCGCAAGCGCCGCAGCGACGGCGCTCAGGACAACTCCTCCCCGACTAGCCACTGCCGCCGTCGGCTCCACAGCCTCAGTCACTTCCCTGCCGTCCGCCCCTTTGGCCTCCGCTTCGTCCTCGCCACCGCCCACCACCACCGCCGCAAGCGCCGGCTCGGCGACGCCCGCCATCTCGCCTCCGCTCCATGTCTCCGCCGCCGCCGCAGTACCAGCAGCATCGTCGTCCCCCGTCACTTCCCCGCCCTCCGCCCATTTGCCCTCCGCTACGTCCTCGCTGTTGGGGCATCAGCCCCCCGTCGCCGCCGGAAGCCTGCCGTGGTAGACATGGGCAACTGCGTCTCGCAGCTGTTGGGGAAGAGCACTGGCGATGGTTGTTTGGGGGTGTACAGGGGTTGGGTCGAGGGGTCACGGGAAGTGGGGGATCTCACGGTGGCGACGAAGGTTGAATCAGAGAAGTCCAGTGTCTCGAGGAGGGGAATTGGCAATGCGGGCATGGCCTCATTGGAGGCACTGGTCCCGCCGGAGAAGAGGGAGCCTTACTACAAGGGGGCACTTGAGAGGACGAAGAGGCTCGAAGGGAGATTGGAGGAGATAGGATTTGGGGTGGGGCTCCAGGAGGGGAAGCTTGCCGAGCTCCGGAGGGCTCCGGCCGTTAGGCCCAAACAGGTAGCTATTTTGATCTCATGGTGTAGATTGAGGAAGAATTTTACATGACTTGCTGATTTGCATTGTAAAATGGATAATGCTCTTTCATTTCTCCAAATGGCGTTTAGCCGCTTAGTAAAATATGACTTGTGAAAGCAGCTCTTTTACTTGTAAATGGCTAGTGTTGAATTTATTAGATAGAGCGTATTGACTTAGAACAAGAGGAGTAGAAATTTCCTTTGGATGCCTAAATTTTCGGTAGAAAAAATCACCTGTAAGAAAGTTAGTGTGTTTATCCCCAAAGGGTTAGCTCTACTTTGGAAGTCTAGCTCTGTTAAACGGATAAATTGGCGCATCATTGATTAGCCTATATGTTGATTGTGAGACTTTTCAACAGTTTTTCACATGTACCTCACTGCAGACATATCGCATATTTTGTACTTGACTATTTCAGGATCTGCCTGAACTATTTACACCTCTCACAAACAAAGAAGAAAGTGAAGTAAACAAATTTTTGTATGGTAGTGGTCACAGGTAATCTTGGCAACCATGGCTTTATTTGTTTCGATACTTTTCATTGATCTTATTAGCACAATTAAACATTAATTCTCCCCTTCTTTTTGCAGTAAAAAAGTACTAGTAATGCATGAGTCTTCAAACATTGAGATTACTACAGAGAAATTATGGTGTTTGAAACCTCGTGGTTGGTTAAACGATGAGGTGAATATTCGTATTGAAGAGCTTTCTCCATCAAAGAAAAACATCTTGAATAATATGTTTAAATGATGTTCCGTTCTTTCTGAGCTTGATGTTAGTGGGTCCTTTTTTACATTCTACACAGAACCAAGGTTTTATCTGATAATCTTTCTTTGTTCCTTGCAGGTCATCAATTTGTACCTTGAGTTGTTAAAGGAGAGGGCAGAAAGAGAACCGGAAAGGTTTTTGAAATGCCACTTCTTTAATACCTTCTTTTATAAGAAGGTTAGCTGATTTGCATTTTTTGCTTTCTAGTCCTGCACGGATGGAATGCTCTTTTCAGTTTTTCTGTAATTCTGTTGCATAAACCATTTAAAACTTACAGTTGTTAGCACTTAGCGATTGTTCTCTCTGAAGTACCATCTGGGTTATGTTCCTGCGGTGATGGCTTTTATCTTATTTTACTTTTGCCCGCAGTGGATATTATCAGAAAGTTTGATATAGGAAACCAACATTTCAAGCGTATGAGATCATACATTAATTTAAGAATATGCATCTCCTACATGACTAGTCTCCTTGATCTGTTTATTCATGCATTATAGTTACTTAAATTCATGACGTTTTTCTTGAATTACAATACATATGTATATGTGTGACTTGCTATGCTATATATCACTGTTGTATGCTGTTCTTCCAGTATACGTCTACATTCCTTTTCTGGGTTGTAACATTCCTTACTATTTGTTAATAACCTTGCTTGTTAGATCTTTCATCATGAATTTAACATGTAGCTAGCACACTGCACAACTCACGGCTTTCTGAATTCCTGTGCAGCTTGCTTGTGGAAAAGCTGGTTATGACTATCAATCTGTTAGAAGATGGACGACCCTCAAGAAGTTGGGTTATGGACTTGTCGAGTGTGACAAAGTAAAGTTGCTACCAGATCCCTTTTTTTCTTGTTATTGGCCTTTTCTCTTTTTACATTCTTATTTCTCACGTTCAACTTATTGTCAGAATTTATTTTGCAGATCTTTGTTCCAGTACATAGAGATATACATTGGTGCCTGGCAATTATAAACATGAAGGATAGAACTTTTCAATATCTTGATTCTCTTGGTGGCATGGACCGTGCTGTACTGAGAATACTGGTAGGCTTAACTGATGTCTTAGAAATGAATTTCTGATTACCTAGAGAGCCAAGAAGTATAATTTCTGATTACTTCCGTTATGACATATGAAAAAGTGGTTTCCTAGGATGGTTTGTTAACAACCCAATGATAAGTTTTGTAGGAATTGATTTAAGTATAACATTTGAGGTAATTGTTTCAAGTAATTGTGGATAAGCATGTTGTGGTGTTCTGTCCGTGGATTGTAGAGCTCATAGTACTATAGTAGTATAAAGGTGGACAACTATTTTACAACTTGTTTATTCGTGTAATTCACATGGCTTGTTCTCTGTGCTATTGAAAAGGAAATGTGTTACATTTTTGCCGTGATATTTGCGATATCCTAAAGGATTCACGCTCTTCAGAATTATTTTTTTCTTTCATCATTTAAGATGTACTGATGTTTAACTTACAAAGCAGTAAATTACATTATTATTAGGATACATCCATTGGTTATACATTAGTTAAATTGAAGTTATGTTTTTCTGTTTCTGTCAGGCTAGATATATCATGGATGAATTGAAGGACAAGAGTAACATAGATATAGACACTAGTTCTTGGCAGGAAGAAGTATCAGATTCTCTTCCTTTGCAGCAGAATGGGTAGACCTTCTTTCCGCTACTTTTTACCTGCCTAAATTCAGTGTGTGATGAATACTAGCTTGCTTTTGGTTGCGCCAAAGAGCTCATATGAAGTGTTAAATATCATCATTCAGTGTATTACTCCATTTTCAACACCCAATTATTCTCTACCTGAAATTTGTACTGTATATAGCAACGAGCAGACCTGGACATGTTTGACATTGAACTTCTCTTGTAATAGGTGGGATTGCGGTATGTTTATGCTTAAGTTCATCGATTTCCACAGCAGAGGTCTCGGACTGTCTTTTAGTCAGGTGAGTATAACACATGTGTGGTGAATTTATGAGACATGCTTAGGGTCTCTTTGGAGGGGCTTGAGTTCCTCTGAGCTCAAGGCCCTCCAAAACAGGCCTACAAAAGAGGCTTGAACTGTGAATTCAAGCTCAAATGGAGAACCGTAACCTGCTGACATGAGGCTTAATCTCTCTCAAACATTCATATACAGTGGTGTACGCATTTACCTTGTACTCTATTTAGTTTGATTTGTCTAATCAGTTACTATTTGCAGGAACACATGGAATATTTTAGGAAGCGAACAACAAAGGAGATCCTGAGATTAAGAGCTGACTAAAGAACGACCCTTTTATGATCAACATTCTTGATCATTTTCTCAAGTCAGGTATTCTTGTTGCATTCTGCTGGCAAAGATGTTAGGAATTATTTATCTGCTGTGAACTACTAGAGTTGTGATGATTATAAGCGATATGTGTAAATCATGTCCATGCCACCTCAAGTTTTGTGAAATCTCTAATTCTTTATTATCTAGAATCTGATTTTGATAGAATAGGGAGAAATGAAAAGGTGACAGCTAGGGCAAGACAATAAGAAAGAGAGTTGACGAAAGGTAGGAGTTTAGAAGCTGAGTTTTCACTCCCATACCATGTATTACCGATTGGAACTAAAGAAAGTACAAGGGTGACAGGAATTGTATTTCTTCTTCTTTAAAATAAACATGATATGTTTATATTGATCGTTATTGCAACATCCATCAATGTTTTTCCCCTGCAGCATGACGTTTGCCTCTGGAAGTGTTAGCCATTTAGTGACTTCAAAAGAAGAAGACGACTAAGATAAACTGGACAGAAGGTTCAAAGAACTGGCATAGCAAACCACTCGTCGTTGTCGAACGATTTTGATCCTAATTTTTAGGGTAACTTGACCCTAGTTTTTGGAGTCCTGTGTACGCACAGCGCCACAACTTGTATAAACCTTCAACGACTATGGACTTAGCCACTGCAGAAAATGACTAAAATATGCAAAAAATAATGCCTTAACAAACCAGCGGAGGCCATGTACACGTTAGAGGAGGCACCTCTTGATAGCAACCATTTAGACCCAAACCACTGCAGAAAACATAAATATATTTGCAATTATGCACTCGAACAATCACTACAAACTTACCTCTTTTTTACATCTAGGTGCACAAAAGTGAAACGCTCTTACAGGCCACATTTCAGGAGGATAGATCCAACTTTATTTCACACAGAGTTGCGACAAAGCAAGATCTAACCAAAAACAATGAGAAATTCCATTTTACCAAGAGACTACAATTTCCATCACTAGAAGCTCACTGCTCACATGCCCAAGAATGCTCTGCACTGCGACTCCCAGTGCTCCTTAGCCAGGCGAACACGTTCAACTCGCTCCATCTGCATTCTCTTCTCCCAATACTCTGGACAACTGTTAGATCAAAAATTCAACACTGATAAACCAATCACGAGACACAAGTGTGCCTTTTTCTACCATATCTCTGATCCTGAGGACTTGTTAGGGTTTACCCTTACCTATATCTCAGTAGCATGTTCAGCTCATCCAAGTGTACAGCATTAGGAAAGACCCCAGCCTGAAATGGAAAATTAGGTCAGTCGGCTGGACATCCTCAAGCATCTGTCCATGGAACTGATGGAATTATTATACCTGTCGGCACAGTGGGCAATTTGATTTGTGATCTGCAGACTTCAGCCCATCAACAATCGTCACAGATGCAGCAGAACAACCGCACAAGTAGCAAAATATGTGACCGCAGGAAAGAGAGACTGGATCAAACACTGTGTCCTGCAAAAACAAGCGAATAATCATATATCACAAACACAAATCACAATGTGACAATGCACTAAGCATGCACTATAATTTTTGCAACTAACAAGGAATTATTATAAGTTAAAAATTGAAGTGTTACAATATATCGAGGAATATTTATCCTCACTATAACTCAAAATAATATTACTAGTGTATAGTGTGTAATGCTGTCCCGAGTAAAAAAGTTTGCAAGGCAAAATAGATCTTGGTTTAGTTGTCAGAAGTGCAAACTCACCAAGCAAATTGAACATGTCAAGCTAATGTCAACGCGCATAGAGTCAAAGAGGTTGCATGAGAGCGTTGGCTTGTCATCATCAAATGTGAGCGAACAGTCCCCAAAGAGCTCCATTGCAGCCTTGTTGTTCTTGCTCCTCCTCAGGTTCATGTAGAAAGCCATTAGCTCACACAGCCATGGGGATTGAAGTATCTCAATGTGCAGGCTCTGGGCTTGAGCTTTGAACTCCTGCCCTTGCTTCGAGTAATGTATCTGCAAAGAGTTATTTTTAGTCAATTTTTTTCTAGTACTCATTGATACCCGAGTTATGATAATCTCAAACGCAAAGATAGCTAAGAATTTGATAGCTTTAGTGTGAGACCACGTGGAGGTCACCCTATGGTTGTAATGAATAATTGACTTTAGGATTAGAGTATATGCAAAGAGTGAGTTTGGTTTTTGAGGGGTTTGCAAAAGATCGCCTTTTGGTTTACGAGTTAGTTTGGCCTACGACTCACTACTGGACTATTCGCTATTTATGACTTTGTGTTGATCGGTCCGATTGGCAGGTCTGTTCGGCAATTGTGCGAAATCGGTAGAACGACCACGGGGTGGTCAAAAGCGTCAGTACCTGAATGACCAAGGATGGTCGATGGTGGTTATTGATCGATAATTGTAAGCCTTTGCGATCGGTAGTCATAAGCTTTTGCGATCTGTTGTGATGGTCGTAGCTCACTGCCTAGTTAGTGTTCGGTAGTTGTAAGCTGTAGTGATCGATAGTCGTAGCCTTTGTGAACAGTGGTCATAGCGATCTGTTATGGTAGTCGTAGCATGTGTGATCAATGATCGTAGGCTTCTGGTAGGTACTCGTTGGCTTTGAGTGTCTTATTTCTTGAGCATATGAGTACTCATGTTAGACCAACCGGCGGTTAGACTAGTCTCTCTCGGTGGTCTAAGGTTATTCTATGGAATTCTTGGAGTTTGGTCATGGGTTGACCTGAGTGTTGTTACATGTGTGCACATAGATTTATTGCTTGGTTCTAGAATTAGGATCAGTAATTTGGGTGCATACTTTTTGCACCGTGCATTGTATGATAAATTGCACAAATTGATGATCTTTGTATATTGTGTGGTGTTATGTAATGGTTTGCTTGTTGGTGTTGATTGTAGGACTTCGGAGCTAGGTCATGATGAGACGTAGGATGATCGGGATTAGGCACAAAGTGGTGCTGAGGTCCAGAACGGTCAGGAAGATGCTGAAGATGACCGAGGCTAGCGAGGTGGTTACAAGACAGGACGATGAGGAACTGGAGCGGGAGCTACCGGCAGTGAACATCCCGGGCAGCGACAAGGTGGGCCGAGACTAGTCTTAGGGAGGAGTTGAGATCCTATGCGGTCGAGGATGCTGGGTGCCGTCATGTGCAAGGAGAAGCACGTGGTGCGCCAAGTGACTTAGGTCGTTTGTAAACGAGGACGGTTTGGTGGGATCCGAACACTTGAGAGGCTTGATGACAAGTCATTGGGGCCACATGGAAGATGGCGAAGCATGGGAGATGCTTCGTGGCAAAGGAAGCGAGAAGCTTCGAGAAAAATGGTAGAGGGGCATTTTGGTAAATTGCACAATACAGAAAAGTGGCGGTATATGAAACTGCGGTGTTGACCTAAGTGGTTTAGATCCTGTATGTGCTAAAAATATGAAGTGGATCAAGTGTTGATTCACTAATGGGTTAATGGTTGTAAGCCACTTTAACAAGTGTGTGTGAGAGTAAAACTCGGTGTTAGGTGGGGTTAACGGGTTATCCCCGGTTTGGCCTAATGGGTGGATCCATTAGGTTTTAGTTTAGGTTGAACTTCGACTTGATTTGACCACTTTGGTTTCGATTACTCAATGGTCGTAAATCACTCTGGTCATATTCTGAACTGTTACAACCACACACTAGTCTTCGACCACATGTGTTTTTTGACCACACTCTGGACATCGACTACGGAGGTGTCAACCATTCGTTGGCCCTCGACCATGAAGGTTACGATCATGTCGGTCTTATCCGCGTTGGTTTTCGACCACTAATTGGTCCTTGATCACGCTGGGTTTTGATCGCACACTAGACATCGACCACGTTGGTTTCGACCACGCTGGTTTCGACCATGTGGGGTTTGACTACGCTGGTTTCGACCACGTCGGTTTCGACCACGTCGGTTTCGACTATGTCGGTTTTGACCACATTGGTATGCGACTGGTAGTTGATCTCCGACCACGGTGATTTCTGTCCGACAGTTGAGTTCTGACTATGTACGTTGGCTTCCATCTGATACGATCACGTTGTTTTTCCGATGAGTGGTCGTAACTCGACGAATTTTGGACGCATTTGGACCCCTGGACATCCGAAATTCCATTTTTGGACCCTAAACGAAACAAATTCTAAATCTGGACCCCCGGCCGACCGTGCGACCGCCGCGTCTCGCCACGTGCCCCGGTCGTGCGGTGTGGTACCGCACGACCGCACTGTTCACAGGTCGTGCGGTACCACACCGCACGACCTCGCCGCCGACCGCGCGACCAGCTGGCCGAGCGCACGTCCGTGCCGACCGCGCGCTGTCCGAGCACGTCCCCTGCTTGACCGCACGTCCGGCTGCCCAAGCGCACGACCGAGATTAAATTTCACCACTGTTGAGTCTGGGCAATGAGGCGGTAATACCAATCATATGAAAACAATGAACTAAATGCTTCATATAGACAAACGGGATAACACATTTCTCCCCGCGATAGGAAGTTTATGTCATATTGTAAGTTTACTTCGCTCTAGCCTCTAGGAAGTCCGTAGGAATCCTAATCCAAAGTTTTGTTTGCATTAAAGGCAATCTCAAACTTTACAGGCTGGAACATCTCACTCAGCTCCGGACGTGCGGACAGGCAGCCGGACGTGTGGTCAAGCGCAGGGAGTCGTGCGCTCGGGCAGTGCACGGTCGGCATGGACATGCGCTCGGCCAGCTGGTCGCGCGGTCGGCGGCGAGGTCGTGCGGTGTGGTACCGCACGACCCGTGAACTGTGCGGTCGTGCGGTACCACACCGCACGACCGGGGCACATGGCGAGACGCAGCGGTCGCGCGGTCGGCCGGGGTCCAGATTTGAAATTTTTTTCGTTTGGGGTCCAAAAATGGAATTTCGGGTGTCCAGGGGTCCAAATGCGTCCAAATTTCTAACTCGACTACGTAGTTCTCTGATCTGGTCGTACTGAGCTCTGTATTCCTTTGTTTTTTAAGTAGACTTCATATCCCAATCTTCATAGCTTTATAGCTATTAGAGTAAAGGATTTGTTAATATTTGAGAGAAAATTTTCTATGCACCATTCACCCCATCTCTATTACCTATTCGGTCCTACATTTAGTCTCATTTGTATTGTAGCTAAAGCACTCGCTAGAAATATGATAATACATCATGTGATGCCTATACGCATTAGCATTTAGGACTTCACTCAAACTCCACTCAAATTTGCTTGTTGAGGCCTAAAACTCATGGAACTTGTATACATTTCCCCTCTAATGCAGGAACATCTAGTTATTTTTCCTTTTTGTTATTATTGTATTGAGAATTTAAATGTTAATGCTTTTCACATATAAAGAAAAGGAAAGAGGATTGAGTTTAAGGACATGCCTTGTCATACTTTTTTAAAATTTTCCTCATGGCCACGGCGTTTATAATTGCATATGTAACCAAGTCTTTGCCTCGCTGTATCAATGTCCCATGGCTCCTGTGACCCCTGGTGAAACACATGGCATATTTCTTGAAACCTGATGTCAAGTGCAGTTCGAGAAGCTTCTTGGCCTTTTCATTGAAGCAGCCAACAACGGCTGACATCTCGTTGAGAAGGGATGGGAAAAAACTCCCATCACATACTGTATATTTTGTTAAGAATTTGTTAGCTAACCAACCATGAAACGTAATACAAACAAAAGGTAGACATCAAGTCAACTTGAATATTCACAATACCAGTTGAACAATGCATGTATTATTCTATCTTTTTTGGCACTTTGCGGTCTTAACAAAATCATCCCAAATCAGATTAGACAACTTCATTAAAAGAATGCAGCAATTCAAAATGAACAGTTGAGTAAGCTCCTTGCTAAAGCTAGGAACACAACACAGTGGACTTTATGATGGTTGATTGGTTGGTGCCCCGTTATCTATAGATGTCATCACGTTCAGTACTACTGCAGAAGTATGAGCACTTCTGCTTTGTTAGCAGTTCCTGTCTTGGCAATGGCTTGCGCTATGCACCCCGTTTACCTTATAATTTAGTCGATGAAGCTATCTCTAGGAGTATTCAATTTGAAGTGATGGTAGAAATCTGCCATCTACACACTACACTGTAGTAGTACATGCAGCTTTGCTCTGTCAACTACATGATTAATCAGCTTTTTAATTTCTTGATCTGTACAACACCTATGCTTTGCGGGAGCAAACATCGTTGCCAGATTAAGACCCAGTTTGAACCAGATGATGTAAAAAGGGGATTCTTTTTCAAAATCTGAGGGGATCTTGCTAAGCAAACCATGAATCCACATATTTATTGTTGCTTTGACTCCAGTGATGTGTCTCTACAATAAATCCATGAGAAGTTGTAATGGATTAGCACGGTGAAAGAACTTCAGCGAGGTAAAACAAAACACGTAGGCCTGGTAAAATAGGTGAACTTTCCAAGGAAGGATCAACTTGTAGAATACCAAGACCACTGTGCAGGTACCAGGTGTAGGTTCCCCGCAGAATTTGTCAAGGGATCACAGCATGATGCAACTGAAATGCCAAAAATATTGCCATCGACAACGACCGGTTCTACCATTCCAGTTCTAAGTTTGTCATTTTGCCAAAGTGGAGAAGGAATTTTTCTGGGGTTCTTATTTAGTAGCTTGAACACTGGTGAAAGGTTGGTTCATACATGAGGCTCTGAAGTGAGGGTCAAAACTGGCATAACGAAATCACGAACCAACAGCAACACCAAAAAGGAAATCAGAAGGGTTCTCGTTTTACCAGAGCAATGCCCGGGGCAGCGGACGCCGGCGTCGGCGGAGGAGCCGGTTTCCTCGTTCGAGCGGAGCTCGGAACGGCATTTCTTGAGCATCTTCTTGAGCCGCTTCAGCCCCACGCCGGGGAGCTCCTCCTGCATCCCCTTCATGCACGACTCGTACTTCTTCGCAAACTTCATGGCTGAAATCCCCCGCGGCAAGATCACCCGTTCAAAGCAAACGGAAACCAAACGAGATGATGCAAACTCTGGGCACCCTCTTGATCAACTTGACCAACTATGGCGAATCGATGAATTCTGTGTGTGAGGAGGGGAAATCTGGTGAATCTTTTCTGGGAGGAATGCGCCTCTATATGCGGATTTTTATTTCTTGTGAAGATGTTTATGGGGTGAACCGGAAACTAGTTGAACGATTCCAAATTTGGACGGGTTGTGGAAGAAATGGGGGCACAATTTAAACACGAGAAGAATGCATACATAACAAGATGGCAATAGAAACCGTGGTTGAAAAAGCAGGGGGAATCACCAGGGATGACCCAGGAAAAGGAAAGAAATCACGGGTTCGTGAGCGCGGCTCATGGAAATCAAGAGAGGCAAGGGAAAAGATCATGTGAACTTTGAGCGTCTCATGTGACGAGGAAGAAGAAGAAGAAGAAGAAGAAGAAAGCTTAGCAAAGCGACTGGGAACGAGCCGGAAAAACAGGGCATTCTTGCATCGGTGACGGACGGTTTATATTAGCGGAGAGGACGAGAGGGGCAAGGAAAGGAGAGGCCTCAGCGGCCGACACGTGGGGTCCGCATTGAGGTGGCGGCGGGGCACGGAGCCAGGTGACTCGGATTTATTTAGGTGTCGAGTGTTTTTTTGTTCGGAGTATTTAGATTTGTTATATATATATAATATTTTTATATATAATATTTTACAACCAAAAAACATTGTATACATAGGAAAATATTGTATATATAGATAAAAAAATATTGTTTACATGAAAAAAACTTGAGTGTTTCCAGTCGAAAAAACACTCGAATGTTGTTTAGCGATTCCTTTTTTTGCTTTTATGGCCCTTGCGCCTTTTTTAAAAATCTAGCTTCCATGTCAAAAATTTTTATATAAATTTAGCCCTCCTCTCGAGTACAGAAGAAGGGGTGCTTGACATGTGACGCATCCAATCCTGAAGCACGAAAGGGCAGGGGCGAGCGTAGGAGGATGCTAGGTGCAGCCGGTGGTGGAGCTTGCTAGCCTTCCGCACCATTGGAGTGCATGAAATGGCCACACCCCCATTGCCTCAGCCACTTCATGTGCTCAGGGAGGACATATTTCATGCACTTTGATAGCGTGGAAGGCTGGTGAACCCACCAACGGTTGCACTGACGCCCTCCTGCGCTTACTCATGCACTCCAGGGCCACGGGATGCTACGTATCGAGCGCTCCTTTTTCGCCCTCAAGAAAAGGCTAAATCCTCAAGAAAAAAAACCATAAGAGCCATATTTGAAAAAAAAAAGTCGGAGCCATAAAAGCAAAATATTCGATATTTCGTGCGGTTTCCTACGTGTCGTTTTTCCTTCTTCCTTTTCCCGGTTTTCATGGCGCGTGTGCCGATGAGGATATGATTCCGGAGCGTTGGAGATCCAGTTGGAGTGCGTGAAATGGAAGACGATGCCGTTTGTGTGGCTGCCGTTCAAGTGAGAAACTTGCTGAAACGGAATTCACGATCCGTGCAGTTACACTTCTCTTCAATGCCATTTACGTAGAGCTCAAGGATGCGACGGGTTTGTATACCTACCCCATTATAGCAGGGGGAATGCCCGAGCGGGCGCTCGGCCATGTCCCCCCGCCCGTGCGCTCCGGCCGGCGCGTGGCGGGGGATTTCGGTACGGCCGGGGAGGGAGTTTCCTTATATTTTCCGGAAATTACGTACAGGTCTATTTTCCTCGCAAAGAGGTCCTTTTTCCTCGCGAAGAGATCCCTGACGGGTTTTTTTACGGCGGATTTTCCTGCAAAACCCCCTCCAGTTTGCAGGATGGCGCCCCGCGGTTTCCTAAATTGCGTACGGGTCCTCAATTTTTACGAAAAAACCCTTTACCTTTTTCGAAAATACGCATGTGCCCTCGATTTTTTTAAAAAAAACTCCTCACAAATTATCGCCTTTTTTACTTCGGTGCACACGGTGGCTGGCGCGGCGTGTCGCCGCGCCTATGCTGCTAGTTCGGTTAGTTTCGTGCTTATTTTGGGCTTTGTTCGGAGATGCACCGTCGTGTGACTATCCGATTATAGTCTTGTTTTTTCTTGTTGTTAGTAGTTTTTGGCTATTTTTTACGATTTTTATTTGTATTTTTTAAGACGGCAGTAGATAGTAAAAACGTTAATGTGGATCAAAAATCGTACGGGATCTATATGATGCACCAAAATGTTCAATCTGATACCTGCATTCATCGCGGCCGTTGAATTTGGAATGGGTGACTGCGACAGCGCGCGAGGCTACGTGCCATTCTAGTTCTAGCTAAATATGTGCATGACAGGTGCGTAACGTGTTAATGATGAAATGACGTGTAACCGGATAACCGTCCAGGAAAGTGCTGTGTTTGGCTACCTCTTCAGGCTTTCGGTCTTCTCTCTTCTGTTTCCATCAGACGCCAACATCGCCGCGTGCATACGGATGAGACAAGCGCGGCGATGGGCTGACGAGCTAGATAGAGTTTGTTGGGAGAGAGAAGAGTTTGGTCTCGTCTCGTGTAAATGCAAGGACATGGTCGAGAGTGCCGTGCAAGCATGTACGCCTTTATGCCCTTTTTTCCTGGCCAAGGTCAAGTGAATTGTGTGTGCCAGGGACTCAGCGTGTCGTGTGGTTAAGGCAATGGCCTTTTGGGATTTCAATCACAGCAAACCGACGTGGGCAGAATGATGCTGATTTTTTTTTAATATATCATCAATCTTTTGTTCTAATAGCTATAAAATTATAAAAATTAAGATATAAATCCTATCTAAGACCTAAAGAAATAAAAAGCTGAATCACAGACAACAAGCTGGTGCGGTAGAATGAAGACCTGTCTACACTGGTACAAATCATCTGGTGCACACGCTGACACGAAGTTACAACGCACGTGCCCGGGCGCAATTAGCTGCCGATAAAAAATAACGGCACGAGTACGGTCAAGGAATGCATGTTTTGATCGAGCGTATCGATCGGGAAAGTTGGATGACCATTCAACAAGCTAGCCTAACAAAGTTGATGGGACGTCTCGTATCATTATTAATATGAAAACCGGCAACGAATCAAACGGTGTAGGAGATAATAAGTTTCATGAGAGTTACGTAATAGAATAATAACTAACGACTATGTTCAATTATAACCGTTAGTCATATAGACTATATTCTTTAATATAAATACTAGATATAAAGAGGATATACATGTTATTTATATACTTTATCTATTAAAGACCAGGCATTACAAGTCGCGTACTCATCCCAACTACTGAATAGGGTATACATCTCGCACTGGTCCTCAGCATGATCATCCTAGTCCCAGGCGGCATCCTCAAACCCTGAATACCCCATGTCCCACTCAAGGTACTCTCTGGCTGGACTGGGATCTAACAAGGAAATTTAATAGCAAGGATGAGTAAAACGTACTCAGTAAGTATTAATAACAATAGATGCAACTATATGACTTATCTATTCCTCTTTCTTCATAAAATAGGTTTTCAATTTTAAGTGAGAATTTGCAAGTTTTAGTATTTCAAACACTACTAGTCACTCCGGTGGTAATAAAAGACCTCCGGTGGTCTTCGTAGCCTCCAATTGTGGAGACGTGCATGAATTCGTGATTTATCTAACACTGTGCAGGTTTATGTCATTTTACTTATAATTATTGTGAGCTCTTTAAAACTGGATCTTCCGTATTTCCTTAGATATGGTGCTAAGTCTAGAGTACATAACGTTTTTCTAGTTTTGTTATTATATATCCACCTCTTAGTTGGTCGCCTTGCGGACACTGCCGCTTGCACCGGACGGTATAAGCGATATTTTTGTTAATATAATATATATATGGCTATTTTCATAAATACAGCGGATAACAGTGTTAAGTCTGACTTCAACTCTGGTTGTTGCAACAGATATTCATCACGCACGTCGAAATTTATCCGTAAGGTACGTTTTTGCCTTAGCTAGTCACGAGCTCAAAAAAAAAAGGATATCCTACTCGGCTTCTCCTGTGGGCTGTGGCGTATGGATGATCGCGTGCAATGGCTGAAAAAAAATATATTATTACATGGGCAAAAGCCGCAGCACTCTGACCACCCCTTTATGAAAAGAAAGGTGCTTAAAAGAAGAAGAAGATGATGATGATGATGTAGTGTAATGATCTTTTTCGGTAGGCAACGCGCGCTGAATGCTAGCTTTTCCAACCACGAACACGATCCGCAATAACCTTCTTGGTAGTGGATGGATTAGTGAAAGTTTACCTTGCTTGACCCTTAATAGTTATCCCCACGATCACATACCGTCCCATCATCTTATTTAATTTGTTCATTTTCCAAATAATTCTTCCAAAGCAGTATTTTTGATCTTTTGGATCGTCCATTCAATGTCCTGGATACAGTTCTAAAGACAAAGCTAAGTGGCGCCTTTTTATCCTCAACTATGCTCTATGCCTGAAGGACAAAGACTGGAATGCATTTTTTCCACGAGAAAAAAAGGTGTCAAGCTGTAATCAAGACATAGAGAGACTAGAATTGATGTTTCAACGGTACATTGCATGCTTATATGCACTTGCAACACATGCAACATTCTCAACAAAAATAAAGGTAGAAAAAACAAACTCCAATTAACTGATTTTTGTTCCATATATATAGTTGCATGATACAGAGCACAGTTAATTTTTTAGGTGTTAAGACCTGTAATCTTACTTAATTACGGTATATTTTGGTCCTGATCAACTCGGCTTCGGCTTCTGTCTTATTTTTCACTATTCATAAGTTTCGTCTTTTTCTGAACTTTTGGCTTTTTGTTGAGCTTTTTTGCCGGTTCTTTTTTTCCCGTATTTGTTTGTATTATACGTAATGGGTTAACATATTTTTTTTTATTTTTAAATTTTTTAAATTTAATTATGCTAAATAAGCATCTGTCAGTTACAGTGCTTTTTTCAACCAGCTACAGTGTTTTCAGCCATAAGCCACGAGCTTTTCAGCCGAACCGATCACCACCTTTATCGATCAGACTTCAGGCTACAAATCCCTGTGCTCAATTCATAGCTGTGGATTAACATACATACATATACACACACAAACACGGTCAAATATGGATGGACACGAAGTTTGATATGTATAGATCGACTTCATGACTTGTATTACAGATGGTCCTTGTCGGTAAGTTACTTTTACCCGGCATCGTTCTCTCGTGATCGATCAGATGAACACATCCCAATTGCTAATACCTTAATAGGCTACTAGCATATATATACATCAGCCTAAACAAAAGATGTACACGATCAGATTATGCTCTTCTAAAATAGGCGAACAACGCACAATGGTGCTTCATTTCTCGACCTAATCACCTAAACGTAATAATAAAAAGCAGCGGCCGGTGACATCTCCACAAGCGTTTGCCTGCCACCTGCTTTAATTACGCTTCCATCTTTTTTGAATAACTAGTGCCGTGCAGTGATACAATAGCCAATAAACATAACTAGCAAATTTAAATAACACAGGCAATAGCAATAACAGATTAACAATAGACAAATGTGTGAGAAATCTATTGATACTTGATGTACAAAATAAATAGCGTTTCCTCTATATTTATAATTATAGCTAACTAGCCTATAAAATTCTCTTGATATACATCTATATCTTTTTTGGAAGCCAAAGCCGGAAAGGCATGGTCCACTAGTGCCGAGGCGCACGGTGCCCGGTTATACATCACCATCAACCCATTATAGGGTCTATTTTTTTAACTTCTAAAAATTAGTTTTTGGTTTTTATATGTAACTAGCTTATAAACAGAGTATCTTTTTAAGATAAGGTCTATTAGTTAATTATAGTACATACTGTACCGATTTTATTTATATCAGCAAAAATCGCACGTTAATTTCTGTTATTCTGTAATCTCTCGTACAAACAGCCTAAAAGTCATAAAATGTAGCTAAAAGCTATAAGCTTCAGTCAAAAAGAACAGATCCATATATATAGCAAACCAACAAAAGTAAGGGTAACGTAGAGAACAACCCTGTTGTTGTGAATTTAATTTTTATTTTTTTTTAAAAAAAAGAGGAAAGATCAACTCTACATGTACATGCTAGCTAGCGAGCAAGCCATTTCGTGATTCGCTACCCAATTGTCTAATTAAAAAAAGGAAACAACTTTCTGGAGACGGTTTCTGACCTGGATTTTTTGCCGACCGTACGTGCGAAATTCACAGCTTTGTTCTATTTTATTTCTAAAAATGGATCAATTTTTGTTTTGGACTCCGTGAGACGTACTAACAAAGGTAGAAGAATAAAGCCCTCGCTCTCTTGGGCTATAGTTGGTACCTTTTTTATGTTTTTTAAAATAACAGCGGACGATAAAGATATTGATATAGACGACGCATACGATTTTAGAGTTGAAAAATTATTTAGAAAGATGGTTTCTAGAAACGATTTGAAGAAATTATTTTGTTTATTTCGGCTTCCCAATAAACTAGAGACAACAAAAAAAAAACAGGGCACGGAGCCAGGCAGCCAGCAGAGACGCTTGTTCCATTACTCTGCTGACGAATGGCTTCCCCTTAACTGGGCACGTCAAAAGATATCACTTTGCAAGGCTAAGATCTCAATAATCTGTTACAACGGTGTACCGTGCACGACACACCACCAGGTACGCCACACGCTCACACTAGGAGCTGAGGGCGGAAGCTTGATGACCAGGGGCGGACCCACAGGGTATGCCGGGTGGGCCCCGGCATACCCTGGGGCCCAGCCGCAGTGTGTAGTATCCCGACCGCACCAGTAGAGTTAGAATCGAAAATTTCCCGTCTCGCGTCCAGCGTCTCCCCGATTCCCGCCTGGCGCTGCTGTGAAGATTCGTCCGTCGGTCTGTGGGCCTGCCGCACGCGAATCCTGGGCCTGCGTCATGCCGTGTAAAGACGAATCCGGATGCAAGCGTGAAGCCGTGAAGCGATCGCTAGTCCCTGGGGCCCAGCCGTACTTCCTAGCCCCCCTCCGAACCGAGGCGAAGCAAAACGAATCGCAGCGATGGCATCTCGTCTCGTTGCGGCGGCGGCGGCGTCCTCCTCTTCCCCCCTCGCACGCCTCATCTCCAGCCGCCGCCTCGCCGGTGCCGCAGGTATGTGCGCGCCTTCTCCAACCCTTCCCAGATCCAAGAATCATATGCGCCGATTGTTTGGATCGGCTGCTTCGTTGGGTCCATTCTGGGGTCTGCCATGGCTGGTTCTTGGCCATGATTTGGTCATGATGGATGTATGTAGCTTAGGATCGATGTGGCCATCGCTATCAGGATATGCGGGAGCGCTTTCTGCTAGAAATTTGGGGCTGTGTTTTATTGGTAGTGTTTCTTCGGCATGTTGTTGCGTTTGTTGTCTTACCTTCTTGATTGGTTCGTCTTGTGTGCTTAATAACAGACCAACATGGGCCTGCGAAGGTGAAAATGTGGCAAGATCCAATGCATCCGGGTAACTGGAAGGAAGAGCATGTGAGTTTCCCCTCAAAATTCTTTTCCCCCATGCATTACTCGAAAACTTTTATCCAAGAAAATTTAGAGGAATATATATGTTAAAAATATCAATGCATACTTGAAGATTTTATAGTTATTAAGTGCTCTACTAAGCCAAGAAACAAAGCTAGCTTTGACTAGTTACTTCTGGATGAATCTTGTGACACCATGTCGGCAATTAAGTTTTGAGAGTCTTCTAGCTATTGTTGACTTAGCGTAATAATCTCAGTTGGCAACAAGTAGCAGTGGCTGGAGACCTCCAGGTTAATCCAATGTTTTTAGCTGTCAACAGCTATTGAATGGCAGTCAACAAAACTAGCTAAACGTGATCTGCTAGCTGTAGCCACTTCAAGTCGGTTTAGTGATACTGCATGATATCTAAACCTCATGTCGGTTCAGCAGCCTATAAAAGGCTTGTAAATCTCTATGTATCAGTATGATGGAAATATAGGAAACCAGTATGAGTGTTTCTTGGTGAAGCTCTCATAGCTGCTGCAGCCCCAGTATTCTCTATTTCTTATTTTTCTCTAGTAAGATCCATCGATACTAGATAGCTCTCAACAATATATCAACTGAGATGTGTTGTTTAGCTAAAATAGTGGTTTCGTTTGTAATTGTAAAGTGAATTTACAGAGCGGAGGCTAGGAGGGGAGGGCTGCGGCCGGAGGGAGAGGCGGAGACCGCGAGGGCCTCGTACTTACTACTTAATCCTAATTACTGGTATATTTTATCCTTTTTTCAATCTCTATAACTATTCACAAATACAATTTCTGATTTCATCACTAAGTTTGCTAATTTTAGTGTGCAGATAACTACTTATATATATTTATGGGTATTAGAAAATACATTATCTATTACTAAAGTACAATCTTTATTGTATTTTGTATTTTTACTATGTTTCTATTTTAATTATGTGTGATTTTGGATTGCAAAATATAGTTTGCTTTATATTTAGTGTGTTTATCTTTTGTACATTATGTCCTGCTAGACTATTAGCATACCCTTTGGTAAAATCCTGGGTCCGCCACTGTTGATGACTACGGCCGCTATACAGCAAAAAAAGGCCCGATTTAGAGGTGTTCATTTGAGCTTAGAACTTAATCTTTTGGTTTATTTGATACTGTTGAGCATTTTTTTTTCACTGTAATTGCTGTTAAGTTTTTAATATAATTAAGCACAGCGTTAGCAACTGCGTCGGGTTCGGCGGCAACGATAATGCCGAACCTACTTGTTCGCGCGACGGCCGCTCCCGCGGGGTTGCGGCCTTGAGGGAAGAGCTCCGTGCGTGGGCCAAGCTGGCACGCGGCCGCTGAGAGGGAGGCCCGTGACGCCGCGAGGGAAAGGCTGGAGAAGGTGGTCCGCGGGCGGGCGATCCCCTCTTACGGCCCATGCACGGGAACCGTTTCCTCCTCCACTTTTCCACGTCTGGGCCGCGCGTTTGCGTGGAAGGCAAACTGCTCTGCAAGGAGGTACCGACTGACAGGCCGAGCCAGCAGTCGGTCCTGATCCAACTCCTCCGTGCCGGCTGTGCTGCGGTGTCTTTGCTCACGCCGGTCACGTGGTTTTCCCGTCCACACCAACAATCGAGTACGGACCTGTTCTTTTCGGCTGCGGCTTATGGTTTTTGGCTGAAATTTTTGAATTTTGGCTATTTACGGTACAGATTACGGAGAGACAGATACTCACTTGCGATTTTGGCTGGTACAGATGTTGGGCTTTTGACGTGTAGATCGTTTAACTTGTAGACCCCATCTTGAGAAAATACTCCGTTTGAAAGTTAGATACTGTAGCAAAAACTAAAAGCCGCCAGCTTATGAGGTAAAGAACAGGCCCTACATTTTTTTAAAATAATCTACTTTTTATTCTAAAATACAAAACTATACCTAATTTTTATTTTTTACAGAAATAGTCCCCGTCGCCTAACCGTTAGGGCGACTGGCTCCTAAGTCGCCCAACGGTTGGACATTTATATGGCAGTAGCCGAACGGTTGGGCAATAACTATTGTCACCCAACCGTTCAGCAACAGCACCATCCAGTCACCCAATCGTTCAGTGACTGGATGGTCTATATAACCCGCACAGCCGAGCGCCCGAGCAGCTGTCGTCCGCGTGTGTGAGCAGAGAGGGAGAAAAGAAGAAAGGAGAAGAGAGGAGAGGGAGAAGAGGAGGTTCTGCTATTTTTTAGAGGAGCGATTCGGCTGTAAGGTATTTTTTACCTTTTGGTCACTATTTTTGTAGTAAGTAAATAGTTTGTTTAGTATAAAGACTAGTATAGGTAGCATCCGTAGAAAATTATATTTAGAGAAAAAATATTATAACTTCGGTTAGAATGCCATAAGAAAAGGAAGAATATAGGAGAAAAAATAGAAGGGGAGAGAAGCACATGTATAATTAATTTATTTAGTTGCGAATATTTTACTATGAAGATTCTGTGGTATGTTAGAATACTGTGAAAAATGTTTGGTAGTGACCTTAGAATGCAAAACATTAGTAGACAACGGTTATGATTAATTTGGAATATTGTTAGTATATTGAAAATTCACGCGTACCGTTAGAATTGGTATATTGCAATTAACATCAGTATGCCGGTAGTGGGCCAAGACTAATGGGGCGGCGGGGGGATAAAATGAATATGTTCCCGTAAATGAAAATGCAGTAAGTAGTTTTAATTAGCGGGAGGTTTGTCAATAAGCCACCATAGCATAGCATGTTATATGTCCCCTAAATTAAAACGGAATTGTTTTATTTTAAGTAACAAAAGAAAAAACAATAGAATAATGTTTGCACGGGCAATGGAAGGGTTACGCTATGAGGAAAAAATAACATATTTGAATAGGTGTGCACGTTCATTGTGGCCTCTGCCTTACGGAATGAATGACACCTTAATCATGCGGTACTGTAGTTATTCACGATGGGTGAACACTCGTGGAAATGTAAATAACAGTACATCAGTATTTGTATAACGTGCGATGCGATTTAACTAGTTGTAATACTGAAAATATTTGGATACAAATAATAGCCATACCTGTAACCATTACATTGAGAGTGCATTATGGTGTTGGCACCGTTCATGAAGGTCCGTACGATTTTGATTTAAGTAGTTTTCCATGGGCCACTCTGATACATCCAAATGGCGAGAATGCATGAATCATAGATGTGATGAACTGGCTCATCCGCAGCTTCCCTTTTGACCCTGAGGCTTTGGAAAGACGGCTCAGATCTTTCAAGGCAGCGTACGACAACCTTCCTCGTATGCTTTGGGTGCTGAAAGATAGAAACTTGGGCATGTACACTGCTCTGAAGGACAAGCCATCTACAATGCCTCTAGGTTTTGCAGTATTGCAGAGGGTCTTCTTAGCCTTGGGCACCTGCATCGAGGCTTTCAGATATATGCTCCCCATGATCTCAATTGCAGAAAAATCTCCTATTACGATTTTAGGTGGACTTAGCAAAATCGTCGAAAAATGCACCAAAAGAAAAAAATAAAAGATATTACAATGAGGCGTACGAAGGAAAATCACTATAATGAAGAGATATTACGATGATATTTTTTTTCTTTCTATGGACTACTGGGGTACATATATAAAATGAGGGAGACGAGTCCCACACAGAGAGATGATCGAATTAGAGTCGGTTGTTACAGATTGACACCATATCTAATATAGCCTATGCATGGCCCTAACACCGGTCATGCCACGTCTGGCATGAGACGATACAGTGTCCTACACAGACACGATATGAATTCAGATCAACTTCAACAAAGTCCATGGAACAGGAGCAGGCCATATACTCATGCCACGTTTGGCATGAGACGATACAGTGTCCTACACAGACACGGTATGAATTCAGATCAATTTCAACAAAGTCCATGAAACAGGAGCAGGCCATATACTTGATGCAGGAAGTCCACTTGCTTAGATTGAAGCTTGTCTACAGGCACTGCAGTTTGCCTCATTTGTTGGAATGGGACAAGTGGAGATTGAGATAGATGTTCTGAATCTAAAGCAGTAGTCAAGAGTAGGGGAAACATTTTTGTGAATTTCAGTGAAATTCGGTTTTTTCGCCCCATTCCAAAAAACATAATTTGGTAAAAAATTGATCTGTTTTGAATTTTTTCGGCCTATCTAACCCAACCCACACGTGTGTTGCCAATACACCAAGTCATCCTCGTTAGCCCATCTCGCCACGGTGCCATTCGCTCGGCATCTCTCTCTCTCATCTTCTCTCCCCTCTTGGAGAAATTTACCGAAATTTCGGCCATTCCCCATCTTCCCCTCTCTCATTCCCCATCCTCCAAAGTAGGCAGTGGCACCGACACTGACAAGGGAAAGGGGAGGCGACGACAGCAAGGGAGGGGGAGACGGCAGCAGTAAGAGAGGTGGCCATGACGCCGGCAAGTGAGGATGGAAGCGACGATGGCAAGGGAGGGGAGGCGGCGACAGCAAGAGAGGCGGCCAAGGCAGTAGCATGGGAGGGGGAAACGACACCAGCAAGGGAGGAGGGGAAGCGACGCCGGCAAGGAAGGGGGAAGCGGTGGCGGCAAGGGAGGCGGCCATGGCGCCGGCAAGGGAGGGGGTGGTGGCCATAGCAAGGGAGTGGGGAGGCGCCCATGGCAGGAAGTCGACTGAAATTTGCGAAAAATTCTAAAATTTTTGAAATTTGGTTTTCTCAGAGGGGTTTGAAATTTTTTTCTAAACCGAAATTGTTTTCCCTGTTTGCAAGCACTGAGCATGATTTATCAAGTCTTGTATGGGCCGTTATTGTAACAAAGCAGCGCATGTACTTGCTAGCTTCGGGTCTAAACTCGAACCAGGTTCGGTTATGATTTGCCTGGATGTGGTGCCAGATTGTGTAAGTTCTCATGCGGCCAGCGATTGTGCTATCGCGTAGGTTAATGGAATCTGCAGATTTCCATAAAAAAACAATCGAGTAGTGACAGATTGAGCTGAACTGCTGCTATGCTTCAGAACGAAAGGCACTGTAATCTCCGACGCCCTTGCCACGCACTTCCTGGGGTCAGCGCACGCAGTTTCTTCATCTAACATCATAATACACTTTTCTTCAGCTCATGCGCTTTTCCTGTCCACGCCAAAAAAGGGAAAAAAAAACGGGTAACAGAACAGAATGGGGTTTGCTGGAAGCGTGCAGCTTGGCTTGTTTCCTAGTGAGGAAAACGGGAAAACGATAGCGAAAGCATCTTTCCATGAGACTAACTGAAAATGGATGAAGTAAAACGATGCCCTAATAAAAGTGCCTTTCCTCGATCGGGATCAAGCCTCAGGATATGGACGGAGGGAAACGATATATCGTGGAAATTCGTCTTAAACAAAATGAACTTCACAAGTAGAACCAAATATTACTGTAGTTGACTTCAGAAGAAGAAAAAAGACATGTCATTGTAGTAAACATGGATCCATCTTTCCCTTTCTCAACACACACCTCTTGTGATAGATGAGGATACAGACTGAAAAACCAAAGGTTACCTCTCGTGAGGTGAGAACACTGGTTGAAAAACCAAAGGTGAGCAAAACCAACAAAAACTAAACGAAAACCGAGGCAGTAAGGTGAGCCCCGGTAAAATGGTTACACTAGCATCGCATAAGAGTTTAAGGTCTCTTTCAAATAGCGATGACTTTTAGGTTTTAAAAGGTAAAATGTGTTAGTTTTTTAACATGATTTTTTCTCTTTTTAAATTTTTTTCTTTGTATTATCCGTAGAAATATAACAGTGTGTTCTATTTTTTATTTTTTCTTTAGTTAAATATTTTTTAAAAAAATCAGCAGTCGCTATATAATTATTTTAAACAAAAGACAAAAGTTACCGTCAAGACCAAAACCCTCCCTTTAATTAAAAGTCAAAAATCAAAAACCTCTCTTCCCGCCACCGGTTTTGCCTGCGACCTTCTCGTGCCCCCGCTCTCACCCTCTCCAGTCTCCCCCGATAAGTACCCACCTCCGCCCACTCATATCCCGTAGTCTGCAACTGAATCAACAAATCCCGTAGTCTGCAACTGAATCAACAAATTAAACCAAGAACCTCTCTAGCCAATCGCGTTTCGAAGCCGCAGCTCGGTTTTCTTCTTTGCTTGGTATGGCGGAGACCAAGGCTGCGCCTGCGGCGGCGGCGGCTCCCGAGGAGCGGACGAAGACGGTGGTGGTGGTCGGGGTGGACGACAGCGACCACAGCTACTACGCGCTCGAGTGGACGGTGCGGCACGTGGCGACCGGCATGGCGGGGGGCGCGGCGGAGCTCGTCATCGTCCACGCCAAGCCGTCCCCGTCTTCCGTCGTCAGCTTCGGCGGCCCCGGTACCGGCCGTAAATCCCTCTTCTTGATTCCGTATTTCAGTTCGGAATTATCATGGTGAATTGGATCTCTGATTTGCGGTTCCTTTCTTTCTTTCTTTCGTTCTTTCTTTCTGGGATTCAGGAGCTGGGGAGGTGTCGAGGATTGTGGAGTCGAACCTGCGCAAGATGGCCGAGGAGGTCGTAGACAGGGCGCGCCGCCTCTGCATCGCCAACTCGGTAGTAATTTGCTGCATTGCTCGAGAGAGAGAAAGAGGGAGATCCAGTAACAAGATGCGCGCTCACAGGTTGTTCTAACTTCTTAATAATCATGCCTGCGAAATTGCAGATGCACGCTCTGATAGAGGTGATCGAAGGGGAGACCAGGTACGTCCTCTGCAACGCAGCCGAGAAGCACCACGCGGATCTGCTGGTCGTCGGCAGCCATGGCTACGGCGCAATCAAAAGGTTCTGCGCGCACTTACCTGTTGCCTCCCATGATTTGCAGCTCCTTGCATTCTTGCTTCGGAAATCTAATGCTCGGTTTTGTTTTTTTTTTCTGAACTCGTGCAGGGCATTTCTGGGGAGCGTGAGTGACTACTGCGCCCACCACGCGCACTGCTCCGTGATGATCGTGAAGCAACCCAAGTCCAAACGCTGAGCGTGTGTTGGCCAATTCCAATGTGAGCCGAGCGTACCCTGCGTAGTTTTTTTTTGTGAAACCTACTATGTGTGTACTTGTAGGCTTGTAGCTTGTTGCGTATCTCACCTGGCTCAGATGATTCGTCAATGGCCAATTCCAATGTGAGCCGAGCGTACTGTGTGTGTAGTTTTTTTTTTTTTGGGAAATATACTGTGTGTACTTGTAGGCTTGTAGCTTGTTGCGTTTCTCACCTAGCTCAGATGATGCTTGCATGCATGACGGTTTTAATCTGCATCGATCGAACAATGCTTGTGCTTCAGATGAAGTTTGCAGCTGGACATGTGGTCCGTTTTACCATGTTTCAAGAGTTTTTTTTTCTGGCTTGTGTCGCAGTGAACAATGCTTTCAGATCACAATTGACATTTCGAGTTTCCGGTCGACTTACCCAAAGGGCAGAGAACAGCCAGGCTTGGACCTTACAATTTGCAAAACGAGCTGCCCTTTCGAAACAAAACAGCTGGCCGGGCGGTTCTTTCCCTCTCCTCGTCCTCCCGTCCAAGAATTCCATCGAAACCTTGAGCGGGCTCCGCTCCGATCGCCGGCGGCGCGAACTGCGATTCCAGCAACCGGCAGCAGGCATATATTTTCACGGTTTCACCTCCACAGTCGAGGGAACATAGGCGGCCAACCTTCCTGCCGGTGGGCAGAAGAGGTTGATAAGATAATACGATTGACCTATACTGAAATGTCAAAAATATCCAAGTCCAAATAAGCTGACATGAATTCTTGTCAAACCGAGCCCAACAAGCTTCTCTCTGTATGTTTCAGATAACACAGGATCATTCTGACAACCATGCGCAAACAATGAAGCAAAATTTGAACCACAACATAAATCAAATCCACCTTGCATTCAGCATTACAAACGACACTGTAATCGTTTTCAAATGTCATCCTCCGACCATAAATAAGCCCAGTAAATGGTGACCATGGAGAAAGTACATAAATCTCAAGTTTCCATCCAAATACTACAGCAATATCATGCTGGAATCTAAAAGATCACTGGACATACGAATAGTACTTCAACAACGAATTCAGAAGTTGGTGAGGACGACAAATATCCAATTCCAAGCATTTCAGGACCATGGCTCCATCCCCACAAGCAAATCAGTTTTATTCTGATTTGGCCTGAAAATGCAACTGGATTAGTTAGTATAAGAGCAACTACTTGGCCATCATTGATAAATCAGCAACATATAAGAGTTCTGTTACCTCAGGAGATCGGGAACGTGATGGGCTCCTGCTTGGGCTATGTTTCTTGGGACTTGCTGCTTCACCATTGGCAGGCTGAGCAGAAACAGCTCAAGTAAGTTACAAAAACAGATTTTACAAAGTATCGTTGAGAAAACTTACAGAAGCATTTGGCGATCGGGATCTTGCTGGTGATCTGCAAAAAGTTCCAGAAACAACATAATTCAATATCCAGAGACCAGAATGCAGCTTTAACAGCTTGATTCCAAAAGCCTTGACGCCTCCCAAGCATTGGAATGACCGAATGCAAGTGAAAAGAGCTCATTGAAATTAAAAGCAATCAGTTCTGTAAGTCCAAAACATGCAGTACTGAAAGTGTTTAGTGTCAAATGTTACGTGAACATATACGCTAGAACAGCCCTCCGGAGTGAGCACAACGAGGGAGCCAGGAACGCATTCCTCATGTAATCAAATCTGAGCAAACAGTCATTGTGCCATCATAATCTGTACCATCAATCCTTAATGCTCTACCTCCGGAGTTCCAAAACAGTCCTCTATGCCCAAGCTCTGATGTAATCAGTTACAGTACATTAGGTCAAAACAATGGATGATTTTTTAGCTTCCAGAGCAGTTCCCAGTTTATTACCATACCTCAGACAACCAATAGAACTGCTGCAAATTGACCATATCCCATCCTCAATTTCCTAATATGCAATCCCTAGATCGCCGCACAATCCCTCATCTAAGGAAGAGATGATTGAGGCTTTTAAAAAAAATACGAGACACTGTCCAATTCAGTTAGATATGAAACATGTCACATTTGAGTGTGATAAAACTTGGACATGTCTCCACTCTCCAAGCAATCAGATAATAAATATGCCAACAGTTTCCGACATACACTAGGAGACATCACTAAGTTTAATTAAACTTTATTCATAAAACTAACATGCCAAAGCAAGAGGGTTATCACTGTATTGGGCAGCTAGCAACATGGATAATTGGATATAGGATAAGGTGATGCATCTTTTGCAGACAAAAACTGCAGAACTGAGAAATATTATTTAGGCTGTTCCACATGGACCATTATCTATATTTGTTCCATCTTTCAGGGGGGAGGCAATATTCGCTTCACAAATTGAAACCATAGGAGTTTTATTGTCCTAGTCAGATTCATTGGTGTTACCTTGATGGAGAGCGTCCTTTTGACCCAGACGGTGAACGTGAAGAAACTGATCTCGATCGGGATCTTGACGCTGAACGGCGAGATGGCTTATCCTTGGGAGACTTGCTGCAAAGCATATTTGACTGTCAGTGGTCGATTATGTTATCCAGAAACAACAGAATGTGATCACAGTAAGACCTTGGACTCCTGCTTCTGCTGTAGCTGCGGCTTCGGCTCCGACTACGGCTTCGTGAGTATGAGCGGCCACGTTTCCCATCATACTCCTTCACCTTTAGAAAAATAATAAGGTGCATTGGTTACTTCCAGAACAGGTTTATGCCCAAAATTTAAATAGAAATAAGCATCTGAGTTTACCCTTATAAAGGCTCGCGAGAAGGCATTTTTGAATTCAGTATCATCAAGCTTCCTTATCTGCAAACGGTGAGCATTCAGGAAAATATTTCTTTGAGAAAAAAAAAATTTAATGCACAGGCTACAGTATCTAAGATAACAGTAACAGAGATTGCACTACTCCAAACCACATATTCAACAAGACTGCACAGGTGTAATGAATATCAGCTTTCCATGGAATGAAACTGCCAAGAAGAAGCAGAAGAAAACATCAGACTTACAGCATACTTCATATCATCATAGTTTGTATAGTCTGCAATTCCTATGGTACCTGTAGGAAACAGTGATGTAGGTCAACAATAGGTAGCAGCAATACTGCATACTGGACTTCAGAAAAAAGAACCATTGTTACAGGCAAAAACGTCCTCATTTAACCAAATTGATGAGAATAATGGTATCCAGTCGAAAGAATAGCCAAGCACTACTACAATAGGTATCACAAGGAAAATGCCTTAATGATCAGTCTTCTCTTGCATTAAGATTCTTAATATACTTGCTGGAATATAAACAAGGCATAACAGTGCACACCATGAGCCTCACATGCTAGAGGATCAAACGTGACATGAATATCATTTTAAGATCTGCTATGTGATATGAAACAAGATTTCACTTCTATTAAAAAATCAGTTGATTTAGCAAGGCATTAACAGCATGTGATTTATCTAATTATGCTGGCCATTAATTTGCAAATTGTTCACATAACCCATAGGCAACTTCTGATGAGCTCTCGTGAATACAATGGAAAAGGTAAAGCAAAGAACTGCACAGGGTCCCAAACAACTCACCACTGCCCTCACGATACACTTCAGAGTAACAAACATCACCGGCCTTTCGCATATGGTCCTGATACAACATTCATAGAGTTACGACTTCATAGAGAAAAGGGGAAATCATAATAAGACAAAAGAAAGCAGAAAAGTGAAATATATGCTCTTGCTGCAGACCTTTAGATCTTGCCATGATGCCGAAGAAGGTAATCCAGTAACCAGAACTGTAAAAGGTGCACATACGATTTCAGTTTATTAAAAGAGAGTAGAGCATTCAGTACCTGACTTCAATTTTTAATTTTTTATGCCATACCACGATACTCTGAATGCCTAGATACACCACCATGGCGTCCTCCACCACCATAGCTGTTAGAAAAGGAAGAAGAGTTACCTCTCCCGCCATGTGCGAGTTCCACCTGCGTGTAGTGAGCATCAGACATGTGAACTCAAAAGTGTTAACTACAAGACTGCACTGCACCTACCCTCAGCCGGTTCCCATCAAAGTTGTAGCCATCCCGTCCATGAATTGCATCTTCAGCATCACCGGGATTTTCAAACTACATGGCAGGGTAACAAATATTAACAGTTACGATACTCTACACTAAACACAGCAAATCAGTGCCTGGTAAAAGCATGCAATTCTCAATTCACATCAAAAGGTTGGATTACTTGTTGGTAACCTCAGACCAATCTAGTAGTAATCAATAAAGAGGACAGACAAATTTAAAGAACCTAATCATATTGAAACAAGTTACCTCAACAAAAGCATAACCAGGCGGCCTTGGGGGAATCTTCAAGTCGATATCAACTATCCGCCCGTACTGCATGGAAAATTTTGCAATATTAGATCTTCATAAAAATTGCAGTGATATTTCCAGTCACATGGCTACAGTTCATTTAGTGCAACCACGAATGCTGGCCTTCAGCACTTCAAAAACAGAAATTAGCTGAATTAGCAGTCTCTAAACTACAAGTTCTTCCGATGTCCCAGGAAAACAACACGCAAATACACCAGAGTCCTAATTAGTTCACAGTATCAGACATCATTGGTTCCTTATTTTCATAGGAGAAGATGGATAATGGAACTGGAGCCACCAACCTTGCAGAAGATATCCTCCACCTCTCTCTCCCTGATATCGCCAGGGAGGTTGCCGACGTAAATTGTCCGGCTCCAGCGCCTACTCATCCTTCCTTGCTGCAACCTATCAACCAAAAGAACACAATTAGTACTATTAAAAGGATAATTTACAGAAATGCAGCATTCAGATACAGCAACCAAAAAAAGAGCCACCAAGCACAACTAAAATATGCAACACAATTGAAAGTGGGAAAAACACACCGAAATAACTAGCCGAAAAAAAAAAGAATTGGCCTTTTCAGGTTGGAAGGCAGGAAAAGGCCCAAAAAAATTCTCAGTTAAAGATTCCGACGAAATATAGTACTATAGATAGGTCAAAATATCAATCCCGCCTCTTACACCGCAACCACAAACCCTAGAACAGCAAATATTAAGAGGAAATCAAAAGCACAAGAGGCATAACAACAGATCCGCACGCCATACCAACCATGGAAAAACCAAACCAGAGAGAACTCCAGCACAAAACCAGGCCGAGAAAACCTCAAAAAAATCGAGGGAAAAAACACACGTATCAGCCTGACGAGAGGGAGAAACGCGCAACGAAAAATAGAGGGGAAATCGTACCGCGAAACAAAAGATTGGTGCGGGGCGGTGGAGGGATAGGTTTGGCCACGCGCCGCCGCGGGGCGAGAAGGGAATAGGAGAGATGGTTTATACTGGCCTCTCGAGCCCAAAGGCCAAAACTGGCAAGCGGCGGCGACCAAGCAGACACGGGTTGGGAACGGTTCGAGCTAGAGGTCTGTCCGCCTCTCTATGCACGTGGGTCCCACCGGTGCGGGGCCCAACTGGCAGTGAGTTTGCTCAGTTTCACAGGAGTGTGGATCAAACACAACGAGAGGGGAGAGGTGGACCGGTGCGAGTCGCGGACCGGGCGAGCCCAACGGAGGGCTGATGCTCCGCTCTGCGTAAATGGGCCCAAAGCGCCCGAGTTGGGCTACGTGTGATCATAATTACTGTGGTGTATTTGGCCCAAGGGGACACTGGCAAGAAGCACGGTTTAGTAGACGAATTGGGCCTTCTGCGGTATGTGACAAAAAGATTTGCTGAAAGTTTTACACTGGGAAGGTTAACTATATAGTTAGTTAGTCACGGAATATCACAGCTATAGCAAATGAACTTGTAGAACGTTGATGAAATGTTGCATTGGTCATTTATGATTGTGCGGATCTAACCAGCATATTGATATTGTCACTAGGCAACTAATCCTGATTCAGGATTGGCATTTGCTATCTATCGAATATAAGTTCCATAATTATGGAACGAAAATTCAGACAGCAACTGAATTAAATAAGAATGGGAAAATCAAACAACAAAACGACAAACTTCAATTCTCCCGCGATGGTGAAAAATAGTAGTTGCTAGCGGTGGCCGGAGTTAGGGTTCAGATTCACCTCAAATAGTTTGGGGTTCACCAAACGCCTCCAGCCATAGATCTCGGTGGCTGGTAGGACCGATGGTGTGGGCGGTGGTGGCAGTGAGGGCGCCATCAGCTGCAGGTTTGTCGGCAGTGAGGATGATCAGTTATGGTGGACGGGGTAGGAAGGCGGGAGTAGGGAGGAGTTGGTAGCGTGACCCGACGGCGATAGCACCACCGGCTGCGGGTGGTGAAGCGACATCAGTGGAGGCCGTGGAGCACTTTGGACGCCCAAGAGGAAGAAGAGGGATGAGGTGCGTGGTGGTTCACCATATCTGGAGGTACCCGGAGACGGGCCGTCGGAATCCTCTCGTCGCTGGAGGCAAAGGCAGAGTTTGGATGAAGACAACGCGAGGGCGAGTGACTTGATTGGAACAAACGGATAAGGGTGGTGGCATACTGTGGAGTTCTAGATCCCTGCCCTCCCCACACCAACTTGATGAGCTCCGCCGTAAGCTACGTTGCACCGATACGGCGGAGGCATGCCGTATCGCCGTCTTCGACTCGGCGATACGCCGATACGCTGGGATACGCCGGGGATACACGTATCGGTGGGTACACGAGATGGATACGGGTGGATACGGGTGGATACGGGATGGATACGGGTGGATACGCATATATATAGGAGATGGATACGGCATTCGATCAGAAACAGAAATTTCGGATCGCCGCTCTCGCGAGTCGCGAGTCGCGAACTGCCCGTGCCGTACCGCCGCCGCCGCTGAGTGGAGAAGACGCGTGGTCGGCTGGTCGCCGCCGTCCGCCGGAGCAGCCGAGCAGGTATATCTTTCTGCATTCGCATGTTGTCCATGGCTCCATGGACCTGATTCTCTCGGACTCGGACGGCCGTGGAGGAGGCCGCCGCCGTCGGCGTCGTCGGGCGCATCGCAGCAAGACCGGAGCACGGCGACGGCGCCCGTCGGCGTGCGCAGGGCCGACCGCGTTAGCCGTTAGGAACTCGTCGTCAGTAGCGCGCGGCCTTCTTGAACCCGTCCGCGCCGCCGGGCAGCGCCGACAGGACGTCCAGCTCGATGACGGGGGCGTGGGGTCGCCGTCGGCGTCGCGGTTGTCTACCTGCTTGCTGCTGCTGGCCGCTGTCGATAACGCCGCGAGAGCACGACGACGCGCTCCTGGACTTGCGCGTCGAACGTGAGGCGGTCGGCGCCGAACCACGCGTCGACGTCGTAGGCGGCGTAGTGCTTGCAGCAGCTGGAGACCTTGATGGGCCGGGAGAATGGGTCGGCGCCGGCGGTGTCGCGGCCGTCGATGTCCTGCATTCCGCGGACGAAGCTGACCGCGTACCGGCCGACGACGAAGATTAAGCCCATTGCCAAGTTGTTAATCTTTGCATCATTGCATGCATCATCTCGTACCCTAATTCGTAATTAAGCCCATTGCATGATGCATCATCTCATCTTATAATTGTTAATTTGTTATTTTATTTATTAAATGATTTTAGGAAGGTATGGCATCGGGGTCGCAGTCTGATGATGTGCAAGATTTTGAGGACATTGAGGTCAACGTTGCTAGATATCCTCTGTGGAAACATGTTACTAAATTGGTGCCACCTAAAAGTTCAAATGCACGGGGAGGCAATGCAAGATTTATATGTCATTTTTGTGAAAACGAATACCCTGGCAGCTATTCTAGGGTGAGAGCACATCTTTTAAAGATAAAAGATAAAGGTGTTGCAGTTTGTAGTAAAATGACATATGACGTACTTGAACACCTTCGAAGAGAGGACCATGAAGCTTCTGAGGCTGGTAAAAAAACTGCACCTAGCAACAAGCTGGTTCGCTTACCCCCTTTTGATGATTCATCAAGTGCACCTTCCTCAAAAAAGAGAAATACGAAACAATCAGATATTGCAGCTAGTTTCAATGCTGAAACCCGACATATTGCCGATTCTCACATTGCTCGCCTATTCTACACAGCAGGTTTGTAAAATTAATAATGATGTTGTCCTTTTATTTCACATTTTCTCTATTTTGACAATCACGTTGCTTGTATTTTTTTTGTAGGGCTTCCATTTAACGTGGCAAGAAATCCCTACTTCAGAGAAGCTTTCAAGTATGTTGCAAACCAAAATTTAGGTGGATATGTACCCCCAGGGTATAATGCCTTGAGGACAACCCTTCTCCAGAAGGAGAAGGCACATGTCGAGCGTATGTTGCAGCCTATCAAATCTTCATGGCCATTCAAAGGAGTGACTATTGCGACAGATGGGTGGAGTGATCCACAAAGACGACCAATTTTAAATTTTTTGGCTGTGACCGAGGGTGGTCCAATGTTTCTAAAATCAATCGACACAGAAGGAGAGGTAAAAGGCTACTAGCGAGTACTTTCATCCTACAAATTTGGATTCATTGCATTTTAGACTCTAATGTTCTTAACTTCTTAACTGTAGATAAAAAGCAAGGAGTACATCTTTAATCGGTTGAGGGAGGTGATAGAGGAAGTTGGACCAAAGAATGTGGTACAGGTGGTCACAGACAATGCATCAAATTGCAAGGGTGCCGGATTGATGATTGAATCAAGGTACAAGAATATTTTTTGGACTCCTTGCGTGGTGCACACCCTCAACCTTGCATTGAAAAATATATGTGCTCCGAAAGATGATGATGAGGACTACATAGAACTTGTTTGGATAAAGGATATTGCAGATGATGCCGCCTTCATCAAGAATTACATCATGAACCATAGCATGAGGTTATCCATGTTCAATGAGTTTAGCAAACTCAAATTTCTTGCAGTTGCGGATACAAGATTTGCTAGTGTCGTTGTCATGTTGAAGAGGTTCTTGCAAATCAAGGACGCTTTGGTGCAAATGGTTGTTAGCGATAAGTGGACGGCTTATAGAGAGGATGACCAAGGCAAAGCCCAAGCTGTGAAGGAAAAGATTCTCAATGATATATGGTGGGATAAAATTAAGTACATTGTTGATTTCACCGACCCTATTTATTCCATGCTAAGAGCAGCCGATACGGATAAACCATGCCTTCATTTGGTCTATGAGATGTGGGACTCTATGATAGAGAAGGTGAGAGCATGTAAACTATGGTTGCTGATTTTTTGTCTATGAATCCCGCTCGCTGATTTTTTTCCATGCTAATTAGGTGAAAACATTTATCCATCGGCACGAAGGAGATGTGAACGGTACAAGCCCCTTTTTTAGTGCCGTTGAGAAAATTTTACAAGCTAGGTGGCTCAAGAGCTATACCCCTCTGCAATGTTTGGCGCATTCACTTAATCCAAGGTAAGAAAAGTGAATCTTACATTGCTATGCAGATGATTCTCCATTCAATACTCTTGTTAATTTTTTTTTAAAAAAATTGTGATGATGTTGATAGGTACTATAGTACAACTTGGCTCAATGAAAATCCTAGTCGTGTTAGCCCCCACAAGGACAATGAAATTAACACCGAGAGGAACAAATGCTTTAGAAAGTTTTTCACTGAACCAGAGGATTTAAGGAAGATTAAGCAGCAGTTTGCTGATTTCTCTCTTTTCATGGGTGGCTATGAAGATCCTGATTCAATTGAGGATAGAGCCCATTTTGAACCAAAGCAATGGTGGGGAACCTATGGAGGTAGCACACCTGAATTGAGGGATTTAGCTTTGAGGCTACTTGGACACCCAGCGTCATCTTCTTGTTGTGAAAGGAATTGGAGCACTTACTCGTTTATACATAGCATGAAAAGGAATAAGCTCGCTCCTGAACGAGCAGAAGATTTGGTGAATGTGCACAATAACTTGCGTCTTCTTTCAAGGAATTCCAGTGATTATAAAAGTGGACCAAGTCGAATGTGGGATATTGCTGGAGATGGCACTGAGAGCTTTGCTGGTGCTAGCTTTCTAGAAGGCGCCCAACTCACACTTGATGAGCCAGAATTTGAAAGGGAGATTTTAGAAGGGGAGGAATGAGACATTAAATTATTATTTGCCACTGTTTTTATATTAGACTTATTTGTCAACTATTTATATTATTTATCTATCCTATTTTGGCTGGTCGTATCCCTTACTGCTGTTTTTCAAGAATTCCGTATCGCCGTATCGCCGTATCCGTATCCCCGTATCCGTATCCCCGTACCGTGCAACTTAGGCCGTAAGTTCAAACTCTATTAAGTTGGTTTTAGTGAAAATGACAAATCTAATTGTGAGATTAATTTGTTTATTGATTACGATATTACTTAGTCTCATATGGATGAAAAAGGTGAAAATTATTAGAGGTATGCCAATAAAAAAAGTGTATGATGATAAAGAAGCAGTGATCAAATGCCAATAAAAAGCCTCAAAATAATACTGTTTAGTTGTAGCAAACTAAAGAAACTAAACACAAAATCACAAATGAAAGTTGATCGACATTGGTAAAATACATCGTTCGATCTTAACGACCTATTAAAAGAGAACAAAATTACTTGAAATTTTGAAGTAAAAAAGGTAGAATGATCAAATGTAAGTTAATGTATTATCTTTTAGTATTTCAGTTCTTTCAAATTCATAAAATGATGAACCATAACATTATTAGTAATTTTCGTTAATTCTTATTTTCTTACATAGCAAATAAGTATATCTTTCAAGAAATTATCATCAATTAATTGAAAAGTCAGTTAGATATTTGTATGTTCAAAGTTCAAAAACAATAATACAAAATACGTCTAGTGGTTTACTTACTTAACATTGCGGTCAAATAATACAATTTTACCTTTGATTTGCAACGTGCTAGGCTGGTATTCCAAAAATTAAAATTGAAACCATAAGTCTTAACTATACAATTCAACAAAATCCAATCAACAATCATCACATTAAAACACACTAACAAATTAGAATAATTGAGAGAAATTTAGAGAAAAATACATATTAATCGAGTGAATCTAAGTTTCCTTCGGCCGGCGAGGGTGTGGGGCAATAGGGAGCCAACGACGCCATGGCAATATGGTAGGCGAGGGCGGCCGATGGCGCTGATTTCTCCCATTCTCTAGTAACCAGTCGTTGCTTAATTGGGTCCGATTGTACGACAGACGTGGTACATATCTCCTGGCCAACCATGCAATACGAATAAGCATGAGAACTATTGTGAGGTGACATGCTTCGGGATCAGCAATTGGATGTCGTGGCCTGTTGTGGTCCTTCCTCTTATGCTGGTTCAAGGGCTAGCTTGGCCTTTTATAGTTGCCCTATAGACTAAGAGAAGCGGAGGCTTCTCGTGTACTGCTGCTAACTACAAGTAATTTGCGCTCCTAGTACTTTCTTCATTGGGTTTCAAGGAAAGAATCAGATGTACTGAGTTTAGCCTAAGGGTTTACACATAGACTAAAAATGCTAACATCTGCTAAATTTTTTTTAGATCCGATGTCCTGTGACACTAAGACTCACTTCTGGTTTCGCCCCTGTACATATTGAAGAGTACGACCATGTCCTTCATGGTGAGGTTCTTGATGCCGAAGTACTTGGTGAGCACGGTGCCGTTTCCATCGGCCGGCGTCAGATCGCTGAGGACCTTCTCCATAATAGAAACGCTCCCGACATGCTGACCGGTCTCTACCTCGTAGCGTGGCCTACCCGAATATGGAGCAACCTAGCTCTTTTTTTGAAAAATATTCATATTTAGACCCCTGAACGTCTTAATTCCGTTTTTGGACCCTAGGCTCGGCGCTGTGACGTACGGCGCCGAGGTAACACGTCTCGGCGCTGCGTGGGCCGCGTATGCGTGGCGGCAGACGTGGTGTAAGGGTCTGTTTGGTTCATGACCAGAAGTTGCCTAGCCACAAGTTAGGCGTGCCACAGTTTTTAGGTAGCTGTTTGGTTCACTGACGCAACTGTGGCATGCCACACTTTCTTAGCACCCGGCCCCACACGTCATAGACTAAGTTTCTTGCCAAACTTTGCCACAAGTGTGGTTTCGATTTTGTTAGCCACACTTTCTGTGGTAGTCACACATTGCCTAAGCTTAGGCATGGCAAACTTAGACACCAACCAAATAGGCCCTAAGTAAGCAAGCACAACACTGCAGTGAAGGAGGCGGACACGACCATGGCATCGAGGCCGCCGGCCATGACGTCAAATCTCTGCATGGTGAGATGGCGGTGACGAAGAAGCCCCTGAGCAAAGTGCAGAAGTGATGAGCTTAAGGTGACGCAAAATAAAAGTATTATTTAAATTTAGTGTAAGATAAGACAGGAGATATAACATCTGATGCAAAGTACAATTTTCTCTAAAAATTAAAGGCACAAGTCGTTATTTAACAACATTATTCAAGCATCATGCACACAATATGCAGAAAAGAAACAGCCATTGATTAACCCGAACTCCACATCGTAAATCTCTTTAAACAATCTCCATCAATTTAACACAGCAAGAGATCATCGCGTTACATAGCGAGACGTGTCTCTGAAGAAGGTAACCCATGCACGCACGGCACGATCGATCAGGACCTCTTGACGGGGTCGAAGTTGGAGACGGCGACTACGGCGCCGGCGATGGCCACGAGCACGACCCCGCCGGACACGATGCTGAGCAGGAAGTTCTTCAGCGACGGCGTCAGCCCCGGCTGCGCGGCCTCCGCGATGTCTGGCAGGACCAGCGCCGCCGCCACGGCCGCGGCCGTCAGCCCGGCCGTCGCCTTTTCCTTCATGGACGCGGACGCCCGGACGGCCATCCTCGCCGCCGGCCTCGCCCCCTGTAGGGGCCGGAACGCCGACGACGCTGCGCCGAGAGGCTTCTTGACCCCGGCGACGGACAGCGGCGCCGCGGCGGCGGACAAGGACGCGGTGGCGACCATGGAGAAGCTAGGTCGACGCGAGCTCACGACGTACGTACGTGTGTGGCGTTTTCTTGGCGCGCGCGAGGAGACGTGAGGTGTGTGGGGATGGTTGGCGCAGAGAAGGTTAAAGTAGGATGGGTGGAGGCGGAGGAGAGCGCGCGGCATGCCAGGTCGGCGCGGGAGTCCGACGTGGGGAGCTGTGGTCGCGCCATTGCAGGATAAGGCTTATCTTCGGATGCTGTGGTGTTTGAGGTCTATATTTTGGTTCAGATCTCATGGCTGAAGTCCCCTCTGTTATTTCAATTCAGGCCGGGTAAAGCGTGAAAATGTGTATTGTTGCATAGTATGGCGGACGCTAGTTAGCTAGAGGAGGAGAATTCTATGTGGATTGCTAATTAATTCTATAAACTTTGTATATGATGGAGTGCCCTGTGGTTGATAATTGTTTCTTGCAGGGAAAACAGCACAATTATAATCCTGGCTGGGTGACAACGGTTCAGGATAAGCTTGATTCAGGAAATTGTGGAACATCTCATTTCCTTCGAGACGATCCTTGATGAAGCAAATGTTTTGCCACTTCAATTATTTATTCCGCATTGTGATTCAATGATCCTTGTCTCAGGCTTACTGTTTTTTCTGCTAATCTTGCAAATTGTGCATCTTAAAAGAAATGAAATAAGGCAAAATAACCATGTAGCCAGGTTGTATGTGCTGTGTCCAGTTAGGATGGGCTGTGCTTGGCCGTGTTACTGTGCTGATTTGGGCCAGGTCTGCTTTACCCTTGGGCCACTCGTGCTAATTGCTCCAGCCGATTTGGCCCCGAAGCAACACCACCAATGGTTTTCTCCTGCTGTGTAGCAGCTATGAAATTCTTGGTGATCTTTTTTTTCTTGAGACGATGAAAGTCATAAGAGGCTTTCAGTACGAAAAGGCTAGTCAGTGTATGGCCCGGTGGATGTGTGGTAGTGGTACACCACTATGCCTCATACAGTCATACAGTCATTGGTGCATTCTTTTTTTTTGGTTGCGTCTAATAATATTTAGGTATAGTATAAACGTTTGTACGTCACTTTAAAAATAATGTTTTAAAAAGTTGTTTTAAAACTACGAAGAAGACGTCTCACCTTGTTTGTTTGTTTATTCGGGAAAAACTAAGAGCCCAGAAAAGGACGGCGTAACTCATGTCAGAAGAAAGCCAAGAAAATTGGTCAACTGGAACAGCACAAACACTAGAAAACACACCAGTTGACGCAGCACAGAAGCTTCACTTTCCAGAGAACGAAATTATTTTACAGATTACAACGAAGCAACAGGACGCCGATGGAGCACATGCACAGATGCACTCGTACGCCCCTCTCGCAGGCTGCAGTGCCCTACTCGTCGTCGCCGCCGTCACCGCCGAACAGCGACGACTTGTAGTACAGCATCATGAGGATGAGGAGCAGCGCGAGCGCGACCCCCACCGGCGAGCCCCCGACGCGGTGGACGGCGTCGGGCGTGCCACCGAAGGCGAAGACGTCGGCGAGCGCGGCGCCGCGGTCGGAGGAGAGGACGCGGATTAGGAGGACGAGGCCGACGGGGAGCAGCAGGAGCCCCACGGGGCTGAGGAGCTCGGCCACGGCCTCGGTGACAGCCTCCCCGCCGTCGCCGAGAAAGAGCGGCCCCGCCACCACCAGCCCCAGCACCACCGCCAGCAGCAGCCCGTGCGGCGCCCCCCGCGGGCCGTAGTACTCCTCCGCCCTCGCCGCCGCCATCATCGTTTCGATCTTTCGGGCCAGGCGAGGCTTGGAACTTGCAAGACGGCAGGGGTGGGAGTTGGAACGGCTATGACTATGAGAGGACGGGGAGGAGGTAGCATGTGGGGTGGAAGTGACGGATCACATGAGGAGGGTCTGCACTCTGCATGTACGGGTTTGCTTGGACTTTTGGGCGCGACAGGACAGGGGAAGACTGCGACCGCATGGTGGGGGCGCGCTACGCTTTGTTGGTGCCGTCACTGCCGTGTGGTCTTTGCGGGCGGTCCAACCGTGAACCGTTCAAAGTGGGAGGCGCAGTGGGCGCGTGCAAGCGCAACTGCATCCATCGGCTTCCTGGTTGGAGTCTTGTAGGGGAATATTGAAAAATCTAGAGATCTGTTTCGGTAGATTTTGGTCTATAGTGGATATTTTATCTATTAATTTATATATAGAGTGTCTCAATAATTATATGATATATCTTTCAAAGAGAAAATAACAAAGAAAGAAGTTCTTCATCTCTCTGTGTTTAATCTACTATTTGCTCTTGCATTGTTGATTCGATTTCCGTCTATGAAGTGATCGATTAGACTGGACTCACCAGCAACGGTTCCACAACACATTATCAGTACGATCGACTCTGACGTACCTCTAGGCGTACTCTAATCAGATCGAAAGGTAACCATTGTAGCACGACGCTCGTACATCGAATCACATTTTCTAGATCGCTTTTAATTTCACAAATTTGGCTTTCTAAATTATTTCTTACGGTGCAAATCCGCTCTAATTTACCGCAAGCTAACTTGAAGTCACCGGCACAATGCCGATCGGTATATTAGATGAAAAGAGTAGATGATGATTGTACAATTCTTGAATGAATAGAAAACAAAATCATGTGGCCATCGGCCTGAAGCCGCCCTACACGTCGCCACCCACCTGCATGTGGTCGTGCCGCCATCGCGCGCCACACGCACTCGTCACCGATCTGGAGTTGCACCACCTGCCAGCCTAGAGCCGCCCGCCCAAAGCCGCGCCGACGCCAAAATGCCGCAACCGCCATGGTTGTCACACACGCGCACCCGCATGCGTTGCCGGCCCCGCTCACCTCCCACATGCGCCAGCATGAGCCACTGCCGGAGCCCACATGCGAGCGCACAGCTGCTGCTTGGCCTCGGCCGGCCCGAAGTCGCCCGCCTCCGGCCCAACGCCGCCTGGATCCACCCGCTACCGCCAACCCGAAGCCACCGGCGTCACACCAGCTGCTCATGGCTGCACTCACACTGGCGCCGCTGGCCGCTGCCCGAAAGCCGCTGCGCCCGGCCGAATCCGAGCTCGGCCGCTGCCAGGGAGCCGTCACTGGGCATTGCCTGGTGCCTTCGCTCGACCAAAGCTGCTCACGCACTGCCGCTGCCACTTTGCTCGCAGAGACGCATGTGCTACCACTATGATGGGAAAGCCAGGTCTAGGCCTGCAGGCCTTAAGCCATAGTGGTCACCCCATCCATTAGTCTATATATAGAGGGTCCCAATGATTATATGATATACCTTTGAAGAAGAAAGGAATAAAGAAAGAAGAAAGAACCACATCTCTCTGTGTTCAATCTACTATTTGTTCTTGCATTGTTCTATGTGATTTGACTTTTGTCTACAAGGTGATCGATCGGTCTGGACTCACCAGCGATAGTTCCTCAACAGGGAAGTGTCGTGTGTTGCCATGTGTGTTTGGTTGGTGGGGTATCAGGCTTGTTGGTTCAATTCTAGAAAGGTTCAGGGGAAGACTCGTGTGATTCACCGAAATGGCAGGCTATGCATTTCACAATTTGGGGCAAGCCGGTAGGCGGCAGCACGAGTGTCATGCACGCGCTCAAGCAGTGGCTGATCCGGGACTAAATTTTAGCTAGGGTTGAGTCACAAGTATCTAATTAGCCACTAAACAATGTGTGATCTTTTGCATAGCCACTAAGTAGTACACAACATGCGTTATGGTAGTTAAAGTCAACCGATATAATAGTGACAACATCTCTGAAAATGCTCGCCACAATACCCAAAAGAGATATAAGCATCTAATATCAATATATGACATAAGATGCACGGCTTTACTACTTTACCATCAAATATCAGGAATGTATCATGATCAAAAGCACATAATTATCAAATTGGAGCATCTTACTGATTCCTATCCACGCAAATATGCAAAGCAAAATGAGAGAAGAACCATACCCAAATCAGCATCCACCTGCATCGCTTCTTGCTTTGCACAACTCCATCTCTCCCCTCTGCTCAACTGCTTGATTGTGCTCAACTCCTCCATGTGACCACGCACTTTGGCCCCCAGTCGGTCAGGCTCCAACCACTGGTGGTATTGCCTTGGGCCCTGCCGCTACGCGTGGGAGGCCCACTCCACGGCGTGATTGGCCAACTGAAGCCACCGCTGGTGGCCACCCCAAGCCCCTAACCACCACGCGCTCGGCCTGTCTCTGCTCTGACGCTCATGCCCCAGCAGCTACGCGCCCACGCCTTGGCCATCGTGCGCCCGTGCCTCACCGCAACTCGCCACTTAGGTCGTTGCCTGCTGACCACCGCCGTTGGGTTGTGGCTGCTCCCTCTAGGGTTAGTAGGTGGAGTTGTGAGGCGGGAAGGGAATGGGCTCTGCTCGCTCAATTCATTTGGTCTCAATGGGGTGGCTGCCTCTCGGCTCTTGCCTATTGGCTTTTTACTGAACCAACTAGGCTAGGCCCAACTCAACAAATGGACATATCACAAAGCCATGGATGAAGAAAACAACGACGACGGGCGTCCTATTTGTCTTCTACTTTGGCTCAGCAATTGACAGTCTCCTCGCTGATGGTTGACGGGTGCTGGGTCTAGGAGACACGGGGAAGGAGGTTTGGCTGACGGTCTGCCTCTGCGCTCAAGTGTGATATAAGCATCTCAACTTATGCGGTTTGATCCTTCAGTGCACATTGCTGGTTTGGTTGGGACTGTTGCTAACTTGCTATCGATAGCGTCAACTCTGCGGTTAGTCATAGCTTAGCACCTTCGATTTTGCATATTCAAATATTCAATCTGTGCATATATGAAGTGAACTGATATTGGTCAGGCCCAGCTGGGCTTGAAAGCTCCATTGCGATAAATTGTACTTCGCTGACAAGGCATGGCTCCTTAGATGTGCTTAAATACAGTACTACATTTTACACAGGAGTGACGTATGGTCAAACATACATTGGAGAAATTGAGAACGTAAATTGTTTAGCAATGACAAAACAGCCATTTAGGGCATGTACAATGCAAGATATTTATATATGAGTGCTTAAAGAGAGAGAATATAGTCACATCATCAAACATCTATGCAAAAGTTATTTCCTCCAATGCAAGTATATCTTCCATAGGTGCTTAGATGCTATATTATCTATTAATAGATATAGTTATACACATAAGTACGTACTAAGCACCGGTGCTTATTTAAGCATCGATGCTTCAAAATAAGCACCTTATCTATCTTATGTGGCAAGAAAAATTAGTTTTTTATTACTAAGCATCTCTCTAAGCGTCTGCATTGGATATGCTCTTAGGAAGCTTATCACCGAGAGCCTAAATTTGGGGGGAGAGCGGCGGTTATGGTAGGCTGCCTTTCTCTGAAGCCTCTAATTCTGGCTGTTGTAGAATGGCAAAGCCGTCCGCAAATTTAGAGCAACGGCCACACGTGCTTCGTCAAAAGAAGACGAAGAAGGTTCGCGGGGTTCTTGAGGTTGCCTCGTTTTCTTTTCCCGCGATAGCACAAGATGCCGGGATACTCGCGTCAGCTCGGTGAGCAGGCGGCGCCGGTTGCCGCGATTCGAGCACTGGTGTAATGGAGTTGGTGGCGCGCGCCAAACGCCAACGGCCTAAGCCACGTCCGCCGCCGGGGCTTGCCGCTTCCGCGCGGCAGGCAGCGCCGCGCTCCATTTGCTGCTGCCCGCCGGGCGCCGACGTGTTCTCCCCTTCTTCTCCATTGCGGTCTGCGGAGACGTGCCAAACCAACTGCTACACGTGAATCACACAACTCACGGTGTAGCGTCGACGCGACTTGACTTGGGCTTTTGGGAGTTCGGAAGCGTGGCGGAGTGGTTTGGTTTGCCGTGCCTTTCATGGGCCTGGATGAGGTGGTTCACCTCTCCATGGCTGCACTTGGGCTTGAGGATTTGCTATACGATGGATGTGCCTCTTGCTTCGGCCAACACCAACTTTTTTTTTTGGAACTGGGCCAACACCAACTTGTGACGAGTATCCCCACCCCCACCCTAGAACATCGTACAATGACTTTGCCAGGATTTAGACTTTTTAAAGAAAGTTGCCGGCCAGGTCTTGATGGAACCTAGATTAGCGTAATTCGACGCCGAGGGTGAACAGTTGCTCGGTAAAGCAGACAGCCTCACGACACGTGAGTCCTGAAACCGGCACGCAGGTTCATTGCTTCGCAGCCGCTGTTTTGACCACAGATTCCAAGTTGCAAACGTCCTTGGCTGGCACATCAAGCTTTGCCTTTCGTTCTATTTTAATCCCGTTGTTCCAAGTGAAGCAGTACTAGGGCGCGGCCGCCCGTCGGGCAGGAATGCTCTTCGGGCATATGTCATGGCTGCCATCATTCATCGATCTCCTGTGCACCAGGAATATGTGGCCTACTATCGACCTATTCAACGATTCGTTAACTCGCTTGTTCTTATCTCACCACCTTTCACTCTCTTTTTATTCCTCATTCTTTCCCCTTGCACCCGATCCCATGTACAACGATGACCACGAGCCCAGCCACCCCATCTCCGGCGCCACCAGATCCGATCGCAGCCGTTGACTTCCTCTCCGGACACGGCGTCGTCTGATCTGACCGTCCTCGAGCACGGCACCGCCAGATCTAGTCGTTACCGTCGGCTTCCTCTTCGGCCATCCTAGGGCACGGCGGGGAGCCTCCGACGAAGCGCATCCATGAAGTGTGTTGTGATGACCCTCTGAGCTCGCCATGTCTGGCGTCGGTGCTCTCATCGTGACTATGAACTAGGGCAGTGCCTCGCCGAGGTAGTGTCCCGAGGCATGACTAGTATGCAACATTTTTTTGATTTTCATATATGCAATATTTTGTTTTCATGTATGCAACAATCAACAACAACTAGTGCAACATTGATATTTTCATCAAATATTTTTTGCTGCAAACATAGTTGAGAAATGTTGTATTAATAGACACGAAATGTTGTAAACGACCGTCCGTACGGAGCTAGCGCCCGGATCGGACGTCCGGACGTTAGCATCTCCCTATAATATATGCTGGTCGTTGTTGTGTTTCGTTGATAGGTTATGGGAAACTGGAAAACTCATCACAAAACGGTCACTCGATTATTGCAAGCGCCACGTGCTACACAAAGGTCAAACAGTTTCGCTAGGTACCATGGTGGAAGCTACAGGCCGTTCTCTCGTACGGCACGCCGATTCCGCCACGAGGACGCCAAAAATGTCCCAAAACCACAAGCCGCGTGCACATGCTAACGGCCTCCACCATGGCATTGTCACAAAACGCTCTTTGCGGAATCACAATTCACACCGCGGCACTAGTGGACGGGCACCCCCCAATTTCTGCTGCACCTTAGTTCGAAACGGCTCAACTTTTTTGTCTTTTCACTTTTACTATAGTATATACTATACAAACTTTAATTATATCCATTAAAACAGCATAATCGGTTGTCTTGGTCTTCATAGTCTCTATTTCGAATAGCTAGAATTTTAAAATTTAAACTCCAAATAACCCACTGCACTGGCGCAGCGTCCGACACGAGTACAACACCGCGCCTTGCCCCGCTAACGTGAGCCAGTTCCGTACGCTCGCTACAATAGAAGAGCCCAAACCCCCCTTTCCCCTCTCCTTCCCCGTCACTCTTGTACTCGCAAGAAATTCTCGAGGGATCGGAGGAGAGGTTTGGAGAGGAAGGCTTGGCGGAATGGCGGAGGAGAAGGGGACGCTGCAGTCGATGAGGGAGTGGGTCGTCGAGCACAAGCTCCGGGCCGTCGGTGCGTCGCGAGAGCCTCCGCCGCTTAACCTCTCTTCACGCGTATACGTTTCAGTGCCCCGCGCCCCTTCTCTTTTGAGTCGTCGTTGTTCTTGCCGTGAAATCTGTTTCTTTTTCTTAGTGGAAAAAAAATCAATTACTTGCCACCAGAAAGGCGCTCTATGAAATGCCGCTCCAAAGATTACCCGATAAGATTTGACACCCAATATATCGAAATAGCCAAGATTTAACTTATTTTCGTATTTTTCAAATATTTTTGAACTGAAATTGGCATGTGAAAAGACATCTTGCCCTTCTTCGTCATGGTTTCTTCCCAACTTCTATGCCCTTCTCCACCCGGCCATGTCTTGTAATTTGCAACCTCTACTTCTTCGATCTCTCTTTCAGTACTCTGGTTGATTACGTTCGTGCTTGAGGTTAGTACCATGTTAATTAATTAGTGGGCTCATATTTAACTAATTGCGTGATTGGAGTACATGATCTCCGGACAAAAAAACTTGGAAAGGACTGCAAAAATATGAACAAGCGTATTAGCCAGCTGCAAGTACTTTTACTTGATCTGTTTCTAGTCTTGCATATTGTCTCTCGCTTGAGTGTGTGGGAATTGGGAGAGTAGTGCGTGGCCGGGTCTCGCCTTTGGTGTTGGTGGTGGCGACAGCCATGATCGGGTGGAGGGGAGGGAAGTAGGGCAAAGACGTCTTTTCACATGTTAATTTCAGCACCAAAGAATTGAAAAATGTTAGAATAACCTGATGGTGGCAAATCCTAACTATTTCCATGAATTTTTGGCATATCCTCAAAGCCAATGTTTGCGGTGTTAATTCACGAAGTGGCAATCTTTGGATTGGCAAATAACTGATTTCCCCTTCCTAGGGACGCTGTGGCTGACGGGTATTGCGGGCTCCATCGCATACAACTGGTCGAGGCCTGGCATGAAGACCAGCGTGAAGATCATCCACGCCAGGTTCGTTTCTTTGAAGAATTGCTCCTAAATGTGCATGTGTTTGTTTGCTGTTTTTGTCTCCTAAGTTGAAATCGGTAAAGCTCCATGAGCAATGCTTGGGTTGCAGAGGTAGATTGGGCGCGCTTCGTTGTAGGTATGAACGTGTTCAAGCCCGCCTATATGCTTGAATGCATCCCCGGTAGTTATTTAGGCTTCTGCCGCATATAGGTGTCTTCAGACATATATGGGGTGTTTAGTTTGAGGGATCACCTCATCCTAAGATGGATTGGTCCATCATGGGATCATCCTGAAAATTCTGTTGGATGATACCATCCCTCCTTTTATACTAGACATGTGCTTATGAGGGATGAGGTGGTGATGGACCAACCAAACAAGTGGGTTAGGTTCGGAGCTTCGGATGATCCATTTGCCATCTTGTCCCTTAAAAACACCCCAATAATGTGTTCTTTAATGTTAGTAGACGACACGATTAGCCCTGTTGGGTTTTGTTCTTCATGATACATGCTGAAATTGTATGCACTGAAGATGAGGTTACAGTGTGAATGGAAGTGCAGCAACAGAGGCTACCATTTCTGTGATCAACTGACATTTTTATCGCTTCAAACTTTGCACTCCCGGGGTGGGGGGTGGGGGGGGGGGGTTGATCTCCAGAAGTGAATTTGGCGTTTCAGGCATACTAGGTCAAGCATGCCTCCACAATTGCTTACTAACATACTCGTTAACATGATAGTTGAGTTAGCTTATGCAACATTAGCCCTCAAAAAACAAAAACAATGATGTTAGACTGGAGTTCAGGAAAGGTGGAGAATCATTTATTGTGAAGATAGGCACATGCAGATCTACTTATCCTGTATGCCTTTGGGGTATTGTGTCAAATAAGTATCTGAGAAGGCCAGAAGGCTTTCACCACCTGGCTACGTAATTACCTGTTCGTGCCCATACAGTAAGGAAGGTAGTAACACACTGAGAGGGCAACCCGCCTTTGCCCAAGCAATGTACCTGCTTGCGCTCCTCGTTGACACACAGGACCGGACGCGCAACATGCGTCATGGTCCACATGTGCACATTTGTCAACTAGTGTGGACACAGATGGCTAGGTTCATCATTGTGTTCAATGCAAAAAGGAAGATGGAAAAAATGCATAAAGGAACTGCCTTCCTGTGGTGCACTTGTAATGGACACATTTCTTGTGATGTTGCCATTCTCTTTTAGTTTTAGAAAACTACCGTATAGTGCCTACTCAACATGCTTTTTTTGTGATCATCAATATGTCTTTCAAGGTATCAGATATTGCTAGTTGTTGACATCATTAGTGCTGTCTTGGAGCAAACAATGCACTGTAGTAACCTCACTTGTATGTCTGTAATTTCAGTTTGTGAATCCTCAAATTGTATGTATATACCATAAATTTTACAACTTTGCCAGGACAAATTATTTGTCGTATCTTTGTTAGCGTATACAGACCAATGTAAGATGGTGGTGTAGCATTCCTAAAGTATTGAGCAGATCAAGGAAGTAATATAAGATACATTGGGCATTTGGGGACAGTAATTTATCAGAGAGTAGCAACTAGCAACTGATGCTCAAAAACATAGTTGGAGAAAAACCTTTGCTCTTCTCCACAATTGAGGACTAACTGGTATCAGGCTATCAGCATGTTTTATCCTAGGCATGGCCTGTATATGATCTGTTATTCATCAGATAATGAGTGTATTTTCCCTCGGTTTTATGGGTATAAGGGTATTGACATGGAAAAGTAGAAGTTCAAGTTCGCAACCCTAACATGTTGACTCCGTCATTAAGACATGCGGTAGAAAGTTGTATTCAGCTCATGGGAAACAAGACCACCAGTATTTAGAGCAGGGATTCATGGAGAAGTGACCTGCCTTTGGAATAGAGTTTAGAAGGGGGGCTCCTAATTGTGATTCCTCCTTGTATATTTTTCCTGTTCTGTTAACCCTTTCATAGTCTTCTGACTCTTGTCTGGGGTTCTTGTGATCTCATTCACTGCATTAATCTACCAACTTGACATATCAACAGCATTTACTGATGTCCTGCGTCGAGATGTTTTTTTGTGTTTATGTTGTTCTATAGTTCAATTTTATATCCTTTGTGGTATTGTATTTTTTGTCTGATCTTTTGAACATACTTCTACCTTTCTGTCTTTAAAATGTAGGGGATATTCAGGTTTTTCGTTCAAAAGATAATTAGGGCTATTACTATTACATCTCCGCTCTTTATTTGCATTGTTAACTTGGCCTTTTCTATGCAATAGAAATTGACATGTATTCACTGGAAAGAAACCTGGAAAGTACTCTGCCTTATGGTTCGAATTTATGCCACTGAAATTGCTATATGCAGTTAACGAGACCCTGCATTGTTGGCACCGCTGCCTAATCGGCAATCAAGCTACATGTGCTTTAATCTGTTTGATCCTTTACCTTGACAGGCTGCATGCTCAGGCCCTCACCCTGGCTGCCTTGGCTGGTTCTGCACTGGTGGAGTACTACGATCATCAGTCAGGATCAGGATCAAAAGTTCACCAATATGCAAAGCAGTTCATCACATCTGACAGCAACTCACAAAAAGATTAGAACGTACTATGTAGGAGGGGCAGCAAGTTACAAACTACCTGTTGATGCAGAATGTTTTGGTGTTATGTTCTAAGAAAAAAAAACTCTGCAACTTTGTTGTCTGTTGGCTGCCTATTTTCTGTATAAGCTACTGAACCAGCATTCGGATGCTGCGCTATGCAGATGTATGGTAATGGGATGATGCACGTTCCTCAGTAGCTGTGAATGGCATTGTTGTCGCTTGGCAGACATGAATGGAATGTTTCGATCTAGTAGTTATGAAGTAAATACCAAGAAACTGCCATATTACATGCTCCTAAGTTGGTGTGCAGAATGTTTTTGTGCGATCTTTTCAGTTGCTCGTTATATACTGTCCTTGGGTTTCGACTCTGATAGTTCAGTACAAAGACTAGCGCTGATGGTAAATACGTTTTACAGTTTGTACACTTTCTATTTGTAAGGTGCCTGATTTCTGCATTCTACGTGTCATTTCGGTGGCCGGTACTATGCCATAAGAGTGTTCTGCAGTTCATCATGGAGGGCTCTCTGCTTCAAAGAATCTGTAACACCCCGACCCTCCACAGGGCCCAAGATGCTACCACCACACCCTTACCAATTCAATAGTGTTGCTAATTCAACTTTTAGCAGCACCTCCTCTGTTATTTTTATATCATTACCCACAGATAACAAAGCACAAATAACAGTAGGATAATTGCAAACACCACTAACTTCATATTTCACAAGTTATAACACAAACAACCACGGTGGGCTCCACGACCATGGAGACCCGCCATCCTGGCTCGTAAGCAAGCTAAACCAAACAGCGAGCCACAAGTTTTAGCATTATAACAAACATAAAGACTCCGTATACGGCTAAACCGTTATTTCATCTGTGCAGTGCCAAAAGTGCTATCCCATTCCATGCATGTCGTCATCCTTCACCTAAAACCAACAACAAAGCAAGAGTGAGTCCGAAGACTCAGCAAGCACACGATAAAACAGTAACATCACCTTAGCAATTTCAACTGTAACTGTAATTCAATTCTGTGTCTATAAACTGTAATTCAACCCTATGTCTGTAAACTGTAAATCACAACTGTAACTGTAAACTGTAACTGTAAACTGTAAATCACAACTGTAACTGTAAACTGTAAATCACAACTGTAACTGTAAACTGTAAATCACAACTGTAACTGTAAACTGTAAATCACAACTGTAACTGTAAACTGTAAATCACAACTGTAACTGTAAACTGTAAATCACAACTGTAACTGTAACTGTATCACTTTCTGTCACTGTAATGCAATGCAATATCATGCAATGCATCTGTATGCATCTGTATGCTCTGTAACTGTAGCGTATACCGGTATAGCGGAGTGTCCACCCGTCGATGGACCACTCGCCTCGTCCTCTTTCATACGAGGTCACAACCTCCACTCCCGTGGAGTGCCTACCTCTGTAGGTCTTATTCACGAGCACTCCGGACTAGTCGTAAGACTTTCTCACCGACCTGGCTCTTATGCAATTGCATGATGCAATATGCTCCAAATGTGAATGTCTAATCATAAATGTTACTCATCAAACTATGATTAGCACATAATCGCATACATCCTCTCATAAATACTGTAAATCATGGCATGGAATCACGAATAACATTCATCACAATTTACCGTCTACCATGCACTTGCCTGTTAGCCTGGCGGACGGTGCGTGGACGGCACCAAACTCGAACCGCCACCTGAACAAGCATTAATTATTTCAATGTATCACTCATGCAATACATACGAGTACATCACATCGCACTTACATGTCAGCTTAGCACAACCAAACTCTATCATCGGACATCTCCCTGTTGTCCCGATGTTTAGCGATATGGTCAATTAAACTCGTATATAGCATTTTACATATTTATTCCCTTTCCTCTATCGCCACGGATCGACCAGATCACCAGTGGCAACCTCGATTTCTCCGCCCAGGTAACCATATTAATAAACAATATTCTAATGGCTACCCGAACCAATTCTAATAATCCACATATTAACTTATGCCTGTTTCGATAAATAAATGGGAGAGGGTTTTCGAACTGTTACCCCAAGCCCGACGACTAAATCCGGGTATGGACTGTCGTTCCCTGGCTGGTTCTGGCGAATCCGATGCCGAATCAGATTTCCCCCTTTTTTTCTCCTCTTTCCTTTCTCTCTCTTTTTTTCCTTCTCTCTCTCTTTTCTTTTTCTCTTCCTCTTTCCAGTCAGCCGGCCGCACTCCCTTTCTTTCTTTCTTCTTCAGCCGGCCCCTCCCTTCTTTTTCACGCCAGCGCCTCTTCTTCCTCTCCTCTCTCCACGCCAACGCCTCCCTCCTCTCTTCCTCACTCGGCAGCCAGCTCCTCTCCTCCTTCTTCCTCACTCCGCCGACGGCCCCCCTCCTCCCTCACGGCCGGCGCGGCCTTACCCCCTCTCTTCTCCCCCCCTCTGGCCGGAGCTCGGCCTTCCCCTCGCTCCCTTGTGGGGCGCGCAGGGGCGGCGGAGGCAGCGGGCTAGCGAGCGGCGGCGAGCGGCAGTAGGAAGCAAGGCGGCGACGAGGGTGGGGCGCGACCCGGGAGTAACGGCGACACGCGCGCGAGCTGAGGGCGGCGGCAGCGGCAGCTGGCGACGGCCAATCGCGTGTGGGGAAGATGGCGACAAGCGGCGGCGCCGACGGAGTGGCAGCGACGGCAACGGCGCCGGGCTAGCAAGCGGCGGCGCAGGCGCAAGGGGAGGGCGACAGCAGCGCAAGGTGAGCTCGGGGAGGAGAAAAATCTCGTTTGGCCTCCCCTCTGGCTCTCTCTCACTCTCATATACGTGGCACAAAAATGGGCTGGGCTGGGCTTCTACGGCCCAGATATTACATTCTACCCCCCTTAACAGAATTCGACCTCGAATTCTGCAACTCGATAATCTGTACGAAAATAAACAAACAACTGAATCAAACATAAATTAACTGTAACGCGTACCCGTAGAGAACAACTCTGGGTACTTCTCGCGCATGCGAGATTCCAATTCCCACGTCGCTTCTCGCTCAGTCTGATGCGACCATAGGACTTTCACATACTTTAACGTTCTATGCCTCAACACTCTCTCCGATTCCTCCAGAATCCGAACTGGACGGGACTCGAATGTGAGGTCTTGCTTAAGGGGCAATGGTTCTAGAACAATCTCGTGTTCCGGATCCCTTAAGTACTTTCTCAACATAGACACATGAAACACATTATGCACTCCTCGCATCGACTCGGGAAGACCCAAACGATATGCCGACTTTCCAATTCGTGCCTGAATCGGAAACGGTCCAATATAACGCGGGCTAAGCTTCCCTTTAATACCAAATCTCACAATCCCTTTTGTGGGAGACACTCTCAAGAGCACCCAATCCCCCACTTCAAACTCTAAGTCTCGCCTTCTAATATCCGCATAGCTCTTCTGCCTACTCTGGGCAGCTAGCAGATTCTGTCTAATCTCCGCCACTCGTTCCACTGTCTGTTGGACCCAATCTGGACCCAAAACTGCCTTCTCACCTACGGCATCCCAACAAAGTGGCGATCTACATTTCCGCCCATACAGAACCTCAAATGGCGCGGCCCGAATACTGGAATGGTAGCTGTTGTTGTAGGCAAACTCCGCGAGTGCCAACTGATCCTCCCAGCTACCTTTCCACGACAGAACACAGGACCTCAACATGTCCTCTAGTGTTTGAATTGTGCGTTCGGATTGCCCATCTGTCTGTGGGTGGAAAGCAGTACTAAACTGAAGTTTTGTGCCCAAAGCGCTTTGCAAGCTTTCCCAAAACTTGGAGACAAACTTAGCATCTCTGTCCGAAACTATCGTTTTGGGCACACCATGCAATCTCACTATCTCACGCACATAGATAGGTGCCAAATCACTCGCCGAATTCGTCGTGCGAATAGGGATGAAGTGCGCGGACTTACTGAATCTGTCCACCACTACCCAAATCGCATCCTTACCTCGCTGGCTACGAGGCAAGCCGATTACAAAGTCCATGGTAACATCATCCCATGGCCACTGTGGAACTTCTAAAGGCTGCATTAATCCAGCAGGACGCTTATGCTCAGCCTTCACTTGCTGGCAAATCCCGCAAGATGCCACATACTGTGCGACATCCACCTTCATTCTCTTCCACCAAAAACTCTTTTTCAAATCCCGATACATCTTGTTCTCGCCAGGATGTATCGTATACGGGGTACGATGAGCCTCTCTCAAAATATCGTCCTTGACCTGAGACTTTTGTGGCACGCAAAGACGGCCCCTAAAGCGTATTGCGCCCGACTCATCAAGGCTAAAGTCCCCTGATTTTCCTTCATCGAGGCGCTTCTTCACTTTTTGAAGCAACCTATCGTTCTGTTGCGCTTCTTTCACCCGTTCTGGAATTGCCGATTCCAGTAACAACTGTGTCTCTACCTGTGCTGTACCGGCATAGCAATAGGAAATTCCCATCCGCTCAAAGTCAGCAACGAGACAACCTACAGTGGAGGGTGTCGTCTTGCGACTAAGGGCATCAGCAACCACATTTGCTTTACCCGGATGGTACTGGAGAGTGAGATCATAGTCTTTGATCAGTTCCAACCACCTTCTTTGCCTCAAATTCAACTCTTTCTGAGTGAAGATATACTTGAGGCTCTTGTGGTCAGTGAAAATATCACAGGATTCTCCGTACAAATGATGCCTCCAAATCTTTAGAGCAAAAACCACTGCAGCCAGCTCTAAATCGTGAGTAGGGTAATTCTGCTCATGTTTCTTTAATTGTCGCGAGGCATACGCGATCACCTTGTTGTCTTGCATGAGCACGCAACCCAAACCTACTCGCGATGCATCCGAGTAGACCGTGAAACGCTTCCCTGGCTCAGGAAGAGTGAGAACAGGAGCAGTTACCAACTTCTCTTTCAGAACATTGAAACTGCGCTCACATTCACCGGTCCACTGGAATTTCACGCCTTTCCGCGTGAGTTGAGACATTGGCTTAGCAATGATGGAGAAATCTTTCACAAAACGCCTGTAATAACCAGCTAAGCCAAGAAAACTCCTCACCTCCTTAACATTGGACGGTCTCTTCCAGTCTACCACTGTAGAAATCTTGGCTGGATCTACTGAAATGCCCTTCTGGTTAATCACATGTCCTAGGAAGCCCACTTCAGAAATCCAGAACTCACATTTCTTTAACTTGGCAAAGAATTGATTTTCCCTCAGAGTCTCAAGCACAAGCCTCAAATGCTGCTCATGCTCTTCCTCCGTCTTGGAATAAATCAGGATATCATCAATGAACACAACTACAAAGTCATCCAAATACTTGTGTAGCATGTTGTTCATTGTCTCCATAAAGATAGCAGGCGCATTTGTTAGTCCAAAGGACATAACTTTATACTCATAATGCCCATACCTCGTGGAGAAAGCTGTCTTTTCAATATCTTGCTCCCGCACTCGAATCTGATTATACCCAGATTGTAGATCAATTTTGGAAAACACCTTGGCTCCCTTCAATTGATCAAACAAGTCCTCAATGCGAGGCAACGGGTATTTATTCTTGATGGTCACCCGATTAAGAGCACGATAATCTATACACATGCGCCAACTCCCATCTTTCTTCTCAGTAAATAGGACGGGTGCTCCCCAAGGCGATACACTGCGTCGAATCAACCCCTTGGACAACAACCCATCCAATTGCTTCTTCAACTCTTCTTGGAGTGGTCGTGCTAAACGGTACGGGGACATAGAGATAGGTCGAGTGCCAGGAACAAGTTCAATCCTAAACTCAACATCTCTTGCGGGTGGCATTCCCGGAAGCTCATCAGGAAATATGTCGGGGTACTCACATACCACTGGAATATCCTCAACGCGCAAAGGCGCACTTGGTTTTTCCACCAGTGATAAAAGTAACCCACATTTAAACATTCGTCGGCCAGAGAACAGGCTGGCCAACACAAAAAGAGAACCTGGAGGTGCATTCCCCTGAAAAATTATCTCCTCCCCTGAAGGAGCTTGCAAAGTGATTGTCCTCCAGAAACAGGAAATCACTGCCCGGTAGCGATGTAACCAATCCATACCGAGGATAACATCAAAATTCTCTATTGGAATAACCATGAGGTTAGCCACAAAATCCTCGCCATCTATGGAGACCATGCATCCAGGACAAACCATAGAACTAACAATAATACCCCCTGCAGAATTGACTTTAACCGACTGTGAAATCTGTTGCATACTCAATTTTGCCTTTCTAGCAAATTCACAGGAAACAAAGGAATACGTGGCACCGGAGTCAAAAAGAACAAGAGCACTGTGTGAATCCACTAAAAAAGTACCTGTCACCACGTCCGGTCGACTCGCAGACTCAGTGGCAGGCAATGTGTAGACTCCCGGCGGCACTGGGGCGACAAGAGCCCCAACACTCTGCTGTGACGGCATCGGAAAGGGAGGCTGTGCAGCATACTGAAGCGGTGTAACTGGAGTAGGAGGCCAGTAATATCCGGCAGGCGGCGCCCAGGAAGGCTGCTGTGTAGGAGCAGCTGCCAACACCTGGACTGACCCCCGGGATGAAACATTCGATGCAGACACTGGCTCCCACTTGATAATACTGGAGGGATTCTGTCGACAGACCTTCTCCATGTGGCCCATCCGACCACAGTGTCGACACTCCCCTGTCCAGGTACACTCAGCAGCTCGGTGCTCACCACCACACTTAAAGCAAATCATTCCCTGCCCAGGGACAGGACGCAAAGCTGGTGGTGCAGGAGACGACGATGTCAATGATTTAGACTTGGATGGCTGTGAAGAACGTCGACTCCACTTGGACTTCTTAAAAGCTGGCCGCTGAGATGACCCACCTTTCTCACTATAGCTCCTCTTCTGGTCACCACCAGAAGCACTCTGACCACCAGAGTGTTGCGACCCTTTAGTAAGGTGCATCTCCAACTCCATCCCTCTAGCCTGCTCAACCACAGACCTAAAGTCACGTGGCGCAGTAGCACCCATAACATGCCGATACTCAGAACTGAGCCCTCGGCGGAATCTTTTAGCCTTCTCCAGGTCACTTTTTGCTACCGACGGTACGAAGCGAATCAAGTCATTGAACCGCGCCTCGTACTCAGCTACTGTCATCTTTCCTTGCACAAGGGTCGACAAGGCAACCTCCATACTCTCCACAAAAGACTCTGGGTAGTACTTCGCCTTAAACTGCTCGACGAAGACCTCCCAGGTGGCTGGACCATCAGCGGGGGTCCTGGCTGAAAGGACTCCCTCCCACCAGATGTCCGCCTGACCTTTCAACTGAAAGGCCACAAAACGAGCTCTCAGCTGTGAAGTCATCTCTAACGCTTCAAACTGTCTTCCCATATAGCGCAACCAGTCTGCAGCTTGAACTGGCGTACCCGTCCCATCAAAGGTGTCCAACCGCAATGCCATCCATTCGCGAAGGCCCATTCTTGGCTCCGATGCGACCGGATCGGCAGTCGGGACAGCAGCAGGTACGGCCGCAGCAGCTGCAGGCGCTTGTCGTCGTAACGCTCGAACCTCCTCTACGAACTCCCGCAACAAGGCTGAAGACCTTGCCTGATCCCCAGCTACAGACTGCTCAGCAGACCCAACTTCCACGTCGGGTGCCTCCTGCTGAACCTCTAGCGATGGCTCTGCTTGGGCACGGCCACGACCACGGCCTCGGCGCGCACCGCGACCACGACCTCTACCTCTCAGCATCTCTGCTCACAACAGAGAAGCAATCACACAATCATCAACTGTAACAATACCAATCCACAACACAATTAGGGAAAACGCATATGCAATGCAAATCCCAACCCATCCTACTGTGCAACAAAGTGTGTCAAATTTTATTATTAGACCTAAATCAAATTTCTTTACCACGGACCTAATGCCCGCTCTGATACCAACTGTAACACCCCGACCCTCCACAGGGCCCAAGATGCTACCACCACACCCTTACCAATTCAATAGTGTTGCTAATTCAACTTTTAGCAGCACCTCCTCTGTTATTTTTATATCATTACCCACAGATAACAAAGCACAAATAACAGTAGGATAATTGCAAACACCACTAACTTCATATTTCACAAGTTATAACACAAACAACCACGGTGGGCTCCACGACCATGGAGACCCGCCATCCTGGCTCGTAAGCAAGCTAAACCAAACAGCGAGCCACAAGTTTTAGCATTATAACAAACATAAAGACTCCGTATACGGCTAAACCGTTATTTCATCTGTGCAGTGCCAAAAGTGCTATCCCATTCCATGCATGTCGTCATCCTTCACCTAAAACCAACAACAAAGCAAGAGTGAGTCCGAAGACTCAGCAAGCACACGATAAAACAGTAACATCACCTTAGCAATTTCAACTGTAACTGTAATTCAATTCTGTGTCTATAAACTGTAATTCAACCCTATGTCTGTAAACTGTAAATCACAACTGTAACTGTAAACTGTAACTGTAAACTGTAAATCACAACTGTAACTGTAAACTGTAAATCACAACTGTAACTGTAAACTGTAAATCACAACTGTAACTGTAAACTGTAAATCACAACTGTAACTGTAAACTGTAAATCACAACTGTAACTGTAAACTGTAAATCACAACTGTAACTGTAACTGTATCACTTTCTGTCACTGTAATGCAATGCAATATCATGCAATGCATCTGTATGCATCTGTATGCTCTGTAACTGTAGCGTATACCGGTATAGCGGAGTGTCCACCCGTCGATGGACCACTCGCCTCGTCCTCTTTCATACGAGGTCACAACCTCCACTCCCGTGGAGTGCCTACCTCTGTAGGTCTTATTCACGAGCACTCCGGACTAGTCGTAAGACTTTCTCACCGACCTGGCTCTTATGCAATTGCATGATGCAATATGCTCCAAATGTGAATGTCTAATCATAAATGTTACTCATCAAACTATGATTAGCACATAATCGCATACATCCTCTCATAAATACTGTAAATCATGGCATGGAATCACGAATAACATTCATCACAATTTACCGTCTACCATGCACTTGCCTGTTAGCCTGGCGGACGGTGCGTGGACGGCACCAAACTCGAACCGCCACCTGAACAAGCATTAATTATTTCAATGTATCACTCATGCAATACATACGAGTACATCACATCGCACTTACATGTCAGCTTAGCACAACCAAACTCTATCATCGGACATCTCCCTGTTGTCCCGATGTTTAGCGATATGGTCAATTAAACTCGTATATAGCATTTTACATATTTATTCCCTTTCCTCTATCGCCACGGATCGACCAGATCACCAGTGGCAACCTCGATTTCTCCGCCCAGGTAACCATATTAATAAACAATATTCTAATGGCTACCCGAACCAATTCTAATAATCCACATATTAACTTATGCCTGTTTCGATAAATAAATGGGAGAGGGTTTTCGAACTGTTACCCCAAGCCCGACGACTAAATCCGGGTATGGACTGTCGTTCCCTGGCTGGTTCTGGCGAATCCGATGCCGAATCAGATTTCCCCCTTTTTTTCTCCTCTTTCCTTTCTCTCTCTTTTTTCCTTCTCTCTCTCTTTTCTTTTTCTCTTCCTCTTTCCAGTCAGCCGGCCGCACTCCCTTTCTTTCTTTCTTCTTCAGCCGGCCCCTCCCTTCTTTTTCACGCCAGCGCCTCTTCTTCCTCTCCTCTCTCCACGCCAACGCCTCCCTCCTCTCTTCCTCACTCGGCAGCCAGCTCCTCTCCTCCTTCTTCCTCACTCCGCCGACGGCCCCCCTCCTCCCTCACGGCCGGCGCGGCCTTACCCCCTCTCTTCTCCCCCCCTCTGGCCGGAGCTCGGCCTTCCCCTCGCTCCCTTGTGGGGCGCGCAGGGGCGGCGGAGGCAGCGGGCTAGCGAGCGGCGGCGAGCGGCAGTAGGAAGCAAGGCGGCGACGAGGGTGGGGCGCGACCCGGGAGTAACGGCGACACGCGCGCGAGCTGAGGGCGGCGGCAGCGGCAGCTGGCGACGGCCAATCGCGCGTGGGGAAGATGGCGACAAGCGGCGGCGCCGACGGAGTGGCAGCGACGGCAACGGCGCCGGGCTAGCAAGCGGCGGCGCAGGCGCAAGGGGAGGGCGACAGCAGCGCAAGGTGAGCTCGGGGAGGAGAAAAATCTCGTTTGGCCTCCCCTCTGGCTCTCTCTCACTCTCATATACGTGGCACAAAAATGGGCTGGGCTGGGCTTCTACGGCCCAGATATTACAGAATCAATTTGTATTTTTCCTCAACTGCGTCGACGTTGCATGGGGAATCAGTTCGTCAGTCGCTATATATGGTTTGTTGTGCCGTAGGCCAATGCTACTTCGCAGAGACAGATTGAAGAATGCACTAGCATCTTGTAGCCAAGTTGGAACACATCGCCGACGCACGTCCGCCCAAATCAAGAAAACGATAGACAGTTATACACGGAGGTGATGCATGATAATTGGTAGCTAGACTGCATCGTCATATACTGACATTGGTCTAAACCAGTGGCGGAACAAGGATTTAGCTACGCCCCGGGCTGAACTCTAACAACCTAAAACTAATGCCAATTTGTATCCATACCACGATATAACAACAATCAACAACATATCATAATTGGCTAATTGCATTACTGATATGAAACTTGCGTTCAATATTAAACAAGTAAACATAAAGCATAATAAGAAAAACATAGCATAATATCAAAATATAAAAAATGTAACATAATAGATATACAATTTGAGTACCTAAATTACGAAGATTTGTTCACTATCCTATCCTGTTATTTCTTCATTGATAGTTGGACATGAACCAGAATCTGTAAAGACAACATATGAGAATAAATTAAACATGTGTATGAATAAATACGAACAACATGAAGTTCACATTTATAAGAAGCTAACTTACCACTAGCACGAGATAATTGTTTCAAGCTCCTGTTTCTGGTGTTTTGTGGGATTGTGCTTCTGTTGAAAAATAAGATGACAATGTCTTCGCCCGTTTCATTTTGTATTGACTAATAACTCCGAGCTTCCTACAACGAAAATTCAGTATTTCACATTTAAATCAGGGGACAACAGTACAACACCATACAAATCAGATATATAGTACAACACCAGTATCCACTTATGGTAATCAAATTAGCAAAATTAAGTAGACTCTAGTGTCCTAACTCCTACCAATTCGGCATTCTATTGTGCAAAAACTTGCATATATAGCTACCTATATTCCATTTGGATTTGGCCATTTCCTTTCAGTTGAATTTGATCACTTGATTCATTGATAGTTATAGTCAACACTCATTCACTCAACATGGCAACACCATTACAGATTACACCAACAGGCAACAGTCCAACAGGTCCAACACTGCAACATGCCAACACATAAATCCTTAGTTGAGTACTTGAGTTCCTTACTGTTACTGACCTGTAGGCGGGAAGAGGGGCGGCAACGACGTCGGGAGGCAGGGCGGGCCGGGAGAGCCGAAGAGGGGCGGCGCCGAGAGGCGGGACAGCACCGGGAGGCAGGGCGGGCCGGGCCGGGAAGAGCCGAAGAGGGACGACGCCGGGAGGCGGGAAGAGGGGCGGCGCCGGGAGGCGGGGCGGGGCGGGAAGAGGCGGCGTTGCTTTTTCGGCTTCGGTTAGGGTTCGGACTAAGCAGTGAGCAGGCGAGCGCGAGCGAGCGCCGTGGGCGTTATGGCCATTGGGCCGACTACCGAGCGAGAGCGAGCGCCGAGCGCGTGATGGGCCGCGCGGCGCCGAGACTAACAGGCCGGCGATTGGGCTACCTGGGCTGGATGCTAACAATTCTACCTCGGGCTGGGCTAAAAGTACTTGGGCTTTACACTGTATTTTTTTCACGCCCCAGGCTAGAGCCCGCCTTGCCATGGGCCTAATTCTGCCCCTAGTCTAAACTGTTCGTTGAAGGTTTGATGGTTCGATTTGATCGCTAGGAGCCTAGGACGAATGGTCCCAATCCCATGAGGAGCTGATAGGTCGGAATCACTGGCTGATCCCAGACACTCAAGGTCAAAACTGTCTAGCCTGCTTTTTTTTACGTTGCCCTGGCACAGGGCAGCTGAAAGATCGCATACGGTAATAAAGAGGGATGAATGGTATTTTATTTTTTTTTTAATATTCATTAATTTTTCACTTCAATAACTATAGAGTTATGAAGATTAGAATGGAATGTCATCACAAAAAACTAGCAATTCGAGACACTGAAAACCCACGAAAAATAAAAAAAACGAAACTATCGCCGTTGTAATTGCGGTACTACCGCTTGCTACAATAACCATGGTACTACCGCTACAGTAATCACGATACTTCTTCTGCTACAGTAAAATCAGAATGAATAGTGTTTTCAGCACGATTTCAAAAATCAAAATTGAGAGAACTTTTGATCCGTAGATCCGAATGACGTGAAATTTTGTAGAGATCTACTCTAGGATGTTATGAACCTATTTCAACAAACGATCATGAAAATCATAACTAAAATTGAGACCTTTTTAGTTTGTTGGAAATGTGCACCAAAATCGAGTCAAAACTAAAATCAGTGAATACAACTTGCTAGTGTGATGAAGATGATCAAGAGGGTTCTAGATGTATTCCCACACATCACAGCAAATTAATTCACCATAGAAATCAAGCCAAAAACCCTCGGATCAGGAGATGTACCCAAAAGGCCAAAGTCAAGTAAAACCAGGGATTTTCTTATGAATCTTGCTATCAAAGTGCCTAGATGAGTGGAGATATATTCCTAAGAATTATCTCTATCTCTTACACGTACTTGACATAACATGATCACAAAAAGGAAATAAGAGAGATCAAAAGCAAAACTCTCCCTTCTCTGCCCAATGAACCTGAGTCAGTGAGAAGACAACATCGGTGGCTCAGTATAGGAGTTTTGCATATCCTTCATTTTCTCTCCAACTTTAGCACAGAATAAGCAATCATATTTTAGCTTCTCTAGTAGATTCTTAGTTAGCTTCATATATTTTTCATCCAATGCAATCAATTCAGTTTTAGTTTTTCACAATTATTACATGGTGAGCTAACATGTGCCTTAGAAGCATATTAAACAATTTTCTTATTATGATCACACATGTCCTGAAATCGCTTGGAACTAGATTCAAGTTCAATAGTAAATTTTGGGTAGTTGACCCAAGAAGCAATAGGTTCGATCAAGGCAGCTTGCATTTCAGTGATTTAATGATCAAGGCAGCTTGCATTTCAGTGTGCATCTGCTAAATTCTTAGCCTTTATCCACCTTTATCAAACCAGCTGCACCTTGACCTAAACCGCTCTTCAACGCATCGCCTATGTACTGCGGTTTTGATCCAAGATGATTTCCGGTATTTTGATCATACTACCAAAATACTCTTCCATGACTCGGTCATCATCAACCACTGCAAGTAATCGCTATACTTACCACGTGAAGGTACACCACTAGCTTGCCACACACTGCCAAGTCTTTTCCGTCCCGGTTCCACTGAACTACGGCTAACTTGGCCCGTGTAAGCCACATGGCGCCATCCCGCTGTTCGAACTCGCTTTTAACATTTCCCGCCTTTCTTGTTGCTTGAACTCACCGTTTCACCTGGCATCCTCGATCGTTCTAGGCCTCAACTCCATAAGCCTAGCCCTGATCCTCGCCATTGACTGCAGTTGACTCTAAGCGACCATGCACATCCAAAGACAAAAAAATCATTTTTAGACATAAGTTCTTTACAACTTAATCTATATTAGCCAACACATGCATTATGCAATCTTAATCCAATGACTTAGGTCATCCAAACTCGATATATGACTCAATTCCCTAAACCCCTATTTTTTCATAGAAGATCAAAAGTACCGCGTCTAACACGCCTATACTTCCGCACTGTGGTACTACCGTCTTCCAAAACGGTATTTCCGTACGCTGCAAACCTCACCTAAAGCCCTATGGAAAAAACGTATCGCAACTCAATCCGGTACTTACGCCAAACGATACTACCACACTTATACCTACGGTAATTCCGCAAAGCAGAACTACCATACTAATTCTTGCGGTATTTTTGATTTTTCTGACACTTCTAGAAAACAGTCCTAATCAAATATAATTTTTGTAAAACCAATTGACATTCCACAAATAGTATAACAGCTCATCACAATAATATTATAGACCTCACATGGTTCTTCAGCAGCGAACTGTATGAACAGACAAGTAGTGAACTGTATCAAACGAGCTTTCTGGTGGTGATCATTTGAGCTTTTTTTGGTGGCTTATGGCTGAAAAGCACTGTAGTTGGCTGAAAAAATACTGTAGCTGACAGAGACTTATTTAGCATAATTAAATTAAAAAAATATAAAAAATATATGTTAGCCCATTATGTATAATACAAACAAATACGGGAAAAAAGAACTGGCAAAAAAGTTTAACAAAAAGGTAAAAGTTCAGAAAAAACAAAATTTATGAATAGTAAAAAATAAATCGAAAATTAAAAGTTGAAGCCGAAATAATCATACCCTAAAATGCAATCGCTCCTTCGTGGCCTCCACCACTACACAAAGAAGCTTCTCAAGCCAATAAACATTGCATCGCATGGGATGCCCCTTGGAATCTGCAAACGCTTCCCCAAACAGTCAGCACACTCATATGGTTGGATTCCTTTCTGTTTGGAATATAATATTGCAAGGTAGTACTAGTACGTAGGAGGCATTAACTAGAGCACATGCTAATTTGCAAGCTAGGTGAAACATCAGTGTTGCTTCCAGTACTAGGTGCTGATGGATGGAATCCTCGGTGGTGGATCTGGTGGTGGGTTAGTGCGGATTAAGGTTTTAAATCTCGAAACCGGGGTATTTCTAGCTGACTACGATAACCAGTCGATTACTAGAAATTCTGAAAATATCTTATTGAAATTTATATTGCAAAATTTGAATATAGACGTTTGAAACCGGTAACCGAACCAGTTACGAAAAAACCGAAAAACCCGCTTAAAAAACCGGAAAAAGCTTAAGAAAACCTAACATAAAATGTTGAGACTATTATATTTATGCATATTTAGTTCATATAATAGGTAATTTAGTACAAAAAAAGATTTAAATCAATCTAAGAAGTGCATTTGTAATCATCAGGATTTTTGGCCGATTTTTCCCATCCCAGTTGTCACTGGGATTTCCGGTTACTCCTGATTACCGGCCGTTGTGCTGGTCGCAATTATCTAAAGAGGAAGCGAGATTGACGCTCTTATGCGGATGCAAAAGGATAGAGAGAGTGGTGTTGGAGTTTTTTAGCAAGTTTGGTTGGAGAAATTGTTTTAGATTAAAGGATTAAGCTTTTGTGGCTTGTGCTTGTTGCTTAAGATCTTTTGTATCGCAGTTGGTTGTATTGTGGTACTGGTGTTGTGCTACTATTTGGCTGTAGTCATACCCGTGGAATGATCAAAACCGGAATATTGTTATTCCGTTGTCTAAAAAAAAAGTTAATCGCCGGTTCTTGGAACCCTTGGATACTAATCATGCGTGATTCATCCATGCAGGAAACGAGGGGGGAAATGGGAAGATCCCAATTGGGTCATTGATTTATAGTGTCCTAATTAGCATTGTTTAATTGGACCAAACCTAGGTAGCTGCATGGTCTGTCGGTGTCGTTCATCATCGGGTCTCATGGATTTTGAGTATGCTAGAAGAAAACAGAAGTAGCACATGATCAGTTCCGAGTTATGCTGCTGATCGAATGCCTGAATTAGGTGGCTTGAAAGATACTACACACACTGCACCTAATAGGCCAGTGGAACATATCAGAATTCATGAGAAGAAATTGTGCAAGACATAAAAATGTGAAAGAAACATCAGGTTCAGTAACAAGTGAATGCTTAAAAAATGAGCATGATTGGCTCAACAATCGAAGACCGAGGACAGACAAAACTTTACTGTAATAGTACTAAAAATTAGATAGAAATGTGTCTTTGTTTTCTTCGATTACCAGAAGAAGACTTATTTACTGGAAACATGTTGGTGTTTGACCCCTCCATCAAAGAATTTCGAGACCTCGTCATCGTACCACTGAGTGTAGACGGTCAGACGATCCTTGTAGGAATCCAGAGCCTCCTGGTAGACAGAGGCAGCTTCCTCATCAGCAATCTCCTCGGCCTCAGCAGCAGCCTTATCGGCTGTCGGGGGCAATGCAACAGGCGTAGGCTCCGTCGGAGGAATAGGGCAAGGCGGGCAGGTGACATCGCCAGAGAGGACGCCCCAGAGACGAAGACCACGCATGTGGATGCGCATGTGAGACACGAAGTCGGTGTAATTAACACCATCAAAGATCACCGGGCAGCGAGGGAGGGAAACGGTGCCCATTGGTAGGCGGCGCTGGACGGCGCGGCGACCAAGGCAACGAAATCTAACAGGCGGCGCTGGACGGCGCGGCGGTTAGAACGACATTTTTTTCCTCTTTTTTTTCTCGAGCTTTGCTTAAAGCCTTTGACCGAAACCGGTCAGGCCAACCGACCGACCGAGACCGAAGAGGCAACTCAGGCGGAAGAACCGAAGAGGCGGCTCCGGCGGCGACAGCGGCCTCAGGCGCGGCGACCCCGGCGGCGGCGGCCTCGAGTGCGATGACCCCGGCGGCGGCGGCCTCGAGCGCGGCAACCCCGGCGGCAGCAGGCTCAGGCACGAGAGGCGACTCCGGCAGCGGCAGCCTCAGGTGTGCGAGGCGACTCCGGCGGCGGCGCAGGCGGCAGCCTCAGGCGCGCGAGGCGACTCCAGCGGCGACAGACGACGTCGGGCGGGGGCAGAGCGATGACCTCGAGCAGGAGAGCGGAGGCGGCTCCGGCGGCCCGATCTGGATCTGGACGGGCAGAGGTGCCGAGGCCGAGCGGGACGGCAACGGTGGAGGTGGAAGAGCGGAGGCGGCTCCGGCGGCCCGATCTGGATCTGGACGGGCGGAGGCGCCGAGGCCGAGCGGGACAGCAACGTTGGAGGCGGAAGGAGGCGACACCGGCGCCGGCGGAGGCGGCACCGGCGACGGCAGAGGCGACCCGATCTCGGGAGGAGACCCAGGCGGCAAGGACAGAGTCGGCGAGGAGACCCAGGCGGCAAGGACAGAGTCGGCGACGGTGGTGCAGAGTCGGCGACGGCGCGCGGAACCCTAGGTAAGCCAAAACCCTAGTTTTGGCTCTGATACCATGTTATGAATAGCGCATGTATTCATATGAGGTCAATGAGCCGGTATATATACACAAAGTACATGTGGTAAATATGCAAAGAACCCCTCATAACAATGGGGAATAACAACTATACATATATCTCTAACAATCGAATCTCCTCGAATACTACTACTTCGTTTTTTTTTTTGAAAGGATTGAGGCACTACTAGTTTCAGACTACCAGTTTAATATAGCGTGCTTAGCATTTGGTCAATAGTGAAGAGTTGAAGGCAGAGCACATGAAATACAGACTAGGGCGTTGTTGCGAGACAGAAATGGCCTAGTGATCAGCTGATGAATCATGAAGCAGGAAATAATTGAGGGACATGGCCTAGATCAAGACGTCATCACTGTTACCACCAACTCATAACGAACTAACACCCTTGTCTCTTTCTCAACTTGCGCTTGCCTTTCTTGACGCAGTATGAATCATGAAGCAAAACTGCAAAAGGGCACAGGCTACTACAAAACAGAAGAAAAGAAAGAAAAGAAACGGATAAAGAATGTGCACTGACAAGATCACAAAATGATCCTGCCTTTCTGCTTAGAAGCAGAAAAAAAAACCTTTTCAAGTATGAAAGTTAGTTACACATCTTCTTCAGCTTGGAATGCCCATACTATTCACTGGTGAGAAAGTAAACGCAGAAGCAATCATCTGCGTCGGTAGAGCATTCTGGATACGCACACTGTCGGTTCCGAAATCATCGGGCAGTTAAGCATTTGCAGTAAGAACTGGGGTGCTGGTCAAAGTCCAAACAAATTTGCAAAACGAAAAAAAAACTAATCTGAAAATGATATGTGCAATGTGAATGATACCATGTCATTTCATTCCTTCCCTGATCCCTACAAACTGAGGTTCCAGACGCCATGTTTTATTTCTTGATCGCTCTCAAGAAGTGTACGCAACTTATGCTGAATTTCCCATGTAGGTCCAAGAGGCCAGGACCCTACCTAACATTGCCAAACCAAAGAGACATCAAGAAAGTAAAACACATGAGGATACGTGACCTGATGAAGGACATGGCATGAACATGAGCACCTGCCATTTGTACTTTATCAGTATCTGGACTCTCCAAACTACAGATCTGGAGTTGTTCTGCACCGAAACACCCTGCCGACTTCTGTACACCCTGGGTTTATAAAAAAGAAGTATATACAACCTGGCTCGACTTCTGAACCGAATTGTGCATGTTGGTAACACCAACCTTTGTCTTTCTGGAAGTCTTAGCATACTTAGAACTGAACAGTTTGTTGGTCTTAGTACAGCTGTTTATAGGTAAACACTGGCCTAATTGATGTTTTATTTTTCAGTTTAGTATACCAAGGTTAGTAGCAATGCTGCAAGTTTCAGTCTCTAATGTCCTGTATTTTGATTCTTGAGCTCTGAAACTGACAACATTATGGATTCAATTCAGTAATTCTCCGGTATTTAGTTCAGGCGTAAGCAGGCGCCTAGTCAGCTAACTGAGTCTATTTCAGAAATGATGTACCGACATTGTGGCCCTTGTTTTCAGGTGATGGCTCTCGTTTTGTTTCGTTCCTTAACAAGTTTTCTAGCGAGCTCTGGCCCGTTCTTTTTGGTTTCGGCTTATGGCTTTTAGCCTGTTCGTGATAAAAAGTACAGAGTAATAAAAACTTGTATGTGGTTTTGGATACTACAATCAACTTGTAGACTCTATTGTGAAAAGATATTTTGTTTGAAAGTTAATTACTATAGAAAAATCGAAAAACAGTTTTTAAAAGCTGAAAACAAGATGCCCGTGTGTGACTGGGGACTAGCTCTTTGCCTTCCCTGCAAGTTCGGTGTACTAATCGGTGGAGTCGCCATCACCTCAACCTAATTTGTGGTGCCTAATTTGCCATGAAAAAAGGGAGAAGAAACTGACCTGTGGTCTGCGGAAGAAAAGTTTCTCTCCAAATTAATTTAGGATTCGTTTTCATGCCGCTCGCCCTTGATTATCTTAGGCATCTGCCTGCCTTCTTCTCTTGGTAAGAAACATATATAAATGTTGTAGTAACTAGTAGTAGTAGTATAGTAGAAATCATAAGCGTACGTAGGAAGCTCAACTGCATTTCTACGCGCGAGATTCACTGGCACTTGACTTCCAAAAGATGAGAGCTTTTTTTTGAGATGAAGGCATGAGGAATTCTTGCTGTCAGCTTACCCTTTTCCTGTGGTAACTAAGGACATGTGGCCAGCTTAATTTCCTAACGAAAAGGCAATATCCTGGAGCACAACTTTTTTTGTCAATAAAGCTGGTTGTGCATGATGCTGTGGTTACGAAAACCAAGAGGGAAAAAGGTGGAGGTGGTTTCTTGTAATGCATGAAGCTTTCAGCCAAGATTAAGGTTGTGATCAAAATGGCTTGAGCTTTTGGCTTCAGCTTATTTTTGCACTATTCATAAATTTCGTCTTTTTCTGAACTTTTGGCTTTCTTTTGAGTTTTTTTACCGGTTCTTTTTTTCCTCGTATTTGTTTGTATTATACGTAATGGGCTAACATGTTTTTTCTATTTTTAAAATTTTTTAAATTTAATTATGGTAAATAAGCATTTGTCAGCTACAGTGCTTTTTTCAGCCAGCTACAGTGTTTTCAGCCATAAGCCACGGGCTTTTCAGCCATTTTAAATACTGCCTGACTGTTGGTGTCTCCCTCTCACCTTTCCACTGCTCGCCAGTCGATCCTCCAGGCTTATTTCACCTGCAGTTGCACTTCGCATTTAGCGTTTTGCCTGAATTATCCTCGGACCAATCACAGTGCGCTCATGCTCTTACCACGCTCTTCGCCAGGTAACACGGCGTCGTGTTTGCTCGAATCGATTGGCAGGCGCAGAATTTACAAAGAGCGACACCTGTACGGTCCTACACTCCCCAGCGCAACGGCGGCGGCCAACCAACTTCCGTGCCGTGCGCGCACCGAACGATCCAGCTAATTTCCACCCGCCCGCCCGCCGGCCGAGACTCCGCACCCACGAAGGGAACGTACCGGTCAGCCTGTTCTCTTTTTTTTTTGGCTACGGTTTGTGATTTTTTTACTGCGATTTGTAACTTTTAGGCTGTTTGTACGAGAGATTACAGAGTAACAGAAACCCACGTGCGACTTTTGCTGATATAAATAAAGTCAGTAAAGTATATATTACAATTAACTAATAGACGCTATTTTTAAAAAATACTCTGTTTAAAAACTAGTTACTGTAGACAAGCTAAAAAACAGTTTTTAAAAACTAAAAAGAACAGGGTCATATCCTCTTCCGTTCCACGTCAACGGCAGAGGGCTCGTATAACGCTGTGATTATTGGGATCGAGGCGTAGCTAGCTTCACCAGTTAGGAGCGCGACGCATCCAACCATCGTATGTGCCTTCCCCATATGCAGCTGGTACGTCGGGAGGCAGGTCGCACCTCCTGCAGTCAGTAGCCGGGAAACATCTGAAAAACGATTGTTTTTGTTGCATCTGACGAGTGCAGTCAATGGATTAATAAACTATCGTTCGCCGGTGACAGTCTTGCATGCAGGTGTAACTAAGGTACTACGTAGCATTAAGGGCATCTGTAGTGTATATAACCTAAAGTGTTTTAAGGTGGGTTCTATCTAAACCTTAAGACTGACTCCATAGTGTATATAACCCAAGGGACCTTAAGACGGTCCCACTTAGCAGATAAAGAAAAATTGTATTTTAATGCTTGTGGTCAGGTCTTTAGCTTGAGGACCAGCCTTAAGCCTTTTCTGCTTATAGCCTGCTTAAGGTCACCCCTATAATGTATAGGTTGACTTTAAGGTGGTTTAAGACATTCTATTTTCATACACTACAGATGCCCTAATAATAATCACCATCACATCACTGGCGTTTAGAGAGATGCTGTCATGCTGAAGAGAGAAACCTATATCGGACAAAATGCTGAACCACTCTGGCTGTAGACATTGAAGTGTGATCTTTGTGTACCGGACAAAATGCCCCCTTGTTTAGAAGACGGCAATTTCCCACGAAACATTTTAATTCTTGTAGTAATCTTACAAAATGCCCGTTTGCAAATGTGTCTAAACCGGGTACTAAAAAATGGCAAGTGGTGCAGTACCCTCACATTTTGAGTTCTGCACGCGAAAATAGCTAGGTTAATTAATGGGGAATTGCTATGGACCAAATGTCTGGCGCAAGCCATTCTCTCATGGCTAGAAGCTTCGTAATCCCCACTATGTCTCACACCTCTCCTCCCACTCCAGCGCTCACATCACCACCGCACATGTAACCTTCCCCAACTTCGTCACACAAACACTTCATCCCCTCCTCCCCCTACCCCCATCTCCGCTGGCTCACTAACAGCCGACACCGCAGCCACCGGTCTCTGAAACTACAGCGGCCATTCCGATTCTCCTCACCGGCAACGCGCCCCCTTCAGCTGCCGAGCTACTACAAGCTGGATCCCGTTCGCCGGCATCCAGATTGGATCCGGTTTGCCGACGTTTGTCACTTCACCGTCTTTCTGCAACGCAGGAAAAAGATCTATTGCCACCACATGTAAAACGACCTAATCTAGTCATTTTTGTTGCAGGGATCTGTTGCTCGGTGTTGTATTTTTTGTTGCAACGTTTTAATTTCATGCATGCAATAATTGACAATAACCAGTACAACATCGTGTTTTTTTTGTCAAATATTTTATTGCATACGGTGATTTAAATTGTTGCACATATTATATAATGATATTGCATTGAAGCGTCCAATAGAAATGCTCCGATATGGGCGCTAGCAACGCCCTAATTAATGACATGAACACAGTACCAGGCGGATGGGCTTCCTAATTTAAATCAGGCACACTGTGTCCTTATCTGATTGAGGCAATCACCGTTGATTAGAGTAAGACGTACCACTAGTTTAACAGTACTAAGAGCATCTCCAAGAGATACCCAATAAATTCACACCCTAAATATCTTTTTACAGATCCTAACCACGATATAAGGTCCCAAAATAATCATTCCCTCCAACAGATACTATAAACCAGAAAAACAGTATTGGGAGCCTAGATCATCCTCTATAAGTAGAGAGCGAGAGCCCATTTTTTGGGTGTGTTCTATTTTTGGGAGTCTATTTGGGAATCTGTTGGAGCTACTTCTTACCCTTCAACTCTAAAATTTAAATATTAAGAGCCATATAGAGTATCTCTTGGAGATGCTCGAAGTCGCCTGTTCCAGTACTACACCTCTACACGTTACATAACAAGACGAGCCGATGGATAATTCAGTGAACCTAGTGTAACATCCTGAAAAATGTAAATATTAAATTATGGAGTTTTTGGATTATTTTATTTGTCTTCTGCTTAAATTGGATTTTATGGATATTTTTGTAAACGTAAAGGAATTTCAAAAATAAAAAGAGGGAAGAAATCCACACATAAAATGATAAAACATAAACATCAAATAAAGAATCTGAAAAGATGATCCATAAAATAATGAAGGAAAAAGGGTAAATAAGCATGAAGTATCTTCCCTAGAAATTTTGGTAAGCAAAATAAAAATGTTAAGAAATACAAATTCATGTGTATGTATATATGCATACAACTATGAATAACAAGGGAATCAGATAAATTAAAAGTCAACCATAGTTGAAAATATTTTGGTAAGTCCAGAAGGTCCTCATGAGCTTCTGTGAAATTTCCTGAAATTTTTGGAAGTAGTTTCATATTTTTCTGAGGTTTATTCAATTAACTAAGCATTTCTGAAAAAGAAATAAAATAGAAATCCCCCTCCTCCTCTCGGGCCGCCATCTGGCCGACCCCGATGCGCGACGCGTCGCCCGCGCCCTCCATCGCGCGGCCCAGCTTCCGCGGGCGCAGCACGCGCCGCTGCCATGCGGGCCCGCATCCCGCCCGCGTGCGCAGCGCGCCCGCTCTCACTGCACGGTGGACAAGCCTCCGCTTGCTCTCCCTCGCCCTCTGCCGTTGGACCCGATCCCGCGCGAGCCCCACACGCCAGGCCTCCCTCTCCCTCTGGCCTCTCTTCTCCACGCGCCCGCTTCACCATTTCTCCTCGCGCTCGCGCTCTGCCGCAGCGAATCCTTCACCTTGCGGGCAAATTAAAAAGTACGGTTACAGGAGGGGGACTCACCTCTCCCGCCATCTCTCTCCTACGAAATCTCGGTGAAGATCTCGTCCACTCCCCCTCGCCGGCATGAACAGCGGAGAGCCGAATGTGGTCCTCGCCGCGCCCCTCTCTCCGGCTATAAAAGCCCCTCCTGGGAGTGCAATCGCGCCGCAAAGCTTCTCTCTTCCCCTCCCGTGCCCGCAATTGCACTATGGTGCCTTAATTCCCCGCCGGCCCCTCCTTCTTCCCGAGCTCCGGCGCCACCCTCCCCGCCGCTCCCGGCCACTTCCGGGCGATCCCCAAGCTCCCAGAGCTTCGCGGGAGCGAGGTGAAGCTAACCCCGGCCTTCCCCGCACCTCCCGAAGCCTGTACTTCGCTGTCACCGGAGCTCCTCCTCGGACCGCCGCCCCCGCTCGCCGCCAGCCCTCTCCGGCGAACCCCACCTCCGGCCGTCTACACCAAAAGCTTCGCCATCACCGGAGGATTACATTTCACGAACCGCCCGGACCTCTCCGGCCACCGCTCGCCGCCGGCGCCACTGCCTTCTTCTTCCTCTGCCCGGCCCCCTTAGCGAGCTAGCTCAAAAGGTATACTTACCCTATATGGGTAAGCATCGCTCGGGCGACCGAGTGGCTTACAGCGTTATCACTCCCTCCCTCCTGCTCCCGCGTCGCGTGTTCGAGCCTGGCTCCGCGCGCGCGGTCGAGCATTTCTTTCTTTTTTTCGACTGACAGCTGGGCCCCGCTGCTCAGCGACCGCCCGTCACAGGCCGGCTGCCATCTGGGCCCCGCCTGTCGGCGCCACCCGCTGACAGATGGGTGCAGGGCCCCTGGGTCCCACCTGTCAGTGAATACTGTCTGCCGACATATGGGTCCCACATGTCATACACACGTGATAGAAAATATAATAAAAAGATTAAAAGATTTAATTAACCAGTGGGACCCACCGTCAGAAATTTCATAATTTTAGGAATTAATTGAACTGAGAACTTCAAATGATCATAATTTTCTCATTTTAAATCCAAATTGAGTGGGATAAATTTCTAAAATCATATAAAATCAAGATCTGTCCAATGGAACTAAAATCATAATTTTTAGAGTTCATTTGAATTTCTGATGATATTTTGTTGATTTGGTGTTTTCTTTTTATCCAAATTTTCGCGCACGATTACAATAGCTTACGAAGCTCAGGAGGAAGAATTCGAGGCAGCAGCACTAGGAGATCCGGATAATCCAGCACCCGACCATTGTGACCAAGGCGAGTCAATACTTTGATCATGTTGAACCTACATTTTATGCAAATTATTTTAGTTTAAATTATCAAATTGCATGCCGTTATGCTATATACAAATACATGTTAATTTAAGATTTTAGTTACATGTCCATTGCTTGCTTGACTAATATTACACCTCCTTTGGAATACCTGAATATGTGAACCTTGTCGCCTTAGTAAAACTATAATAGTAACTTTCCAAAAGTAAGTCCATAATTTATATATGCCGTGCTTAGCATTGTTTAGGTAATCATGGGCGCGAGAACGCCCAAACATCACTTTAATCATGAGAAAAATTTGGTTGGGTCAGTCATGGTGGTAATGACTGATAAATGTTGGACATGATTATTTTATGTCTCCAAAAACCCCAACATGCTTAAATATCTGGGCGGATGGTTCGGGGGTGTGGTGCAGGTGTGCACGAGAGTGTGGTTTGCGGTAGAACCGTCCAGATACCACTAAGGACTAAATCTTGTCATGTCAACCCGTGTAAAACAGTACAACCACAAGTCTGTAAATTACAACTTGGCTTAGTAGATTTACCAGACCCTGAAAGTCATCCTTCCAGGAGGAGGTGTGGGATAGTGCAAGCGGCAGTTTGTGTGACGGCTTGAATGGGACACCCGGGTAGGGTGAAGTTCTGCTGTGGCGGGCTAGCAGGGGTGGGGAGCCAGCTGCTAGACGTTCAGAAGGAGGACATCCCGCACAACGTATGGGACCCACCGCAAGTGGGAGCGACCCATAGGGTGAAATGATGGAAGGGGCGAGGTACTTTGAAAAGTCACTGTGATGGTCTGCTCAACCACACGACTAAGGAATCGTGTGGGGCAACGAGTTGATTGTCTCTTGTGGTGAAAGTATACAAACTCTGCAGAGTCAAAACTATTCGAATAGCCGTGCCCACGGTCAAGGGCAGACATGGGAACTTAACTAGATATAGTTCTGTTTACAAAAATATTGAAAAATGGGAATGGAAAAGTGGAAGGGTAGAGGAAAGCCCTGATTTGAGTTGTCCTGGGTGTCGTCCCAGTGGTAAGTTAAGCGGCTATAACGCTGAAAAATGTCATACGGTGTGATGCCGTATGTATGGAGAAATTATGGTAATATTAGGCATATGGTGTGATGCCATATGTATGGAAATTCATATTAATATTTCTTGAACATTATGCTTTTGTTCAAATGCTAGGTCTTAGGAATTTTTATATAATTGTATTCAAAAGCACTCTTCGCAAAAGAAAATAAACTTAAGTCATCCTTGATTAGCCATACATGTTATATACTGCATTCTGTGTATTGGCTCGCGGAGCACGGGGTCGGAGTGCTCACGCTTGCTTTGCGGCAAAAATCCAGAAACAGGAACGCAAGACCACTACGCCTACGAGGAAGCTCCCGCTACGGAGGAGAAGAATAACGAAGGAAACTAAGGCGTAGGCTTCGTTGATTAGACATGGACAAGTGGACATCCGGCGTTGTGTGCACGTATGTTACTAGTTAGCTGGTGACATACAATGCACACAGTACCTTCCAGTCGCTTGCCTGTGGATTTGGGTTTGCTTTTGCTATGATTCCGCTGTGCGTGTTTGTAATAAAGACAATTGGCCTAATCGGCCCCCTTTTGTAAACTCTATCACCCGACGTGGTGTATTTCAATTTATGTAATATAATGGTTGATTATGCGATATATGAAATGATTCAGCAATGTACCTGTGTGCACTAACTACTGATCCAGGGATTAGTGCAGTAAAACACAGTAAGATTCGGATTGAAAAATCCGGGTCTGACACCTAGCTAAGCTGTCAAAAAGTTTGACCCAAGGGTAATGCGATTTGCTGGATCAAACTGGAACCTTTGATTAATTAATTACCAAAACAGCATGTCAAGATCAGTGAATCATAGAATCTGTACAGTTTATTTAGGTCCTATTTTATTTTTAGAAACTAATTTTTAAACGGAGTGGTTTTTTTAATATGGTTTCTATAAATCGTTTGTAGACATAACTGTAAGGGTAGCTTTGAACGGAGTAGTTTCTCAACAAAAGTATCTCTTACTCTCTCACTCTCTCGCAATCAGCCAAAAGTTGCAGCACTTTTGAACAGGGCCTTAAGTCCTGCCCAATTTGAATTTTTCTGATGGTTTTTGGCTGAAATGGAACTATGAGCCTGTTCTTTATGGCTGTGGCGTATGGCTTTTGGCTGAAATTTTTGAATTTTAGCTATTTGCGACAGAGATTATGGAGAGAGATACTCGCTTTCGATTTTGGATGGTACAGATGTTGGGCTTTTAACGTGTACTACAATTAATTTATAGGCCCTGTCTTAAAAAAATATTCTGTTTGAAAGTTAGGTACTATAGCAAAAGTCAAAAGCCGGTTTCAAAAACCTAAAAGAACATACCCTATAGCGAATGATTGCTTTTTGTAAGACATTCAGTTAAAAAAATGAAGAAAATAAGAAAAATAAAAAATAACATTATATCTACATGAACAATGAGAGAAAGAAAAAAGAAAAAACCTCTATTAAGAAGTCAATATGTTTCAAATAAATTTTGAATTCTAAAACCTAAAAATCAGATCCAAAAGCAGTTTGGAACAGGTCCCTAATCTCGGACAACCTCCTGTTCTAAACCAGAAGTTCGTTACTACTTCGTTTACCTTATCGAGCTTTTCACCAACTGTTAATCCACGTCACTGAATTTACCGCCGGGCCCTCCTCTATTTAGAGGTTTCTTTGTTGATTAATTGCCAAGTGTTGCAACTCTGTCCAAAGCTGTTAAGATAAAATATTATGTTGAACCGAAAATAACAACAAAAAGAAGGTGAATGCTATATCAAAAATTTTTACCTAAGAATACACCAATCCTTTACTCAAATAGCTACAAAATTAAGAAGATTAGGATGCAAAGACAACATGCAATCTAGCAAATCAAAAAGTTGAATATCCAAAGAATAAATAGTAATTTCGGTTGTATTGCTACAGTACCATGGTATTATTGCTTGCTGCAGTAAAATTGGTATTACCGCTATAGTACCCTAGGTAGTGTTGCTGCTATAGTAAAATCAGCATGATTTGAAAAACTAAAATCAGCGAAACTTTTGATCCGTATATCTAAATGATATGAAAAATAGCGTATACCTTCTTTAGGATGTTAGAAACTTATTTCGATCAACGATCAAGATAATCGTTGCCAAAGTTTTGTCTTTTTTCTATTTGGGTGAAGGAAGCATCAAAACTTGGCAAAAGTGAAAAATCTTAATCTGCTCTTACTTGTGAGTCCTAAATCATCTAGTTAATATGGGTGCTTGCATGTCATAGCAAAGCAAATCATAGCACAAATTCAAACCAACCCCCCCCCCCCCCCCACACACACACACAAGAGCAAAATCACCCCTTCTTAAGCCAAGATTGGGGAAACACGAGAACTTGCAAATATAAATGCTTAGATAGACAATATTTGATTTCTAAGATATATCTTCATTACTTACACATCCTTGGCAAACAACAAGATCAAGGGGAGAAGAGGAGATACCAAAAATCAAGCCAAATAAAGATTTCAACATGAGAGCACAAGAGAAAATACTTGGATGAATTTTGATCTCTATTGATACTTAGATATGAATATTTACAGTAACTCTCACGCCATACATAAGCCTAAGGATGACAAAAAAAGTTCAGCCATAAGAGTCCCTCACATCTCCCACAAGGTTCTCTCCAAGAACCCTTACTCATCTCAAGGTTAGGCATGAACTCTCTTCCAAATACTTAACTCTAGCCACTTCTCTCCCTTCTTATATATGGAGGCTTATAAGGAAAATCCTACCCATCACCTCTAGTTGGATTTCATCCACTTGCATAGACTAACCTTTTAATCAAACACAATTCCAGGTTTTGCACTCACACATGCACGCCTCTCAAAGCGCTCACACTCATTAACCTATTAGTGAATCAACACTTAATCCACTTCACATTTTCAGCACATACAAAGTCTAAACTACTTAGGTGAATGCTATGATTTCACACAATATCACTTTTTTTGTATTAGATAATTTATCAAAATTCTCCTCTACCGCCTTCTACGAAGTTTTTTGCTTTCTTTGCTATGAAGCATCACTCATACTTCGCCATCTTCTACGTAATCATAATGACTTGCCGCCAAGCTCCTCACGCGTCCGAATCCCACCAAATCGTCATCGCATGCAAACGGCTCAAGTCATTTGGCGCACCACATGCTTCTCCTCGTTCATGACGGCACCCGGCTTTCTTGACCGCATAGGACCCCAGCTCCTCCTTAAGCCTAGTTCTGGTCCATCTTGCCATTGCCTGTCACGTACTCCATCGGTAGCTTCCATTCTAACTTCTCGTCGTCTTGGCTTGCATCCATCCCACAAGTCTCGATCATCTTCGGCGGTTTCTTGATTGTTTGGACCTCGGCTTTCCTGAGCGTAGTCATGATCTCTTGACCTCTTTGGATCTAAACTCTCCTATCTTAGTTCTGGTCCCATCCGTCTCACCATGACGTAGTTTTGGAGTCTTGCAACCAACACAAATAAGCAAACTGTCACGTAGCACTACACAATACACAAAGTCATCAATTGACATAATTAATCCATACAATACACCATGCAAAATGTATGCAACTAAAACTACTGATCTTAAACTTAGGACAAAACATTAAATCCCTGTGCGCATGAGCAACAACACCCATGCCGAGTCCACACTCAATTAGCTCAACTCAAACCAACAAGGCTGCCAACATCATCTCTCCCGATATGACCGCCGACCAAAAACCGATCATACCGTCTAACGCCAGTAGTACCGCCTCGGTACTACCGCAGTACAAAATCCAGTATAACTGATTGAGCTCACCCCAACATAAGCTTACTGGAAAAAAGCTACCGCCAACTAGAATCTAGTCGTATCGCACCCCGGTCCGACCGCTAGTCAAGTTCTTTACTACCGCACATGGCTAGTCATACCACAGGTCTCATGCCGGGCTAACCGCCGCTCCACCGTTGGTCTAACCGTCAGCACCAGAAGAAACTGAAAAATTTACAAATTCTCAAAATCCAAACTCAAACTCTGCAGATTTTCTGAACCAAAAGTTAATTACTCAACGCAACTATGGAGTGACCTTCATATAATCTCACATATTGTCACACACTCCACCGCACGAAGAGCACAATCGCAACAGTTCAAAATTGTCAAAACTCATACATCGTATTCAAATAACTATCAAACAGATAAGGATATTTCTTTGCAGTTCAGTTTACTGCCAAGAGGAAATGGTCCTTCCGTCCCATCCATCTCGCTTCTCCATTTACCCCAATAACGACTAGAGTGAATATCCATTTCTCTTTCAACTTTAGTACCCTTTCTCGAAGCCTACAATGACCATGTAATTAGTCAGCAGAATACTCTACCGAAGTTGATGCTGAAACAGGAAGCTACGGAATTTGCGAGTTTTCTTTTGTTCCTTGGACATTGACAGCGGGTGAGTTGGTAAATGGCAATTGTGCGGTTTTTGAAAGCCACGAATGCTTTAAGATGAAATGAACACCCCACATGAGCTTTCCAATTGGCAAAACACGCTTGCTTGTTGCTTCTTTAAACCACGGTTAATAAATGACCTTTCCCACTTCTACTACCATTTTTATCTGAAGGGGGAAAACAACACTGTCAGTTACATAACCAAACATCAGTACATGTACACATCAGCTAATACTTCCAAAACAAATCATAAAGAAAACTTTAACTAAATCACTAAAATTAGCAGAATAGCAGTATGTGGTTTGGCCAAGGCTGGGAATGGGTTGCACGGTTCGGTCACTCACTCCAACTCCTGAACCTTGTACTATGTTTTAGCTGCGGCTAATAGTTTTTTGTTATGACTGGTAGTTTTGTTTGTGTTTTTCGAGACGATAACGGATAACAAAGATACAAACGATACATATAATTTTAAGTTAAAAAACTGTTTAGATAACTTACTTTAAAAATATTAAATTTATTAAGACTTTTCGAAAAGCTAGGACGACGGTTGTGAAAAACACAACACAAGGGGAGGGGCCCAGTTGCAGGTCAAAGGAACGAAGAACGATGGCAGCTCGGCAAATTCGCCCACATCGAGGGGCGAGCAGAGCTGCGTGCTCTCCCGGCTCACATCCCGCGAAACGGCGCCAATCACGGGTCCACGTGGGCGGCCTCCGCTTCGCCCCCGATCCGATCGCACGGCCCACGCGTCGCCCGCGCAAAACCCACCTAACCTCAACCTCCTCCCGCGAGCCCACCGCGCCTCCTCAAATACACGCCACTCCCCTCTCCTCTTCTCAACTCGCTCCATCGATCACGGACAAGAGAGGAGAAGCTCTTCTCTCTTCGATCCATGGCGTCCATGGGCTCCTCCGAGCTGATCTACAGAGGGCACGAGGCGCAGGCGGCGGACAGCGCCGGCGCGGCCGGGTACTCTGCCAAGCCGCCGAAGCCGCTGCCGTGGCTGGCGCGGCCGCTGCGGTACGTGCTGGGCGAGCAGCGCCTGGTGTTCGCGTTCTTCGGCATGGTCATCGCGTCCCTCGTGTTCCTCCTGGCGCCCACCGGCACGACCACCACCCCTGAGGCGGCGGGCACCACGAGCGTGGCGCACCTGGCGGCGGTGGGGCTCGCGGCGCGTCAGTACTCGGGCGCGGCGCGGATGGCGTACGAGGAGCAGCGGGTGCGGCCGGGGCGCGTGCCGCTGGGCCTGAAGCGGAAGGGACTGCGCGTGGTGGTGACCGGCGGCGCCGGGTTCGTGGGGAGCCACCTGGTGGACCGGCTGCTGGCGCGCGGGGACAGCGTCATCGTGGTGGACAACTTCTTCACGGGGCGCAAGGGGAACGTGCTGCACCACGCCGGCAACCCCAACTTCGAGATGATCCGGCACGACGTGGTGGAGCCGATCCTGCTGGAGGTGGACCAGATCTACCACCTTGCCTGCCCGGCCTCCCCCGTGCACTACAAGTATAACCCCGTCAAGACCATCAAGACCAACGTCGTCGGCACGCTCAACATGCTCGGCCTCGCCAAGCGCGTCGGCGCGCGCTTCCTCCTCACCAGCACCAGCGAGGTCTACGGCGACCCGCTCCAGCACCCGCAGGTCGAGACCTACTGGGGAAACGTCAACCCCATCGGTACGTGCATGATTGAGCTCCTCGTCCTCCTCATCTTCTCTGTTTGATTGCCACACTGCATCTGTACGTATGACGTTGCCGTTCTATTCTCCGTCGAATTTTCCTTCCTTCCTTTGTGACGGTGTGATGGATGGAGACGTGTGCGCGCTGTCAAAGAAGAAAGGAAGCTGGCGTGCGCGCGTGCGCGCGCATGTGGAATTGGCATTTGTTTCTGCAATTGCCGTTTCAAATGCACGATCGAACGAGAGTTTAGTTAACTTCTGACCATCACATGTTCGATCGCCATAACGGGAAGGAAATGTTGGGCGTTTTCTATGCAGAGAAAAATCGATCGTCAAAATTTCACTGGTAATCGGTGGGCTCTGGTAAATTATCAAATTGATAAAAAAAGTTTTGGATCCACCTAATTTTTACTAAAAAAGTTTTTTTAAAAATATCAAATTTCAAAAATTTCTCTCAAAAAATCTGTTAACCGGCAATTATCACTTCTATCGCTTCCTTCCGATAATTTTTTCAAACCGATATATTTTCCTATTTCTATGCAGGAAAAGATAGAAATGGTGGTTATGGATCAGACAAGTTAGCTAGCTCCATGAAAAAAATCGTTAAACAACAAACTTAGACAAAATCGCGCATGTTCTCCTGTAGTAGTATTTAAACTCGTTGTTTGAATAGTATCTGTGAATGATGGATCAGGTGTGCGAAGCTGCTACGACGAGGGCAAGCGGACGGCCGAGACGTTGACCATGGACTACCACCGTGGCGCCAACCTCGAGGTTCGTGCATGCCCTCCCGGCCCCGGTCCCTTTAATCATTCAGCACTTATCCACCTCAACTTTACTGGGAACCAAACTATTCATTTTCTTTTCATCAGAAAATTTTCTAGACAATGTTATGACTAGTTCTAGCTCTCAGAGCATCAAAGCATCATGCAAGTGGGCGAATTTTAATTAAACTAAGCTAATTGGAGCAAGTTAATTAACTATGCTGATTTGGGGGGGTGGTGTTCTTCCTCTCTCTATCTCTCTGTGTTCGCAGGTGAGGATTGCTCGGATCTTTAACACCTACGGGCCACGCATGTGCATCGACGATGGCCGGGTCGTCAGCAACTTCGTCGCTCAGGTAAAAAAAGATCGCCACAGACGGCCAAGATAAGAAATTACTCGTGCACTGCATGCACGATTTCCACGTTGCCTCTCAGTCCGTTTCACTCGCCTTAGCCTTAGGTTTCTACTACTATTCTAGTATTTCTAGATCTAGATCTGTACGATTGTGCCAATAGAGTGCTACTAATATACACTCCTAATCCCATCCCTACCCCTCCAATGAGCCACAGCCAAAGTCTAATTCTATTCTGTCTACTACCATACCTTATGATATTTATACTGGTAATTAACTTGTGACACATATCTACTCCAAAATACTGTCTTAAACATATGTAGTTTGATAAGGTTACTGTCGAAGAAGTGGAAGACAGAAGAAAAATAAACCTTCTCCCTGAACGCCTAGAGAATTCAGCACATCGTTTATTCTGGGATTTGCTATGGGACACAGAAGCAACGAGTGGGCGAAGTGTTGATTTGTTAATTTATCCCAAGTCAGATCATGTGGACTATGTGAGTGGCAGAGTGGCGCATGCTGCGAAACTAGAGAAAGACTAGCAAGTGGTCAAGTGGAGATCACGTTCCAGTACTTTTCCTCAAAACTCGTCTCCCCACTAAGGTCCCATTCCAAACATGTTTGCACGGGGTTAACTTTTTAACACGACTTTTTATATTATTTGTAAAGATATGCGAGTATTTTTTTAATTGAATAACTTAGGAGAAAAATTAATAGCTACTACAGTGTCATTTCATTCAAAAGTTAAAAGATAGTTGAAAAACAAAAACCATACCACTTTAGAATATAGCCTTAATTACCCAAATGGCTGTCTAGACAGGACGCCGTTCAAACGAGCAAGTCTAGTTGCAACCTGCAGTACAAGTGTACAACACCAGATCGCACCTTGGCATGTGAAAGTACAGGTGTGAAGGTTAATAACGTCACTCGCATGGCTGGATCGATGAACAGCTAGTGATCCTTACCTTGTGAAAGCGCACAGACATGGCATGATTTGTCTCAACTCAATTTATGGATGGATGCACGCACTGTGCGATGTCAACAAGTGGTAATGGCGATTGATTTGATGGATGCAGGCACTGAGGAAGGAGCCCCTGACGGTGTACGGCGACGGCAAGCAGACGAGGAGCTTCCAGTACGTCTCCGATCTGGTAAGCTCTCCCTTTCAGACGTGCAACGGGTCGATCGATACATTGGCCATGTCTTCTGCCCCCTACAAGCTAATGCAGCTAGCACATTGTGTTGGTTGGTTCGTCGTTACAGTTCACGTTGCCGTTAATTTGCAGGTGCTGCTTATAGTTGTTTAGCTGCTTACTACCGAGCTACAAGTTAGTAGTAGGAGCACAATATTCCATCGGTCTGTCCAATTCGCTGTATGTTCGCGTCTTCAGAGACGCAGCTGCTCTATGTGCAACGGTATCAGGACGTGTTACTTAGCTGCTGTCGAACACGGCTTTCTTGTTCCCTTCTCCGTATTCTCCTCATGTTTCCATCGACGTGGTAAAGATCCAGAGCACTAGGAGAACATGAAGAGGATAAGAAGAGTACTCTAGATGTTTACCACGTCGACGAAAATACGAAGAAGGGAATAGGAAAGCCGTTTTCGCTGCTGTCCGTGCTCCCAGCGGCACGCAAGTAGGAGGCATCCTTTTGTGCCGCTGCCTACTACTGATTGCTGCATCTTGGACCAACCCAACCTACCAAAGCCACACTGATACGGACCGAGTTGGCTCGATCGTCAGATGGGCGTCACCAATTAATGCCCGCAGCCGTGCATTAGTACTAGTATACGCTCTAGCTCTGTGGAGTAGTAGTAGTACGTTTTACTAGTCAGGTACCTTGTTGCTGCTTCGACAGAAAGCAATGCAAACTGCATGGACTCCACTAGTACGTAGTAAACAGAGGATAAAGACTCGTGCAGCGTATAGTTTTTACACATTTGGACCACGCACGTAGGTAGGTACTGCTGTGCCGCTAACATGTTTCCAAACTGTTCGGTGGTTGCCACCGACATGGCAGCCTCAGGTAGCCGTCTAACCTTCTTGGCCTCAATTTTGAGCTTGCCGCACAGCAAGGAGTCCCATGTGAGTGAATGCATGATGGATCATCACTGTTCCATTGCGCACATGAAATTCAACGCCAGTCAAGTACCATGTCCTCATCTACCTTGGCATTGTTGTGTTACCTAGCTTAGCGTAGTAGTAATTCTGACAAACGCATTTGCATGGTTAATTCGCGTGCAGGTTGAGGGCCTGATGAAGCTGATGGAGGGCGAGCACGTGGGGCCGTTCAACCTGGGGAACCCGGGGGAGTTCACGATGCTGGAGCTGGCCAAGGTGGTGCAGGACACCATCGACCCGAACGCGCGGATCGAGTTCCGGCCAAACACGGCGGACGACCCGCACAAGCGCAAGCCGGACATCAGCCGCGCCAAGGAGCTGCTGGGGTGGGAGCCCAAGATCCCGCTCAACAAGGGCCTGCCGCTCATGGTCCAGGACTTCCGCGACCGCATCTTCGGCGACCAGAAGTCCTCCTCCGCCGCCGCCGCCGCCGGCGACAACTGAGCTTAATTGATGGTTCTTCCGTTCTTCGTCTAGGGAGTTAAGTTAAAGATCATAGTGCTCCATGACCGCAAGAAAGGGTCGACCGGAATCGAATCAAGGATACATGTGCGTAGGTATTGATTAGCTCTGCTGCATAAGCATGACAACAGATATAACTGCTGGTGCCAGGTGCTGCTGCTGCTGCTGCAAGAACGACCATAGGTGAGCAGTGGCAGGATGCATGCAGCAAGAAGTCGAGATCCCTAATTACGACCGTGTCCCTTACGTTCTTAATTTTTTTCCCGTTTTCCTTTTTGCTAGCTATAAGTTATTCCTTAATTTTTCCTTTTATGTGTTTTTTATGGCTGAAATTGTCAATTGAGACAGCTGTTGTTCGGTGTTTGTGATGATGATGATTCTAGAATAACAAACTGTGGACACTTCTCAAAAAAAATTGTGGATACCAAATACACCATGTTCATTAAGTTTTGCCTCCAAAGAGCGTGAACGCCGGCATGGCCTCCTCGTCCTTCACCTTGGCGCTGAACCGCATGTCCTTGTACCAGTGCGTCATGGGTTGCATCAGAATTGAAGCTCGATATTACGCTACTACAGACATCCGTGCAGAATATGCACGCGAAGACACGACCAAGAAATTAAAGCGTACGTACCTGGTGTTCGTCCTTGGGGTTGACGGGGGCGAGCACGACGTTGCCGTCGCGGACGGTGAGGCGGTAGTTCTCGTTGGCGCGGCAGAAGATCTGGTTGGGGCCGGACGCCGGAGGAGTCGGCTGGTTGTGGTGGTGAATATTCACTGTATAGCATTGGGCATTGGCCACAGCGAGAAAGACGTTTCACCCCGGCGACCGGTAAGAGTAACTGTGCCCTCCAGTCCAGACGCCACAGCTGGGCACAGTTACCCTTACCGGGCCCCAGCGGCCCCAGCCGGAGCTGGAGGTCGAGTTAGCTTGGAGCCGGCGGCCCGTTGCCGCCGTAACCGGATGGGCGAAGATATTCACAGGTGAGCAAATGTCCACCGTGGACTTGGGAAACACGGGGAAAACGTACTTCGCAACCTGTGCCACCGCCGGCGGAACTTGTTGATAGTGATATACTCCAGAGGTGTATCACTTATATGTTTATATTTTCTAAATAAATCAGACTCAAGCAATGATGATGTATAATTTTTGTATGTTATCTTGTGACACTGTTAAGATTGCTATATTTTGTGTGTTATCAATCAGACTCAAGCAATGATGATGTATAATTTTTGTACCTGAGATCAGCATAGTTTTCTACATATGTAATAGTGTTACTTAGGGGTTGCTAAACGCTACACCATAACTAAGTAGTTATAAATGTAGCTTTCAGATATACTATGAAACATACGGAAGAAAATAACTGGTCGGATATATGATTGGCACCTAATTTATAACTGGAGAGATATCTCTTGGTCCCTCAATATGGTCAGATAAAGAAAGTGCATGGTCATGCTACGAGTGGTTGAAGAGTCGACCACATGAAGTTATCCATCACTATATCGAAAAAAGATTGAACATACCATTGATAGTAAGTTTCTTACCTGTAGTTCAATCGGATATTGTGGGGCAAAAGGAGAATGTGTGAACAAGTTGATAATCCAACTGGATATGAACTGATCATATGGAGATACTGACTGGTCATAAACCGGTTGGACATATTACAGACCGGTCTGCGATCTGGTCATATGAGGATGCGAACTAGTCGTGATCATATATGATCTGGTCGTAAGGAGTTATAAGCTGATTGTAGCATCCTGAAGTTTTTAAATTTGAAAATATGGAGTTTGAGTTATTTTGTCTATTATAATATTTGAATTTGGATTTTCATGGTATTTTTAAATTCTTATGAGCTCTCAAAAGTTAAAGGAATTCGATAAAGACCAAAATCAAAATCAATAATATTAATGCTACACATAAGAATATACAAATAAAGGAAACTTAAAATCTAAATTAAGAATCTGAAAAGATGATCCAGAAAAGAAAGGGGAGAGAAATAGGCCTAAAATATAAAAGTTTATTTTTAACAAGGGCATGAATAACAAGGAAGTCAAATAAAGTAAATACCAACAATAGTTGAAAACATTTTTGCTAAGTCCAGAATGTCCTCCTGAACTTCTGTGAATTTTTCTGAAATTTTTAGAATTTGTTTCATATTTTTCTGAGGTTTAATTCAATTGTCTGTGCATTCTGAAAATCCTTGAAAATAAAGAAAAATCCTCCTCCTCTCGGGCTGCCACCTGGCTGGCCCCGATGCGCGACGCGTCACCCCGCCACCGCCCGCGTGCGCAGCACGCCCACTCTCACTGCGCGGTGGACCCGCCCGCGCTCGCTCCCTCGCGCCTCTCCTCGCTGACAGCGGCCCCGCCTCCGCTCGCTCTCCCTCGCCCTCTGCCGTTGGACCCGATCCCGCGCGAGCCCCACACGCCAGGCCTCCCTCTCCCTCTGGCCGGTGGCCCTCATGCCCGCGCGCTCTTCTTCCTCCTCTGGCCTCTCTTCTCCACGCGCCCGCTTCGCCATTTCTCCTCGCGCTCGCGCTTTGCCGCAGCGAATCCTTCACCTCGCGGGCAAATTAAAAAGTACGGTTACAGGAGGGGGGACTCACCTCTCCCGCCATCTCTCTCCTACGAAATCTCGATGAAGATCTCGTCCACTCCCCCTCGCCGGCATGAACAGCGGAGGGCCGAATGTGGACCTCGCCGTACGAGCCCTCTCCGGCTATAAAAGCCCCTCCCGTGAGCCGCATTGGCACCGCAAAACCTTCCTCCTCCCTCTCCTGGCCGCAAGTTAGCTGTAGTGCCCTGAATCGCCGCCGGCTCACTCTTTCTTCCCGAGCTCCGGCGCCACCCTCTCCGTCGATTCCGGCCGCCCCGAAGCCAAACCGAGCTCCTGAAGCTTCGTGGGAGCGCGGTGAAGCTGACCCCGGCCTTCCCCGCACCTCCCGAAGCCCGTAGCTCGCCGTCACCGGAGCTCCCGCCCGAGCCTCCGCCGTCGCTCGCCGCCAGCCCTCTTCGGCCACCGTCACCCTCGGCCGTCCACACCAGAAACATCGCCATCTCGTGGAGGTTGTATTCCACGCAGCCCCCGAGCCTCCCGACCACCGCTCGCCGCCGGCCACCGTCGCCCCCGATTTCCTCTGCCCGGCCTCCTCCGCGACATGCCTCAAAGGGATTTATTCCCTATATAGGGTAGGCAAAGCCTCCCCCGCTCACTTGGTTAACGCCGCGCGTCTCTGCCTCCCCCTACTCCCGCGGCGCTCGTTCGAGCCCCCGGCTCCGCGCCTGCGGTCGAGCATTTCTTTTGAAATGCCTCCCTGACAGCTGGGCTCCGCCCGTCAGCCGCTGTTGGCCGTGGGCCGGCTGCCATCTGGGTCCCACCTGTCAGTGAATAATGCCTGCCGACATATGGGTACCACATGTCATACACACGTGATAGAAAATATAATAAAAAGGTTAAAACATTTAATTAACCAGTGGGTCCCACTGTCAGAAATTTATTAATTTTAGGATTTAACTGAACTGAAACATTCAAATAGGCATAACTTTTTCATTTTAACTCCAAATTGGATGAGACAAATTTCTAAATTCATCTAAAATCAAGATCTGTCCAATGAAACTAAAGTCATGAATTTTAGAGCTCATTAGAATTTTAGTGGTATTTACTGTGGTTTGCATAATTGAATTAAGAGGCTAAAATGCAAATTAAGGGAAGTAATAAAAGAAATCTATTCTGGTTAAAGGTTCAAATTTAAAGACTACCAATAATTATAATTAAAATCTATGCCCATATTTGACATGCCTCCATTACATAAAATTTTAGCCGTAGGTTTTGTTAGTTAATAAATATTGAAATACAACTTTGTACAGCAAGCCTTGTTATACAGATACATTTATATTAAAACTAATAACACCTAAAATGTAGAGCCTTACTAAGCGAAGGTATATATATGTATATATATAAGCATCTATAAGTATATGTAAGTAAGCAGTTAGAGAAATGTGGATAGCATGTATGCAACCCATTAGCAATTATGTTAGTACAATTTTTGTACACCTTAGACCCTATTGAAAATATAAACCCTATCATTAGCATACTGCCAACCATAAAATCTTAAATAGTAGCTAAAGTAGGAGCAAGCTAATAATAGCGCCATTAATTAAGTCTTGACACTAGTTTTGGTACATGATACATAATAAAATTAAGAATAATGGTATATAAAGCAAGCTGGGACTCGTACCAATGGATCATAGTTTGAATTAAACTTAAACTAACGATAAACGAAGATAAATAAAACATGATGTAGGGATAGATTAAGATTCATGCAAAATAGAGATGCAGCCCGGGATTACTGTACGTCAAATCTAGATTTACTAATCTAATTCTAATGGTACCTATGATTCATGTAAATGTAGCCAACTAAGATATGGTTGTCATTCCTATATCTTTAAAAGATACATAAATTGGTAGTAACCTTTAATCAAAATGGTGTCTTTTAAGTAGAAATGTCTATATATGCGTGGCAAGTGTAATAAAGTAACCCCTAGGACATCAGATGTTAAAAGTAATCTACCTAATGTAGCAGTGTGATTAGTAGTCATCACAAGCGTGCCATCGACAAATAAATCTCAACCGTAGACTCGGTAGAATATTGATAGTAAGGTATGACCTAAGTATAGCATGCTTGGTTCTAGATAAATAAATTTACATAACAATAATAATAACGTCAACACTGTAATAATAATTAAAATATACGCAGAATATCTACGATACCTAATCTGAAGAGCCTCTTTAATTAAAAAGTCATGTTGGAGTAACTACAAAAATCCCTATGTAATCGGTAATTAAAATAATCTTACCACCTCGTATTTTAATGAACAAGGTAATATTAGCGCAGCCTAAAAATAAATAAATACATCTCAAACCGCTAAAACTATAAGCTATAAGATTAATTCGACAAACCAGAAATCATATACATCGTGTATATAACTCATGCCCCAACTTTTAGAAAGTCAATATTGGACAAGGCACTACCCTACACTCCACCACAGTCTTACGTCTACCCATAGGTCTAATATGGCTCATGGAACTTCCTTAATAAATATAAAAGTAATAAAAAGAAGTTATTAAATAAGATGGGTTAACCCGTAGTATTCAGTGCCATCCTCAAATCCAAAGTAAGAATAACATCGTCAATATCCCTGTATCACGAACCCTCCTTAGCCTCTGCTTCGTCGAGTTTCCTACTACCCAACCATCACTTTGCCCCAACCTTGTGTGACCCCGTCAGTCCTCTGCACCCAATCAGCATTGCCTCAAATCACCCATTAAATCATAATAAAACTAAATTGAGTTATTCCGAGTTATTTGGATCTTTTGAGTTATTTGCTTTCTTTTTGGATTCAGTCGTTTGTCGCGTAATTAGAAACTGAAGTTCGAAGATTCCACGGATCAAGCGAGATCAAGAGCGAGGCGAAGAAAAGATCCGAAACTCAAGAGAAAGCATTGCGTGAGCTCAAGACCGCGGTAAACCGCGCCAGGCGAGTCAATACTTTGATCATGTTGAACCTATATTTCCGGCAAATAACTTTGTTTTAAATTAACAAATTGCATGCTGTTATTTTTATGCAAATACATGCTAAACTTGATATTCTAGTTATATGCCAATGTTTACCTTGAATAGTATTACCCCTCCTTTGGAATGATTGAATGTGTAAACCTTGTCGCCCTAGTGAAAGTATAATACTAATATTTCAAAAATAAGTCCCTAATGGTATGCTATGCTTAATGTTGCATTAATACTCAGGGGCGCTGAAATGCCCCAAGTTTCATTGTCACTTTTAATCGTAAGAACTGGTTTGGGCAGTCATGGTGATAATGACTGATATACTTGATATACCTATTTTACACACCCCAATATTCTCAACTTGCTTAAATATCTGGGCGGATTGGTTCGAGGGTGTGTATGTGTGGTGCAGTGGATGCACAGTGTGGTGCAGTGGAAGCACAAAGTGGGCTAGTGATAAGACCGCCCAGATGCCACTAATGACTGAATCTTGTCATGTCAACCCGTGTAAAACAGTACAACCACAAGTCTGTAAATTACAACTTGGCTAAGTAAATTTATCGAAACTCCGGACTCATCTCACTGGTAGGGGTGTGAAGGGGTTATGCTATGGCAAGGGGCCTGAAGGGACACCAGTGGAGGGTGAAGTTTCCCAGCTGTCCTACGTTGCGGAGAGGTAGAAGTCCGGCTGCGTAGTGGCTGGGGGAAACATCCCGCGCACAGATGGGACCCACCGCAAGTGGGCAGTCTCCCATAAAAGTAAGATGAGAAAAGGGTCTAGATACTTTGAAAAGTCACTGTGATGGTCTGCTCAACCACACGTCTAAGGAATCGTGTGGGGCAAAGAGTTGATTATCTCTTGTGGTGAAAGTGTACAAACTCTGCAGAGTCAAAACTATTCGAATAGCCGTGCCCACGGTTAAGGGCAGACATGGGAACTTAACTAGATATAGTTCTGTTTTAAAAATATTGAAAAACTAGGAATGGAAAAGTGAAAGGGCGATGGACTGCCCTGGTTTGGAATTGTCCTGGGTGTCGTCCCAGTGGTAAGTTAAGCGGCTATAATGCTGAAGAATTGCTATATGGTGCAGATGCCATGTAACGGTGGATGGAATCTGAATCACTATTATTACTGCATTCATTTACAACATATACGTGTGTTCAAAATGCTAGGTCTTAAGGAATTTTTATATAATTGTATTCAAAAGCACTCTTCGCAAAAGAAAATAAACCTAAGCCATCATTTGGTTAGCCATACATGTTATATACTGCATTCTGTGTATTGGCTTACTGAGCACGGGGTCGGAGTGCTCACGCTCGCTTTTGCGGCAAAATTCAGAATCAAGAGTCAAGTCACCTCGCCTCAGCAACAAGAGTGGACAAGCTGGCAGATAAGGTGAAGATGAAGATGTCAAGGGCTAGGTCGCGAACCTCCAGTTGGCTGCCTGTGGGCATGTCCTGAAGGTCCCACCTGTGTGCTTCGTTCTTCCGCTGCTGCAATTTATTGATTTCGGCCTCATCGGCCCATGTGTAAGTTTGCTATTATATTTACGTTTCCGCATGATATGTACTTTGATAATCAGAACTGTAACTGTGTGCACTATCTACTGATCCAGGGAATAGTGCAGTTAAACACAGTAGATTCCGGATTGCAAAATATGGGTCTGACACTGATCGTGGGTAACTATAACCTACTTACAGATCGTATTGCATAAGGTTCGTCCAAATTGATCTTTGTGTATGTTTGGAGGTCGATATGTCCTGATAGAAACAACTTCTGACCAGTGATCAGCATAGTGTTTTTGAGTTACAACCAAATATACATGAATTTACTGGGTCACACACTTAACGGTTTGGAACAGTAAGGGTCCGAATAATATACTGAGTAAGATACAATCTCGACTCGTATTGGATAAGGATTCAATCAAAAGTTTTCTGAGTAAGATATGATCTTTACTCGTGTTGAATATGGATCCAATCAAAATCTTTATATAAAGGGGTGCATGGGCTGAGGGTTGCGTGTGATTAACACACCCACCGAAACCCTAGCGCCACCTCTCACAAGCCTTGCCGTGCGCGATGGTGCTAGCACACCGACGCACAATATTCCATTTCTAAACGTGTGGACTTCGGTAGTTACGCTGTTACAACTACGACGCTGAATGAGACGTTGGACGATTGACTCTTCCACTATATAGGCGAGCGCCATGTTAAATCAGGCTGCTTCAATTCTTCTATTGCAGCACTACGCGTCTAGTGTTAACGATCTATGATCTTTTACTTGCATAACTTCTTGATTAACAAGGTAGAAAATTTTATTTTGTGCTAGTGTAGCCTATTCTGTATTCCAACACTTGTTGGGAACCCGCTTCAGTGGCATAAGCGAAAATAGTGCATCAATGGCCAATGGCCTCATCAGGAAGGAGACAACAACGCGCCGCTGGTGGTGGTACCAGGTCGCCGGCGGTGCTAACAAGCTTCTACCTTGTTGAAAATAAGATACCGTCCTTTGTCATTGATATCTCTACTACTTAAAAGGAGTTGGTGGTGGTGCTTCACCACTAGTGATTTATTTGCCTTCTAAAACCATCAAATCCAACTGACCATCGCCAATCCAAGGGTCCAGACCTGGCAGATGCCGCACCCCTATCCAGATCTCGCGCTGCCCTTCCATCCCAAAGATCTGCTCCCCTTCCCTCACCCGCCCTAACCCTACCCCTGCACCCCACTGGACCTTTTCTCCCGCGCCGCCACCTTTCCCCACCTCTTCTCCTGCTTGCGCTCGACTGCCTTTCCCCACCTCTCCCTTTCCCCGTCCCCCACCCTCCAATATCCCCATGCCCTCTCATTGTATCTCTCACCAAGCTGCCACGTTGCTAGACATGAGCCCGCATCGCTGTGTCTCTCCTTTCTCTCCCTCCATCATGGTCGACGAGCGACTAGCAGCAAGAGGCGGACCGGACAAGGCTGGATTCACTCTAGTAAGCTAGCCACCGCTGGATTACTACCACATCCTCCACCAATCATTGGATTTGGTCCACTAAATCTACCAAGACGCCAACCACCTCGGCTACCCCTCTACAGGCGATGCCGGCGACATGGACTTCATCACCACCATGAGGGTAAGCCCATGATTCCAGATCTAGTGCTAAGAGAGGATGGAGGGCCCTAACCTTACCCTCGCACCCTACTAGTGACCTCCACGACCTCTCACACTCGCGAGTCGCAGAACCCTACTGGTTCTGTCATTTTAATCCGTTAATTCCTGGCCCAAAAGCCTAGCATGCAAATATCATGGGACATGAGCCCATCAAAACCTATCAAATCGCCACATACAATTGGGCATCAGGTCACTTCACAAACGGGCGCGATGATTTGTCGATGGCTTAGACCATCAATTACTTTATCAAGCCCATCCTACTGTTCCGGCCCAATAAACAAGCCCGCCCATTCGTCGCACGAGAATGGCAGACCACAAGGCCGATATATATACCACGCGACCCCCCTCTGTGTCGTCACGGTAAACCCTAACCGCCGGTGTGCCGCCACCACACCACCCAAACGAGCACCAGCCGAGGAGGAAGAAGGGGAGAGGGATGGCGCGCGGCGTGGCGGCGGCAGCGAAGGGCGGCGCGGTTGGCAAGAAGAAGGGGTCCGTCTCGTTCGTTATCGACTGCACGAAGCCCGTCGAGGACAAGATCATGGAGATCGCGTCGCTCGAGAAGTTCCTGCAGGAGCGCATCAAAGTCGCCGGTGGCAAGGCCGGGAACCTCGGCGACTCTGTCACCGTCACGCGCGACAAGATCAAGGTCACCGTCACCTCCGACGGGCCCTTCTCCAAGAGGTATACACCCCTACATGCGCTCCCAAGATCCTTACGTTCATTTTTACTTCCAGTTCGAGTCAATGATGCAGTTCTTGGAGCTGTGAGCTCTTGAGGTCGTGATGATATCTGTATAGATCTGTTTATGTTCTATGGACTCTTGTTAATGTAAGGTTACTTCTACGTCATGTATGAACTGGGATTGGTTTATTGTGCAGTTATGCTAATCCGATTGACTTCACGTTATATGCTGTTACTGTTGAATATTTTCATTGTTTCTGGATGTGGAATAAGTGCATGCATTTAATTATCATTGTTATTACAGTGCTATTATACATGCAAATTTGTCAGTAATTGCAAACCATCATTAGTTACAGGGTTCCATAGTTTGACCTTGTTAACTATTTGACGCACAACATTGGTTTTTGGACCATTTTAGCTTCTAGTGTGTATGCAATTTCTTTAGTTGGTTGGATATTTTCAAATGTCAACAGTAATGGTAATGTGAAGTCTAGCAGAGTTTTCATATGATATGATAGTGCTTTTAGGGTATTGCTTGCATACTTCATAGTTAGTGCAACTTCAAGCTTTTTAGAGACTACTCTATGAACATTGATTGTTTGCACAACTTTCTTATCTGCACTCCGATGAATATTTGATGGGGCACTCAAGTATATCTAGGATGATGCTTGATTTTTTTTAAGTTTTAACCATCCAAATATATATTTCGTTTGAGTTTAAACTGATCAGACCATATTTCTGTGTTATCAGGTACCTGAAGTACTTAACCAAGAAGTACTTGAAGAAGCACAATGTGCGGGACTGGCTACGTGTGATTGCAGCCAACAAGGACCGCAACGTCTATGAGCTCCGGTACTTCAACATTGCCGAGAACGAGGGTGAGGAGGAAGATTAGAGTGCATTCCACTTGTATCTTAGTTTTGAATTTGTTGAATTTTGATACTTGATCTGAGTACATCTAGTTATTCACCTATCTTATGTTGTGCTGTGGTGAACTTGGATGGTTAATTTCAAGAATCTTTATATTTGGTCGCCTCAACTGAGTGCCAACTGCCTCTACTCAAGTTATGTTGTGAACCTAGAAAAGTATTATGAAAATTGCTCTTGTTGTTACTCGAATTGGTGTGTAAAGTGGTGCTGCTTCACCCTATTTGTGTGAAAATTGTGTAAGTCCTGTCTGCATTTTACTCACCTTATTCCAGCGTGTCGCAAGTATTGTCATACAGCTCAATTTACTCTCCAGTCGCCACATCAGTGCTGGCCGGAATTCATTTCTGGATTCTGAAGCTCAAGTCCCCCACACGGCCACACCCCTTAAAGAATTCATGAATGCTGATGATTAGCTCTTTATGAGCATGTTTGGATGCAATTAGCACGCATGACATCCCAAATGTAACGGTGTTGTAAGTCTTACAATAGGCATATCACGAATTAGGAAAAACTGGAAGTGAGGAGAGGCTATGCGAAAGACATGCAATTAGCATCATGGGTAACCAGAAGAAGATTATCAAAATTATTATTTTTGGGTACAAACTACAACCACACAGGTTAAGGTTAAAGTTAATGGAAACATTTCCTGTGCACTTCTGCAAAACATGGAGATCCAGCAAAGAACGATCCGAGGACGCGCGCCTGGCAGCGGACGGCAGTGAGCCTGAGGTTTAGAAGCTTAGGGGCGAGCATTTGCAAATTGCAAATGCTGAAGACGAGCCAGACCCTTATGTGAAGTGTTATTTATCCCCCCAAAAGTTTCTGAAAAAATATGGATTCCGGTTAGTGGGTGAGCGGAGATGCAAGATCAGATTTGTTATCAACAAGTTTTGACATTTTCCGCAGTACACCTGAGTTCTGACATTTTCCGCAGTACACTTGAAATTATTCTGTACAGATTTGAATTAGATTGGTTATGTCAAGCAAGCTCCGGTATTCTTTGAAATGACTCTCCTAACTAGTTTTCAGAGGAAATACAGCAACATTAGTTGTACAGCAGCCCAAAAACCTTTTTGGCTACTCTAGACAGTGGTCCTCTTTTTAAAGGTTGCTTTTTTCTGGCCTGTTAAGGCCATCTTCCCTGGTAATATCACCCTTGTCCATTGTTATTCTACCTGTTGCATTATCCATCAGATATTCGCCCCCTTCTTTGGATGATTCAGAACGATCCGGTAGATCCTCAGTCATTTCTGGTGAGTAGCCAACCTCTTCTTCAATCCCCGCTTTGCTGTCACTCCGATACGCTTCACACACAATTTCTGATGACGACGATGACAATGAATGCATCTCATTTTCAGTTGCGATGGGAGGCTCCACACTGTCATCTGCAGCACTTGGATCCACATCAAGAGCGGTGAGCTGGTGCTCCTCCTCTTGTTCTTCCCTGCAAATCCTCCAAGTAACAGCATCCGGTGACAGGCCATTCCTTCTCATCTCCTTCACTAACTGATACGCCAGCTTCTTTAATCCCTGCTTGCAAGCAGTGTCGAGTGTCGACGAGTATGTTGTAGGAGCACACGATACCGGGAGCAACCCCACAGTCTACCAACTCATACAAGAAATCGCATGCCTGTTCCAGTCTCTCCTGTTTGCAGAGGCCTCTGAAGATTGCAGTGTACACAGAATCATCATGCATCCCTGATGGCCAGACTACATTGTCCTAGAATGCCTTTGCCTTCTCGAGTTGTCCTGCGTTGCACAGCCCTTCGATCACCAGAGTGTGGGTCACAGAGTCAGCACTGACGTTATTGGACTTCATTTCGTCGATGACCTGCATTGCTTTGTCAACTAGCCCAAGGCAGAGTGACAACATTAGGGGAGCACCGGCGCTTGGGCATCAAAGTGCACGGCACATGGAGGGCTTCTGCATGCTCACCTACATCCCTATCTGGATATGAGGGTGGTGAAGGTATCAACGTTGGGAGCACAGAACTTTGCCGTTCAGCAAGCCGCGGCCCGTTAAATGGATGCACACGGCCTGGTAGAAACCTCGGGAGTCTGGCCGGCGGGGAAAGCGCGGCCTAGTGGGGAGAAAATGGAGGCCGCGTGCCAACTTGAGTACACGTTCGCGCAAGTCTGCAACAGGGAAGCTGCAGAGACAACGGCGGGCCGTGCCGTGCAGCCCAGAAGCTGCTAGCTGAACCCCCGGAGACGGAGCCGAAGCTACCACGGCAGGCAGTGTGCGTGTGTGTGTGTGTGGTGACGTCTACTGCCTGGCGTCCGTCGACCATTGGCCTAGGCCATCGCTGCAAGTCACGAGTCGCTCACTCAAGGTCCCGACCTGAAGGGCGTTCCTTTCTCGCATAGACCGACAGATTCGACGCAGCCATCAAGCAGTCAGGATGGCTGTCTCTGCCTGTCAGAGTTGACGCGCTTCGACTCAGGGCCCCACCTCACCATCACGTCAGCCAATCACGGAGCTGTGCGCTTCCACGGGGCCCACCCGGCTGGGTCACCAGAAGCGTTCTCCAGTTCGGTTCAGCTCAGTGGCCTACGTACAGATGTCTGGTGGTCGGCGTACATGGAAATGGAGAGAGAGAGGTACGTTTCTGAACTCTGAATCGCGGGCAATCTCTCTGTATAAAAGCTTCCATGTGGTACGAGGCTACGAGGGCTCTGTGCCTGCCCCCTGTGTGTGCCTGCGGTAGGAAGAATGGAAGAGGGAGGGGGGTGAATTGGGTGGGCGACTGTAAATTCCGTCAGATCGCCCCCCGCGAATCCCTCGCCCGTCCGGCCGTGCGTGCTCTCCTCCGTCCCCCGGGAGACATGCATGGGCGATCGGTGTACGTAGCGTGATATCTGACGCTTTGATTCGTGTCCTTGACCTTTGCGTGTGCCTTTCGCCTTACTTTTCTTTCGCTCCTCCATGACTTTTGAGTTCCCTCTCGTTGATCGGGAACTGATGGGGGAGACGTCCCCATGCGTGTATGTACGTTCCTCCATGCTTTTGCCACAGCCAAGGCTTATTCGGACTTTACATATATGTAGAAAATTTATAAGATATATTAGTTTAATTTCCGTAGATTTTTTTTTAAAAAAATCACGCACTCCATACAGACCTGAACATTGCCTGCTTTGCTGTACAAGCTAATGCTAGTTCTGCTTAGTTCATGCCGATACATCAAAATTGGAAAGAAGATAGCCGGCCCAAGTGTTTCACGACATGCACCATGCACTTAGTAGTGACCAGTGACATCTAATTGTACGTAGCAGTGGCAGAGCTCCAAATTTGACCTATCAAACCATGCATATACTAGTCATCAACTCGTGCGTCTGCACTTGGGCTAGCAATTTTTCTAATTTGTGTGGAAAGCTGGCAAAAAGTTTGTGGGCAAAAATTTCAAAAAGAAAAACCGGCACATGGCAATCCAAGATATTTCTTAAATACATTATTAGGTGCGTACCATGATAAAAGAGTTACTGATAGTAATTATTGTCCAATGGGAGTACCATTTGGCGGTTTGATTTATATCAACATTGGTGCGGCTGGGTGTTTTGTTGATCATATAATTACAACTGTACTATGTATATATGTTGACTTGCATCGTGACTCGTGGAATTTCTTTGAACAATCTCCTCTATGTATTTGAACTTATTTTGGGAGTCTAGGTGCAGGGGAAAAAAAACGCATGTGCATACGGTTTGAGTCATCAAACATGTTCTACCCTAATTACACAATCCAGTAGTGGTATCTTTTCAGAATACATATACCAATTCAAAGAGGACTGCGCTGGACGGATGCTAGTTTTTTTCAGGGCATTTTGAATGCAGAAATTTCATAGAAATCATGCAAGAATCAAATTATTTCTTGCAAAGTTACTACGAAATTCCTGTGTTGCAAACATACTTATGTTAAGTGCCATGTACACCAAGACGCCTTAGGACCGGTTTGTTTTGTAAGTGCATTTTGCCGCATGGAATTTAGGCAACTTTGATCTTTCGTGCAGCTGCTTTGTTCATAGAAACAATTGTGGGGCACCACACACAGCTTTGGTCCATTGCTCAATGATTTTACCACGCCTATACCCAAGTTTCTTCGTTTGCCATTTTTATGCACCAAGATGTAAAAGATTTAAACACAGTGATATAGAAAACAATTAATTTTACCATGCCCAATGTAGTGATGAACACACGGACAAATATATGTGTGACGACTTGTCTGCCGAACTTGGATACATGCACCGATGCACGTATGATAGGCAGTGCTAATATTTAGCAACACATGTAGCTTCTGAAAAATAAAAAGAACAGGCACAAAGATGCGTACCTTGGTTGAATGTCGTTGCCGAACTATACCGAAACTATGACCTTTAGAAACTAATGTGTGCCTATGTAAGTAATCTAGGCCATCATGTTAGGGCGACAAAATTGAATTTGGTGATATGATCGCCTGCCAGAACCTCATCGCCGTAGACAATGTTAACAACACCGGTGACCTCGCCGTCGGAGACCAAGTGATCTCGCCATCGAAGACTGCCGTGAACCAAGAAGAGGTTTGGCATCCTCCCATCGAGCTCAGCCGTGGCGTAGTCGACATCGAGCCGTTGAGGTCGCAAGCCTGGTTTGTTGAGGAGGAAGAAGACAGATGCCCCTACCGCGGCGCACAGCTATGAACATCTTGATCAGGCAGAGTTAGCATACAGGATGGACTGATGGAGAAGAACAATGCAATCTTCATGCTGAAGTGGGATTCTTGCACGCATGCATGTATAGGATTCTTGCATGCCCTGAATCAGTCTCCTCTTTTCTTGTTGGCCCTACCATATGGATTTTTTTGTAGTCCCAAGTCCAGCAAAGGCATGCGTCCGACTGCTGGCATTAATTTGCTGAGTTTAATCCTTTCTCAAATATGGTTAGAAGTCCTTCTCATACTCTTGTATCGTGCCATCTTAAAGACACGAGACTACATTATCTATATTTAATGGTCAAGATGTTCTCTTTTAGATTAACGTGAAAATTTCTGGATTTTTCTCTCTCTCTTGAATTAACTAGGAATTTCTAGCGTTTTGTTTTTAGAATCGACGTGAGGGCTTCTAGATGACTCTCTAAAGATACTGGTATACATAGCCACGCAAAACTCACTCGGTTCCAATGTTCGTCATTGGTGAGATTGGCTAGCCACCCAACCAGCATGTCGACCTATAACCATGTAGTATTCAATGATTTGTACGACGTTAAAAGGACTGGTTTATACTTTACACACGTAAAAAGGAATTGGCGTATACACCGTACACTACCATGTCAACGAATTAATATTCATGACATCTTCTTTAGACACATGTTCGGAACATAACATGCGAATTTCACATAAAATTTGTATAAAAACAGCGCAATTTTCGTGTGAATCTTGAAAATTTCTGGGGTTTCAAATGGTGCGCGGCTTAAGGACAAAGTGACATACATGTACTTGAACAAGCAAACATCAAGTCCATTTTTTAAGCTTCCTCCGGCCGTCTTCCAGATGCATGCACCATACGTTTTTTTTGCAATCTCTCAGGTGCACTCAATTAGCTCCTTGGTTGGATCCACATCTATATCCACCATCCTAGCTAGTGTCCCAAGCAAACAAGCCACTTAATTTGCCACGGCCCTAGCTTCGTGCCAAAAGGCCATGCATCACCAACCAGTAGAATCGTTTTAATGACCAGAATGAATTAAGTGAGCAAGATGTGATTATTAACTGAGAGTATCGCAGTACGCAAAGAAAGTCAGGCCAAATGCATCATCGAAAATCTAAAGTAATTAAAACAACAAATCCCAGTAGGACACCACGAATCTGCTGGATAATGACCGCCACTGAATACTTGTGCCTGACGTAGCCACGAGTAATTAATCTGCTAATAATCTATGGTGTGAAGTGCACCACCCTAATTTTGCAGAACCGACGCTGATAATTAGAGGGGTGCCTTTTAGTGATATTTAAAATCTTCAATCAAGTAACTACGAGAGTTATCGAGTTTAGATAACACCAACTGTATTTTACAAAATAAGATTAAAGATCTAAGCCAACAAACTCAGGCACCTTCAACCCAAGGTTGGTCAGGTCACCATGGATAGGCTGGCCTAACCACAAGCACAAGGTTGGTCTGACCACAAGTTCAGGATTGGTCTGACCGGTCCTCTGTTCTTAGATTTGAAAGCCTTTCAAAACAAAAATTAAATCTTAAGAACATGTTCAATTCTCATCCAAATATTTCTAAATTTTTCACAAGCCTTGTTCAAGGCATTAGAAACCTAAACTAATAAAAAAATCATAACGTTTTTGGCTTCGATTCACTAAATTATAGATAATCGAATCTTGGTTACAAGAACAACAAAAACTCTAAAGCCCAAATTACTTTTTGCTCATAAGAATGTAAGACATGAGATCTTTCAGATCTACAGCAATGCAATTTAAGCAAGAGTTCGGTCTAGAACTCTCACAAACACGAAATCACAAATCTAACTCAAGAATAAATAAAATCAAGTAAGAATACAAATAAGAACATCATTGAGACAAAACTTTTATCTATTTAATGGGTCTAACCCACGTACTAAACATTTCAGGGAAACTCATCAACCCCACTAACATGAGTTTTACACACTAACACACGCTTCTCAAAGCATTTACAAGACTCAACCCGCTAACTTTTTAACGATTGATTTACTTGGCAATTCTAACTCTCCTTAACCTAAACTATTTCTCCTTTGTGTCTCCCTGCACCACGATTTTGATTAAGGCACCAACTCAATATATGGTTAACTACTAAAATATCCCCAATGAAACTTTAAGGCACCTTCTCTTGACTCCATCTTCGCCTTTACCTTAAAACATCTCTGTATACTTTAACACGTAACCCGTGGTGATCAATGACTAGCTATCACATCTTTACACATTTGGTCTCCCTCGATCTGTCTCTATGCGTATCAGCTTTGCCACTTGGCATACCACATACATCAACTCGGCTCTTCACTATCTGTCTTATTTGTGCTTTTCACTTGAACCACGTAGCATTACTTGGATTTACACGACTGCTCGGATCTCAGCTCCTCCGCCTAGTCCTGGTCCATTGCCGTCGACTGCTAATATTTTTCAAGTCACCTGCATATCTAAAGACCAAACAACCATTTCGACCACAAATTCTATGCATTTGACTCACGTTAATCAAAACACGCATCATGAATCTCAACACAACCAATGGCACCATGTTGCAAACACACTCAACCAACTCACAAACCATTTCCACTGCCCTCTGATCGTGCCCATCGGTTTGGCCGCTCACCCTATGGCGGTTTGACTGCTTAGCGACACCAGAAAATACCATCTCTAAAATTTTAGTTAAACTATATCTAGTTTTAGTTTCAGATTTTATTATAGTGGCATTAAGTGTAAACTTATATCCAAACAAGTCTACACAATACTTTGGTGTTCAATTTTCCAAAGATCATGGCCAGTTTGACCGTTCACCTCATGGTTGTCAGACCGTTGACTTCATGGTGGTTAGGTCATCTGAATCTTGATATCACAAACTGAAATATAAAATTTTTAGAACTTTTATAAAATCTAAATTCAACTCAACAAAAACTCCAATTGTTCGTCGCAAATATATTCCGACCTTCACATGCTCTATGCATGACTCGTTCAGCAACCAATTAATGGGCCAATGGATTAATACGACGCACGTTCTTGTGTGCGTCACATACTCACATTTGGAGTATGCTAACTAGACCATGAGTTTGACACATATCAAGGGCCGGGGCGGCAACTTGTCGGGTTTTCATTCTTTTGCGTTGAAACATCTTATTAGTAACGTAAACAAAGGGAAATGCGAGTAAGAAAAAAAAATATGTCCAATTATATATGTACAGATGAAAACAACACATGTATTGTTCCTTAATTAGAGAAAAAATTGTATTCAGGAGAAAAATAGGCCTTGCATGCGTCTTTGCTATGAAGTAATTAACGAGCTGGAAGCAAATGGCAAAAATTCCCCGCATGCACCATCAAAGGTAACCATTTCACAGAAGCTTGTAGAATCAATGCAATGTTTTCTTGGACCCGAAAACATAGGCATGAATTAGCGTTCATGAAGTAGCGGATCAAGAAGGTGTATGTTGCATACCTTGTGAATGGCGGGTAGTTATATTCATGCTCACAACTCCACATATAACAAGTGAGAAAGACCGTGATGGAGAAGGATAACACGTGCAGTACTAGCTAGTTCTACTCCACAAGGTAGGAGAAGACTGATCTGCATGCACGTGCCCTGCTTCTCCAACGCGGTCCTTCTAACTGATCCTGAGAACGGCGAATGCCTCTGCAACGTGGTCCTTCTCGCTGACCCCCCCTGAGAATGGTGAAGAGGAGGAAGAGGACCCCTTCCCTTTTATAGCGCGCGCGCAGCAGAGAGAGAGAGAGAGAGAGAGAGAGAGAGAGAGAGAGAGAGAGTTGGAGTAGGTGATTTTGCTTGGAGAGGGGAGAATTGGAAGAGGATGCAGTGCAGGGTCCCCGTCCCAAATCATATTATTAGAGGAATGAAAATGGAAAGCTGGGGCCAGCGAGCCTTTCGAGCTTTACTTCCCCGCAGCCTTGTCGGGCTACTTATGCGTATGCGAGAGGCGACTTCTCTCAAATATTTTTGCTCCTGCGCGCCTGACATGAGTGCATATATATAATAGCCCTGCATACGTGGACGGTGTGTCACACGAGTCTCTGTTCGTGGCTCAGTTCGCCAAGACAAATTGCCTCTGGAAGTGGCTCCGTAATGGTAATGAATTCGTCGTTGACAAGCAATTGCATGCATGGTTAGTGTGTAGCCTGCTGCAGGCCAATACCTGGTGTGGATCCTTTGCAAACCAGCAACACAGTGCATGGACCGGAGCACGTCTCTTATGGAATGGTAGCAAGCCATAAGAGGCATAGATCAAAGCACCTACTGCAAATGTGCAATGTCCCCATGCTTGAGTACGATGGCTGACCTGATAGGCTGAGACTAATAGTTATGGAGGTACAGCTAACACCTGTATATTGGTGTTGCATTATAGAGTCATCAGTTAGGGTGAAGTGATTTTAGAGGCATAGGACTCGTTGCTCATCTTCTAGTACTGGTACGTGTACACGCGCGTCTGCACGCACAAAATCTGATGTGAAAAACTCAAAAGCCAAAGAGAGACGAAGCAAGTATGTAGCAGGAGGCGCCGTCCCCGTGTCTGGCCGGTCACTGCCTGCGCATGCATCTGCATTTGGCACACTCCTAGTCTCTAACTGGATGTCAGATAATTAGGGACAACCAAGATAGAAATGTAATATTCCTCTCGATCGGCGATAAAAGAAGAGAGAAACCTATCACGATCATGTCATGATATGTACTGCGAATGTAACTAAGGGCTTAAGGTTAGTACTGTTTGTTGAAGTGTCAGTCTCCAGAGTGGTGAGCAAAGTGCAGACCATTGGCACACCTGCTTCACCATACTACGCGCATGGCGACCAAGCTGATCGGCAAAGAACGTAGCTTCCCTGTTTCCGTCGACGTAGCAAAGATCTAGAGTATTCTCCCTGTCCCCCTCATGTTCCTCTGGTGCTTTGGATCTCCACCACATCGATAGGAACACGAGGAAAACAGGAAGAAGGGAACAGAGAAGCTACGTTCATCGGCAAAAAGGAAGAAAAAAAACGGCCACAACATTGTCTGCCACGGAAGAACCACGCAGCTGGTTAATTTTTTTTCTTGGACGCGCCGTCGTGATGAGGCAGGCCGCGCTGAAATCCTTGTAGATTTCACGAGATACACACGCAAAGATGGACTTGAATGAGTTGCGTATCCCACAATGCAAAGCTCCTCCGTGCCGTGCGTGTATGCTTGTTTTTCATGGACGGACGGAGGGAGGGAGGGGGGGAGGAGCGGAGAAAGGTGACGTGCGGATTGACGGATGGATTGGTTGGACAACGAGAGTGGAAGACGACGTGCGGCAGCGCACGGCATGGACAGTCGTGGGTGAGGGGCCGAGGGATTTTGTGGCCGCGAGTAACGTTTGCTTGAGTGCAAAGACTTCCAAATTTTGATTTGATCTGCTCGACCGGAATTTATGACCGTTTACCCGACGCCAGGGGGTAACCAACCACCTCCGTCGAATCAATTTATTGGATTTTGTGGACAAATTACGACGCGTGATATCGATATTGACATGATGGATTAGCAGCATTTTGTGTGGAGGATAGAGATATGTTTTAGATATTTTTTTTTTCAAAGCACAAGGTGCGATGTGATGTTCTTTTTTTGAATTCTGGAGTTGCTACGGGGCCGGCTTCCTCCAATCCATCCATGCTTGTTTCGTTTCATTTTCTAGAAGGCATTTGCACACCTCAGGATTAGATGGCTAGACATATAGATGTCTTAGGCTTAGCGCTGATGTTTGCTGCTCTGAAAAGTATACAATATGTGTGTTCAGTAAAAAAAGATGTGTCCGCGCTTCGTAGGATGTTAGATGTCTTCCAAGGTGGCGTGCGTCTCCCTTGCACTCTCTCTAAATAACACGGTGAAAAAAATATTCTCGGTGTTGTCTCGAAGGGCAGCCATGGCTCATGACCCAGCCCAGCTACTTTTTTATTTTATTTTTGAGAGATGCTAGCCCAGCTACTTGGTCTTTTTGGAGGAGCCAGCCCAGCAACTTCCATGGAACATTTGCTTTTGGGCTGCACTCAGAATGGGTCATAAAAACTCCATGGTCCATTGTATGTTGTCTACAAGATGCAGGCCACGGGGCACGGCCCACGATCTGGCGTGGCCCATCCAGGTGCAGACGTGGGAAAGCAGAAGGAAAAGCAAGGCAGTCAGCGTGACATCGGCGGCGCGATTCCAACCAGACCCAGGGAGCACAGCTCAAACTAGCCTCGCGAGTCGGCACACCAGACAAACTGGGCCAGCGCATGCGCGTCTTGGCAGCTCGCCGGCTCGCGCACTTATCGTTGCATGGTGTAGCATCGCATTCGACAATGGGTGAAAGATCGTCTTCGTCTTTTGATACTTAATAATAGATCTTAAATTAGAACAAAAGTAATTTAAATTATTGGATGTAGATTTTAATAGCAAATTGTTCGACTACTCGCTCTTGACTCTTTTGCGCATGCTCGATAAACACTTCGATCGCTCGCTACGACCGCTTGCTTGACCTCATTTGCACGTAGTCGAAATCTCCATTCGTTCGAAAGCTTCAGTTGTTCGAACGAGAACACACCGAAGATAACACCGTGCTCGTATCACGTAAGATTAAGATGTGTTAGCATATCGCCGTCGAGGCTACAGGAAAAGTGATGCTCAGAAAACACGCCGCGCTTCGATTGAGACAACAAGATGACATCAACGGCGATTTCTCTTCTTTAAGATCATATCTGATATTTTACTCTTATATTATGTTTGTAGCTATAAAACGCCCTCACGTCACCTCTAAAACCCTAGCACCAAAGCCTTTCAAAGCCACCAAAGACAATCGACTAAAACTCTTAGCCTCTCCTTGCTTTTATATGATAGAGCCTTAAACCGTGTTCACCTAAAACATGAACTCAAAACATTATCTCTACTGAAACCAAAGGGACCCGAAACCTTTCAGAATATGGGTTTTATCCAAACTCTAACTCTTCCTAGTTATGGATTCTATCCACAACTCCTAACTCAACACGTGACAAAACCTCCAGAATAGTACCTCCTTCATTACGCACCATCACCTCTCATGTCGAAACCTTTGGGACCACACCTCCTATATCTTCTCCACGCATCATCCTCACGTGTTGAAGCCTTTGGGATCGTACATTCCTTATCTTCTCCACGAATCATCATCTTTGATCTCTACGTGCTGCAACATGAGCTCAACCACCTCGCGTGACATCCTCGACCGCCTGAACCTCATATTTTTCCATCCTAGTCCCTGTCCTCCTCGTCACCGACCATGACCGCCTATACGCCAACTTGCACATCAAAGACCAAAGAACATTTTTCGGCACAAATTCTCCACAACTTGACCGACATCAGTCCACACACGTATAACTCATTCTCGTCTATCCATAGACAAGAACCAAACAAAACCACTAACACCAACCAGGTCGTCCGCGATCACAATCTCCTTGCTTTCCAGAAATCAGCCTTAGACCACTCATTACGACCGGTTACAACCACTATGCAAGACCGATCACTAGCTCATCGAGTACTCAAACACAAGTACTCGGGAAAACACCATCGCTCAAAACACTCGGAAATAACAAGCATCGCTACCGACCATAGAACCATCGAGTACTGACTACGAAGTACCGATCGCTACGACTAAAGCACTAGATCACTAAGTGTACAACTACCGATCTCTAACCATTTGCTACACCATTTATCAACGAGTACCACACAGACTACCATCCATGAGTACCGATTACATACCATAAGTCTCCGACAACCGATCGCTGACCAAGATCATGAAAACCATGACTATCAAGTACTGAGTTCTTCCAACTACTGAGTACCGAGTCATTCCGACTACCGAGTAGCATGACCATCTGACCACCTGTTTGATGAGTTTTGTGCAAATATGTTACGTTAAAGCAAATACAGAGGTTTGGAAGGAAACTTCGATACATATATGTGCTATCCAAGATTCAAATTCTCTAAGTCTGGGTCATGAAACGGCATGCGACCTGGTCCTCAAACTGTCAGTGCATGGTCGACTCATTGCACCTCGTAAGGCTGTAGGTCCCCAGCCGACCATGAAGCATATGTGCTAAGATCATCCCGAGTTCATGGATCTTCGACCATGCTGTGTCGATCATGCTAATATGACCACGTTATCTCGACCACGTTCTCCGATCACGCATCCGATCATGTGGGGTGTCGACCACGTTATTCGATCATGTTGTGTTGACCACGTTGTGATGATCACGTTGTGTCTTCCACGGTTTGTCGACTACGTTGATTTTACTGCAACTCCAGTCATACCACTCACACAGAGCCGGTACTTCCAGTATTCGATCACTCATTAGTCTTTGATCATGTTGTGTCGACCATGGCTACTCGACCACGGTACTTCCGTAGTCATAGTGCTTGTACTGCCGTAATCGTAGTCCGCCGATTCCAATTCTGTAAAAGATCACCGATCGAAACTTTTCTAAACATAAATTTCAATACAATCTAAAAATCAATTGTTTATTATCAATAAATACACTATCATCACATGATCTAACAAATAGTCAGGCTATGGAGTGGTCGATCGTGGTGTTGGTAAAGCAAAGCGCCTCCACGGACATCAATCATCAACCGGGTCGGCCCCGGGCACGCCTAAAAAGCTCACGTTCATGAATCAATGCCCCGAGCCCCCGACTAACAGAAAACATATGACTGAACTGATATTATACAGGAAAGAACCGTTCTGCAAAGGGGTAACCGTAAGAAATACTAGAGATTCCTGATAAGTGAATCACGAGTTTGCAACTGGCGTAGTGCCAGTGGAGAAGACACTAAAAGTTTAGCGCTTGTGATCTCATCTTTGACTTGCATTGGCTCGGAAGTTAACAAATGGCAGCATACATACATAAGCTCAGCTCACTCTGAGCATGCCAGCTACTAACCGTTTTCTTAAAGGGAACATCTACACCACCGTATACCGTTGAGAGCTCCTCCGATGCTATAGCCTTTTACTGCCCCTCCCCTTCTCTCTCTTCTCCATTGCTGACAACAGCTCAGCACCATTCTCCTTCTCTCCGCTCCCTCCTCCACCACCAGCGACGATCTTGTTGCCTCACTGCTATCTCCCCCCCCCCCCCCTCGCCGTCTCTATCTTCATCCAATCTAATATTCAGTCTACTGCTATCCACCGCCTCCTTAGCCTCTCTCTACATTCGGGGCACAATGAATCTGTTGGCGGCGGCGGTGCCCACTGTCAGTTGTCGCGTGAGAGCGAGGGTAACAGAGGGAGTGCCGGATGGCAGCAGTGGCTAGAGTGAGGAGTGCAAGAGAGGGAAGAGATAGTACACCTAGTTTTTCTCTTTCTTAAAGCGCTAGAGCTGCAAAAAGCATACCTAAAGTAGCTCGTCGCACTGGTCATGTTCGTTGGTGGTATAAACCATTGCCGACATAGCACATCGGTCCGCATTTGCGTTGCATTCTTTTCCCCCTCTTTTCCACACCACTAAGCCGTGCACTAACACTAGTTTTAGGAACCACAGAGAGACGCTACCAGGTCTGTATCAGAAAAGCAGAACGATTTTAGTCCGTCAAAAATATCCTAAAGATCCTCATCATGACTGTAATTTGTACTATCATTCTTCCACATCAAAGTTTGTCAGCAGCTAATTAACGAGGTCAAGGCCAGTCAAGACTGAAGTCAAGTAAAAACTGATCTAAGTTACTAACTCGAGTAAAAACGGAAGCAGGAACCATTCTCACTTCCAGGTTCCCGAGTCTATAAATAGGTCGCCCTTAAAGAAGCAACAAGCCAGGCAAGCAAAGTTATATAGCGCACAACTCGAATCTCAAACCACCTAAACTACCGGTAGCGCTCCGACAGATGGCATCAAAGGCCGTCCTTCTCGCGGCAGCCGTGATCGTGGCGGCGTGCTCGCTCGGCACCGCAGAAGCGAAGCTCGGCCGGCTGGTAATCACCGGCGTCGTGCCGTGCAACACCGGCAGCCTGATCGACATCGCAACCTCCCCCGCCTTCCCAAGTACGTACGCAGCATGCAAGATAGTACAAGCTAGCTAGGCGGCAAACTGGTTCTTGACTCATGACACGTTTGCATGTCTGTGTTTGGTGTGCAGACGCGGACGTGGAGCTGCGGTGCGCGGGCAAGGTGGTGGCCGGCGCGACGACGAACAGCAACGGGTCGTTCGCGATGGAGGCGGACCTGACGAGCGCGCTGGTGGCGTTCATCGGCGGGTGCACGCTGGTGGTGGACACGCCGCTCATCAAGTGCAACGCCGAGCTGCCGGCGGCGGGGAGCCTCGTGTCCTACTTGCAGGGCCCGCTCACCAGGTTGCTCGGCGGCATCATCCGCCTCTTCCCCGCCGGTTTCTCATTCCACGGCTGATGAAATGAAAACATATAGATCATCTGAACACGCTGATATTTGTCTCTTGTCCATGCTTGTCTGGAAATGGGATGTACGGTACTCTATAGTGGTGAACTGGTGATATCTGTACGTTGAAGGTTCGTCATGGTTTGCAGTGAATTTTTGCTATATAAAGTGTCTTGTCCCCGTGTATTTGCAGAAAGAACCATATATAGATGGTATTGACAAAAATAATACTTCTATCGTCCGATCACCCGACGGCAATGCCCGGCAGTGACACGTGGTGCCTGCCGTTCGGTCACTAGATGGCAGGCGCCTGCCATCCGGCCACCAGACGGTAGATAGCCTGTCATCTGCCAACAAAACGGCAGTGATTAAATCGGCTAATTAGCCTGCTTAATTACCTCCCTAAATTTGTAATTTTACGTTGTATTTGTTTGAATTTTAAATATAGTAAATTAGCTCAGAAAATTATGAAATTTTATGCACAACCTCATGACACAACATACTTCATTGTGTAATTTTTTTAACAATTTTATCCATTCTAAATATTGCTCAAAAATTCATATGATTTTAATAGTTGTAGGAGTTATTATGTAGAGCAAATGAGCTCCAAAAATTACAAAATTTTATGTGAAGCCTCCTAACATAGTCGACCTAATTTTATAATTTTTTAGGAATTTTATGTGCTGTCATGTTAATTCATGTTAATTTAATCATAATTAGCGATATGCGATGCTCAGACATCTTTTGCAGTGCGTGACCTCTGTCCTTCGCATATATGTCGGTCTATTGTTGCTATCTTTCCTTTTTCGCCGTGTCTTTCGCACAATTGTCACTCTGTTTGTGTCGTCCCCCTGCACGCGCTCCCGTGTCCGCACGGATGTCGTTATGTCCATACCGTCCACCTTCACCCGCTCCCTTGTCTCCACATTTGTTTATTACCACGCTGTTCCCCCTCACCTGAAGTGTTGTGCATCGACAAGGAGTCCTTAATTTATGGGGTGAGTGCATCGGATTCCCTTTTCGCTCGGTCATAAATACAAATCTCTCGCAGTTGGTCATCGGTTATCTTAGTCACTCATCATGAAAGCTCATTTTCACGGTCGTCACTCAAAATTAAGAGTGCATAGCTCATTAAGGACGCGGCAGTACTGATTGCTTCTCTCAAAATATAAGTAATTTTTTATCTCATGTTTTTTACGTAATTGCCGTTGTCCTAGTTAATTAGTATATGTATGGCACCATGACTTAAAATAGGTATTTCTCCCATGTATCGTGTGCCAAAAAAATGTAGAAATTTTTAGATATCGAGTTTAACTAGTTCAAATAAGTTTGAACTGAAATTTAAATTGTAGTTACCTTTTTATGATAGTTTGATTGTAGGTATATGCTGATTATATACAAATTAGTAAAGCATATGATCTAAATTCGTTCAAAACTTTGAAATCAAGTATATTTTCAAAGATATATGTTTTATTTGAATTGTTATAGATAGGTATATACCTTAAAACTAGTATTTCAAAAAAATACATATGAATTTAGGTTAAACTTGCGCATTTGAAATCATGGTGACTAGGCACTGTGGTGCCCCATTTCAGTTGTACTATGCAACAAATTACAACCAAATGAAATGCTCGAGATAAAAGTGCCGAAATGGTTGCTACTTAATTATTTATCAGCTAATTTAAGTAGCTTAGTGGCATCTTGCTCTCTATATTTTTTGTCCAAGGAATATGCACATCTATATAAATAAAAATGACTGGTGTGATTTAAGACACCTCCTTTATTAAGGGTAAAAAATCCTACAATAATATGTAAACACCTGCTCTGTTGCTTAGAAACATTTTTTACAAATGCTTACTAATTATTAGAGAAAATATTGTATAGCCATGTATAGTTGTAATTTGCCTAGAGTAGCTCCTATAATTGAGGGTTCTGTAACCACCTAATCTTGGCTCTGCTGACTATATATGAAAAGCCACCCAGCTTGTTGGCCTACGTGGTGCTATCTTTTCTCCTCTCAACATGGTATCAAATTAGTTTCTTTCCTAACCCTCTTCTGCAGCTATCGTTGATCGCGTTCGTTGCCGTGCAAGCCACGTTCCCCAGCCGATCGAATTGTGTTGAACTTGCTGCCGATCGCATGGCACCTGACGGTGCCACCTCGGCCTTCGCCGCTCCATCCGGATCTGGCACCATCGATGTTCTCACGAACGTTGTGCCAAGCGGCTATCATCAACCCCTACTGCACCGTCGCTGTCTGGACGCACGTTCCCATTTTCCTCGCTCTCAAGACCCCAAACTACAACAAATGGTCTTCCTTTTGGGTCTAAGCAGACTACTCCGTCCTAAGTTGGCTCTACGGCTCCATCGCTGACGACATCCTCGACGTCATCATGGAGCCCGATCAGACAACTCACACTCTCTGGGTCGCCATCAAGGCCTTGTTCTGCGACAACAAGGAACCTTGTGCAATCTTCCTCAGCGACCAATTTCACTCTTTGGTTCAAGGGGATCTCTCCATCTCAGAGTACTCCCAACGCCTCAAAACGTTGGATGACTCCCTACGCGATGTTGGCCACGCCGCCTGTAAGCCGCAAATCGTTCTCAACATGCTTCGCGGCCTCAATCCCTACTTCTCCAACACTACCGACGATATTGCGAACTCCACCCCGTTCCCCTCCTTCACCAAGGCGCGCTCCATGCTCACCCTCAAAGAACTTCAGCTAGCAAACGAGATCAAGATTGCCTCCAACACTGCTCTCGTCGCATCCATGTCATCTACCTCATGCAGCCTGGGCACCCAAGGTGCCGCACCTCGGCACCCAAGGTGCCCTCGGCCTCGGCACACAGTGGCGGCAGCAGCTGTGACTCCAAACGTGGCGGCAAGAACCACCTATACAAGTCGAACGACGGCTTGTCCACTTCATCACACGCCCCGCTGGCGCCCACACCCCAACCAGCTGGCCCATTGATTTGTTACAACCTTGGGTGACTGCCCTTGGCGCGGCCCATTGGCGTTCATCTCTAGGTTCGGGCATCCTCGACTCTTACCCACAGGCCCACACCGTCTTCGCGCTGTCACAAGTGTCTCCACCACCGGCGCAGACATGGGATTGTTAAAGAGGGGCTAGATAGATACTCATTACTCATGATTCTAGATGCTACAAATCCAAATAAGATACATCTAGATTAGCATTGACTCTGCCCCCAACATGAATTTTCCCTCATGAGTGTCCCTTATCCTTCAATTTGGACACTGTTAGTGTCTTCCAAAGTAAGTAGAAATGTAATGGTGCAGGGAAATAAAGCACGTCTGATGACTTTTTTTTTAAAAAAAACAGAACGTCTGATGACTGATGAGAGCTGCGCGCTTGCAAAATATCAGATAAATTAACGACATTTGTTAGTGGTGTAAACTCCAACATATAAAAGAGCCCTCACCTCACACTGGGAACTTTTCTGAATGATTTTTGACAGGTGCAATGGATACATAATGCTGGTTCTTTTTGTCAGACTAAAGGGCAAAATAAAGGCCAAGAAAGTGAAATGCAACTCTCAAATGTTCAGTGTGCCATACCTAACTGGAATACTGCTTTTCATCATTGCACCTTCGCTATGTTGGCGGAAACCTCCAAAGATAGCCCCAAAATTCAGTTGCTAGGACAATACGTTGTTCGAAGTCACAGTGGCTAACTACTGAAGGTGCACTTGCTACAACCAACACCATTTCTAGTGGATCAAAAGTGCACAAAAAAAGTGACGAAGTACTTCAATTTCTAGTGGATCATCGGAATAGGCGACAAGCATTTTCATGGATAACCATACTTAATTTGACCAATAGCTCGTAGATAAAATGATGCGATCAAATCAAACTTCGCCTTCAAAATATCATATAAACACAACACAAGAACAGAGAACTCAAGCCAAAGCCTCTCCAGAAACACTAGCATACACACTTTGGATTTGGTGGAGCCAGTGCACTAACTCTGCTACAGGCCTACAGCGATGGCGTCCAAGATCCTCCTGCTTGTGGTTGGCACAGCGGTGATCAGCAGCACGCTCGCGACGGGCGCGCAGCCTCCACTGCCCCGGCGCATCCGAGCGGACGTCATCATCATGGGCGTTGTGCCCTGCAACAACGGCGCTTCCATGAAGACGGGCTCTGCTCCCGGGTTCCAAAGTAAGCTGCACCTCACCTCCACACCTGCGCGCACGGCCGAAATTGCACGTATGTCATGTTGTCATGTAACTAGCCGAATGGGCCGCACAGTTGTGCTAGTTCTGATTTTTTTATATATATAAAAAAGTACGTGTGGTCGTGTGCTGATTCGATCAGCTGCTCTGTACTTCACGTATCATGGCTTGTGACTTAAAATGTTTTTTTTCGATTTTAGTTTTTCACTTAGATCTGTTTGAAATTATATCATTTTAAGGTGTTATTCATGTATTCATGAATGGAGAGATTGTTATATCATGTGACTAGATCTAAAATATTTATGATGATAAATAATGATAAATGTTAGACCATGTGGATGGTCATGATTAACAAATGATGATGGATAATTGATATTTGGATTGCTTTGGAATTTGCGTTTGTGAAATTGTCGAGTGATTGTAGTCAAAGATTTTGGGTTCAAGTGGTTCTGGCTGTTTATGAGTGATTTTGGTTATTTCCGAGTGGTTTTTGCCTTCTTCAAGTGTCATGGTTGGCTTCAACCGCGTCCAGTTTTAACCACGGCAAACGTCGTCCATGAGATTTACGACCACGCACGTCTTTATGACCACGACTGTATGACTGTGATAGCTTTCGATCACATTCAACTACGACTACGTTCGGCTTTGACCATGTATGACTTTGACCATGCACAACTTCAACCACGGCAACTCGACTACGACCATGACAGATCGACCATTGAAGGTAATCATAGCTACAGTACTTTTACATGGTTGTAGCTTCAGTACTTTTGAGAGTCATGGACTTTACTGGTCGTACTTGATAGTCGTAGGATTACTGGTTGATACTTCTTTGTCGATACAAGTGATTTACTCCTTATGATCTTCAAGTACTTTGAGTACTCGTGTTAGGCTAGCGAGGTGTTTGGCTGGTGCTTGAAGGAACGGTGTTGGTACTCGGTAGTTGGAGCGACTAGGTACTCGATAGTCAGTGAGCGATAGTTGTGGGTGTTGCAGTCGGTTGTCGAAGGCTACTGTGATCAATACTCGATAGTTTGTGCTCGGTGGTCGTGTTGAGTGGTTAGAAGTGTGAGTTTTAGATAGCGATAGTTTTTGGCGGTCGTAATCGGTTGTCTGAGATTATTTTCTGGTTAGCAATCAGGTGATTGGTCGTGTACGACCAGGTTGATGATTATGGATAATTTTGTTTTTGTCTCTGGATGGACAAGGATATTGTGAGTGTTGTGCTAATGACGGTCAAGCTGGGAAGAGGTTGTGTCGGGAAAAACGTTTCTTTGGTCTTTGCATGTGCAGAAGAGCGTGGAGATGATCACGGTCGGTGATGAGGATGATCGAGATTAGGATAGGGAGATTTGAGGTCCAGACAATTGAGGATGTCACACGAGGTGGTCGGGCTAATGCTGGAGCGCATAGAGATTGAGGATTGTGAAGTGAGACGGAGCTACGAGAGGGGTATTCTAGAGGCTTCGTCACGTGTTAAGTCGTGAATGTTACGGATAGAGTCCGTGGGCTGGAAGAGGAGATGAGTTTGAATAAAACCTGTCTTAGGAAAGGGTTTCGGGTCTATTGATTTGAGGAACAGACTAGGTGTTGTGTTCGTGTTTAAATCGAACACGATTAGGGATGTTGGTCTATAAAAGCAGGGAGAAGCTTAGGCTAACATACTGGTCTTTATAGCTTTCGTCGAGGAAGTTTTTAGGGGTGCCGTGAGGACACTTTGTAGCCAAAGCTTATTGTAAAAATAATAGATCAGATCTATTCCAAAATGTTCTATAGAACGACGATCAGACCTGTGATACTATATGGAGTAGAATGTTAGATTGCTAAAAGATAATATATACAAAAGATAAGTGTAGCGAAGATAAGGATGTTGCATTGGATCTGTGGGCACATAAGGCGAGATCAAATCCGTAATAATAATATACGTGGCAGGATGGGAGTAGTACCAATTGAAGAAAAGTTTGTCCAACATCGCTTGAGATGGTTTAGATATTTTCAACAGAGACCTCCTGATGCACCGGTACGTAATAGAATTTTAAGACATACTGAAAACGTAAGAAGAGTCAGAAATCGACCAAGATTGATATGGGAGAAAACAGTTAAAAGAGACTTGAGGGATTGGAATATATCTAAAGAATTAGCTTTAGATAGAAGCACATTGAAGTTAGTAATCCACGTATCAGAACCATAAGAAGGTTTAGGGGTGGTGTTTTAAACTCTCGGCTCAGATGGCAGAATGTACGGCTTAGAGTTTTAGCATTGTAGATTTTTTAAGGCTTTTGTCTCTTTGACTTTAAGGAGGTTTTATTTCTAACCTATTCTAACTTGCTTGGGACAAAGTTTTGTTGTTGTTGTTGTTCTTAATAGGTTCTCCTGATTGGTCCCAAGAATGCCAGAGAAGCTGTTAAGCATTTCGGCCCTGCGCCAGGAGTCCCACACAGCCACACCAAGTCATATGTTCGTTCAAAGGGCAGGCAATTTGAGAAGGCAAGAGGAAGGAGGAACAGCAGGGGCTTTAAGGTTTAAGTTGCAGCATTTTTGGCACCCTTGTGTCATATTGCTCTTGTCAGTTAAACATCACTGTTTTGAATACCAGAATCACACTGTTTTAGATGTCAGAATCTTGTGTTTTTACTGATTTTTCAGAACCAATTAAATTTTGTCTCCATGGTTTGCACCGTAAGATTTATGCTTATCAGGCCATTACGAATATCCTTTCTCATATCATTATGGTGCTTTACAACTTCTTTGTGAATGTTTACAAATCTGGGTTTTAGAAATTAGCCCTTCTGCAATGCTGTTGATGGCTGAATAGATTGATGATGCTCAGAATTGTGATGTTATTGTGAAACTTCTCGATATTAAACAGAAGTATGCCCATTTGGAAGTTCAATGTTCTGTTGAGGATATTCAGCGTTTCTTACCAAATTTCCCATGAACACATGCGTTTAAAACGAGTTCATATGATCATGTGTCAGGTGTTGGAGACCAATTGGATGCATAGGGTTGAAACTAGTTCATGTGTCGGTAGGTCATTGAAAATAATTTGCACTCGTTTTATAGCATCCTGAAGATACGAATTTGGGGGCAGATTTGTTTTACTTTGTAGTTTGTACTGACGGAGTGCCGGTGAGACAATGATTGTCAATTATTAAACTTAGAAGTAGCAACTTGCAAAATCCTAGTTCAGTATTGTGATGCAACCCAAAAGGCCAAAATCATGGCCCTGAAGCTTAGAGCTGCTTCAGGATGCAACTTCCATGTTCCATCCAGTGTGAACAATTATCAATCAGAATTCAGAGCTCTGGTATTGGTGGTATTATTAGAGGTAAAAGTACAGCATATAATGGTTTGGTAGCAGAGTATTATAGCATATAATGGTAGTAGAGTATTATAAGTGCGATTCCATCGCAATTTATTGCCGGAGCATTCATCTTTCACAAGAACTCGATGCGGCTAGAGGCAAGCTAGGCAAAGTCTCATAGAGGAAGATAAATCACTCCTGTAGATGAACTAATTAAACGCAAGATTTTAAGCAAAGCACAGCATTTCATCGTCACATAGGTACGGTCGCGTTGATGCCATCAAAGCTCCAGAGCTCCAGCCCCGCCTCCTGTTGCGGCGGCACCTGGTGCACGTACGCCACCATCGGCGCCTCCTCCGACGGCGCCGTCACCGGCACGGCATCCGTGACGTACGGCTGGTGGAAGAAGCCCGCCATGACGGCGTCGTAGTCCATGAGCTCCCTGCAGGGCATGGCCATCCTTGTCGCGTCGTGGTCGGCCGGGTCGAGGGGCGGGTACTCCTCGTTGGGGAAGTTGACCTTCGCCTTGGCCCCGCGGATGCGGCGCGCGGCGCGGTCGTATGCCCGCGCGGCCGCCTCGGCGGTGGCGAAGGTGCCGAGCCAGACGCGCGCGCCCCTGGCCGGGTCGCGGATCTCGGCCGCCCACTTGCCCCACGGCCGCCGCCGGATGCCCCGGTACAGCGTCTTGCGCTCCCGCTTCTTGCTCGGCTCTGCTACTACATATGCACCGGTCGAGTGGTTAGTTATTAGTTACTAACAAACAGTAGAACAACGAGTGAGACTTCCTGTTCTAGTTGTACGTAGCATCAGCTTGCATGTGGTGGTACGACGCGAGATGCATACTAGAAATAATGCTACCTTGGTCTGGTGTAAACGTGCAGGCGCCAGTCAGCTCGGAGCAGGGCTCATGGTCGGCAGGGACGTCGAAGGCGGCATCTGCCTGCGGCCAGAAGGCGGCGGCGCAGTGGCTCCGCTTGTTGCCGCCGGCCGCGCGGTGGTCGCGCTGCGGGATGAACTCGGAAATGATCGCGCCGCCACACATCTTGGCGCTCGCGCGGCGTGCAAGCTTGCTGCGGTGCTACGGCTCACGAGCGAGTGCGCCTGTGACGAAGCGCGAGTGTGCGTGTGCGCGCGTGGATGCGTAGGAGGGAGGTGGTGGGGGTGATGTGCTACAAGCCGTGTGCCGCGCGCGTTTATATAGAGGTGAGGCGAGGCGGTCGCGGGCGGCGCGGATGGATGTGGTTGTAAAGAGGCGCGTGGATGCATGCATGCCTGCCGCGGCGGACTGTGACGCGGCAGCTTCCTCGGACCGGCGAATCTGTGGGTTTCTTCGTCCAGAATCCGGCCGGAGCGGTCGCTGTCGGTGGAGTGTTTGCTATTTTCTTTCGCCGCCGCCGCCGCCGCCGCTTTCTGGGTGGTGCGACCAGCCGGTGAATCGCCCAGGCACGATTTACTGGTGGTAGACGTAGTGAAGCTCATTAGCCGTTGCTGCTCCAAGTCACCAACACCCTGGCCTTGTACTGGCCCTACGACGGTCACGGTACAGTACTCGACAAAATTCACTGATGCCTTTTGTTGTATGTTAGATTAGAAATACCACTTAATTACTCCAAATCGACATATTGGACGATCAGCGTGGTAAAAGTATTTAGGTGGTGAAAAATGAATTAAGCTAGCCGATGTGCGGACCCACGGTTTTAGACGCGGCTGCGCCTCCGTTTTCAGGAATCTTCTTGCGAAGCTACTGCTGCTTAACGGAGTGTACTGTGCCATGTTAATAATGTAGTATGTGCTTTTTAAATTTAAAATTATGTATATCATTCATATTAGCATTTCTGTCATCTCTATTATTTTAAAAAATATAGATAAAAATTATTAATCATAATTAAAACCTATGGACTAGAATCCAAAACAACTAATTCGTATCCCTCCCTGAGTCGAGAATAAACATCACAGATTCGGAATGAACAGTAACTTCACTACAGTGTTTTGCTTTGACCAGTCCTCCGCCTTTTGCTCTCACGTCAACCTCTTGTACGTACGGTTCTGTGCCGATGATAGTCTGCAACTGTTTACGCATATTCTGTAGCTTTTTTTTATTTTTAGCTCTGAATACTTTTTTCATAAAAATAGTATCCTCTAAAAGTTTAAAAAACGTGATAGACGATATACACCACCTTATTTTTGCGCGACCTTCACAAGCTTAGAAAGCGTGATAGACAACATGCACACCACCTTGCTTTTGCGCAACTATCTGGTGTCTGTCGAGCAGCCGGCTGCTGCCGAGCAATAGTGGCTCGGTAGCACCCTCATCCTGCCGCGTCCCGGTATGTCGAGATAGATGACACGTATTATTTGTCGTGTCTTTTGAGCTTATAGATGAAGTTATTTTTGTGAAAGTGAGTGCTCGGTGGCTAAATTTTTTTAAAAAAAATTTGCTACATGGTCAAATATATGCTGGCTTCGATAGTCAGGTGTGCGTAAGGGAGTACTCGCCCCGTTTCACAATTAATATATGTCCAACCACTCTCTATACGCATAGTAGGTCGAAGAGGCATAAAATCTAAATAGTGATTAATGGATTGGACTATGGTTATTCTTAATTAATGCGCATTTTAGTCACTCGTATCAAAGGGTTTGAGGACGAATATATAGGACGCTGAATTGGGACATCAGGGTGCCCGAGCACCAAGTCTCCATGCCTTTAGATTGCTTCTAGATGCGTGCAAGTACAATGATATATAATATCAGGATGAAAAGTCTTAATCATGGAGTCTGGGCACCATGATGCCCCTGTTATTTGTAATATATATATATATATATAATGTTTTCAAAAGTGGGAAAGGGTATCTGCCGTTCCCAATTGGAAATGGGAACGAACATGCATTTGCCCTTGTACCCCTATCAGGACTTTTAGATTCTTAAGACAATTAAGTTGTTTTCTATGAAATTTCTATGTTTCAAGCTGTTCAAAAGTGTTAGAATATTCTACTACAGTGCTTATCTACAGGGAAATGCGTTATTGCTTCAATAAATTTGCTATAATACCCTACAATCTACACTTCCTACTACACCTCTACTCTTCCCCTCTACATTTTGTGAAACAGTGTGGAGGATCCGTGTCCGTCAAAGTTACCACTCCATCTCATGCCTCAAACTCTAAGGCCCTGTTCTTTTCCTCCGAAGCTGACGGCTTTTAGTTTTTGCTACAGTATCTAACTTTCAAACGAAATATTTTCTCAAGACAGGGTCTATAAGTTAAACGATCTACACGTTAAAAACCCAACATCTGTACCCAAAAAAATCGCAAGTGAGTATCTGTTTCTCCGTAACCTATACCGCAAACAGCCAAAATTCAAAAATTTGAGCCAAAAGTCATAAGCCGCAGCCGTTGCCAAACAGGCCCTAAGACGTGAGTAATAGTGCCAACATAGTGCTCAGTTGGGCTTTTTTGTGGCTTTAGCTTTTTTACTGTAGCTGAATTATTTTACATTGTAGCAACTGATAGTTTTTTTGTTATAATTAGATTTTAAAATTTTAAAAATAAAAAATAGGTTATCCTATTACAAACAATACAAAGAAATATGAAAAAAGACAAGAAAACTTAAAAGATAAAAAAGTAGTAAAAGATGAAACTAAAGAATAGTAAACTAGAAACTAAGGAGCGGGAACTTGAAATGAACGGACCTTTCAAGGTACGAGGTTCTAGATGAAGACTTTTCAAGTCTAGTTCTCGCCCGTCGTATGACTTTTAAAATTACAACGAAAGGAGGACTCACAATACGAGAGCCAGTTGCTGATAGTGGTCAAGCTAAAAAAGCTATACGTTGAACTGCGTAGGAGCAAATCAAGGCCCTGTAGATTTTCTGCTCGTCTAGTCTGGTTCATCTCATATTTCTCAAGACTATCCCGTCATCCTTTTTACGTCACAAAGAAGTATACCTCGTGACTATTTTGGAAATATCGGCATGACGTATAAAAACTTCTCTAAATAGTGCGTTCCTAAGACCAACCGTGTAGTAATAACTGTATAAAAACTAAGCACTTCCTAAAATTTAGATTTCGGGAAGTGCTTAGATTACATATGTGATCAAATATGGTATTGATCGACAGGTTTCATAATTAAAATGGCCCGGAGATTTTTTTCCTTTCTTTCAGAATGCGACATGCAACTCTTTACTTTATAGACATGACATTAGGGCTGTAAAAAAAGCTCGAGGCTCGCGAGCTGCTCGAGCTTGGCTCGCTCTACACTCGATTCGAGCTTGGCTCGAGCTCCAAACGAACCGAATTCGAACTTCATCTTAAACTCGCGAGCTTTAACGAGCCGAGCTCGAATAGCTCGTGAGCTTAAGATTTTTTTACCCTCCCCAAAAATCCCGCACACGGCCACACCTCCTCCCGCCTCTCCTCTCAAAATCCCCCACTCCATCCCAGATTCCCAGGCGGCCAGCCAGGCGCGGGCCACGCCAGGGCGCCAGGCGCCCAGGCCCCCTCCCTCCTCTCCCCTACCCGCCTCCGCTGCCCGGTCCCCGGTTGCCCTCGTCGTCGCCCCTCCTGGCCCCCCAGTCCCCCACCCTTCCTCGCCGCCCCCCCCGCCCCTCCTCGCCCCCCCCGCCGGCTGCCCCCCACCCCGTCCCCCTCGTCGCCCCCCCGCCGCCCCTCCTCACCCCCCGCCGCTGCCCCTCCTCTCCCCCGCCGCCGCCCCCATCCCCCTCCTCGCCCCCGCCGCCGGCCGCCCCCCACCCTCGTCCCCCTCGTCGCCCCCTCCCCCCGTCCCTCCTCACCCCCCGCCGCCGCCCCTCCTCCCCCGCCGCCGCCCCCGTCCCCCTCCTCGCCCTCCACGCCGCCCCCCCTTCACCCCCCGCCGCCGCCCCATCCCCTTCCTCTCCTCCGCCACCCCCCCCGTCCCCCTCCTCACCCCTCCCCCCCCCCCCCGCCGCTCCTCCTCCCCTCCCGTCCCCTTCCTATTCCCCGCCGTCGCCCCCCGTCCCCCTCCTCGCCCCCCCGGTCCCCCTCCTCGCCCCCCGCCGCCGCCCCTCGCCCCCCGGCCCCCGCCGCCGCCTCTCGTCCCCCCGGCGCCCCTCCTCTCCCCCGCCGCCGCCGCCTCTCCTCCCCCCCGACGCCCCTCCTCTCCCCTGCCGGCGCCGCCCCTCCTCGACTCGGATCCGGCCGCCGCAGCCCGCAGGTACTCCCTCAGTCCCTCTCGAGTTTTGTCCTACACGAGCCCAAGCTCGAGCGAGCTCGAGTTTGGTCCGAGCCGAGCTCGAGCCCAGCTTAAAGTTCGATAGCGATCTTAGGCTCGCTCGAGCTCAGCTCGAGTTTCTACCGAGCTCGAGCTTGCTAGGTCAAGCTCGCTCGAGCTCGGCTCGTTTACAGCCCTACATGACATGACACTGGCGACAAAATAGTTATGGTACGTCAGTCGTTGTACCAGCAAATGAGCAAAATAGGTGGCGAGCAAAAGAGCTTCAGCTTCTGATTTTTTATTTATTTTTTATTATTTATAAATTTTGTCTTTTTCTGAACTTTTGATTTTTTGTTGAGCTTTTTGTCGGTTCTTTTTTCCCCATATTTGTTTGTATTATACGTAATGAGCTAACATATTTTTTATATTTTTAATTTTTTAAATTTAATTATGCTAAATAAATCTCTGTCAGCTACAGTGTTTTTTCAGTCAGCTACAGTGCTTTTCAGCCATAAGCCACAAAAAAAGCCCAAATGAACACCCTTAATTTTAGCGAGCGAGAGAGCAAACATACACAAGCAGATCACGAAATATACTACGGAAAAGTATTATTGGGAAAAAAAGGAATAGGAAACGCAAAAGAATCCTAGGAGTCCATCTGACATGGCCGCCACTCCAACCTGGTCATGCATGCCCACCGAATGCTGTGGCCTTCAACGGCATTGAATCATGTGTTGTCCATAGAATGTCTTTGTTTAGCCGTTGGTTTGATGCAACTTGCATGTGTGTACTGTATTGGGTAGATGTCAGGTGATTGGACCCTATTAAAAAAATGCATTAGCCATTAGGTTTTCGGTGAGGAAAAAACCATTTGATATTCCTAGGAATCACCAAAACAACGGTGATGATGTATTGATATTGGATGGAAGACGATAGTGCTATCATATCTTCTTGCAATCACTGCAAAATTTGGCTTGAACAAATGTTAAACAAACCCATCTTCCAACATCCTATTACTGCCAGCTAATTTTCAGGATATAGTAACAGACGTTGCTATTAGTCAAAGCAAAGCACAGCTCCGTGTCCTAGAGACCACCAACGCAAATTCAGGGGCCGCTCCAAAAAAAGTCACAAGCCATTTAGAACACATTATATTTTAATTTTGCTTTTTAGTTTTTTCTTATTCTTTTAGATTGTTTGTAAAGATATAATGATGTTTTTTATTTTATTTTTTAATTCAATAATTAAAAAAGATAACATCCGCTACAATACAATTTTAGCTAAAAGCCATAGCCGAAAGCTAAAGCCGAAATCTTAATTTTTGATACCTTTTGATTCTTAGGGATGCAAGAAAGTCTCCACCTATCTAAAGAAGAAGAAATTCTCCACCTCTAAGCTGTAAGCCACCTCTGTTCGTACAATTAGTATTAACTAGCCTCATAGGCGCGGCGTAACGCCGCGCCAGCAACCGTGTGTACCGAAGTAAAAGAGGCGATAATTCGTGAGAAGTTTTTTAAAAAAATCGAGGGCACATGTGTATTTTCATAAAAGCCGAAGGTTTTTTTCGTAAAAAAATGAGGACTTGTACGTAACTAAATGAGGACCCGTACGTAATTTAGAAAACCGTGAGGCGCTATCCTGCAAAGGATACGAAATTTCGGTGAAGTGGAGGGGTGTTTTTAAAAAACAAAACTGGCAGGGACCTTTTCGCGAGGAAAAAAGACCTTTTTACGAGGAAAAAAGACCTCTACGTAAGTTTCGGAAAGTACAGGGAAATCCCCTCCCCGGCCGTACCGAAATTCCCGCGCCACGCGCCGGCCGGGGCGCGCGCGCGGGCGACATGGCGGGGCGCTCCTGCGGGGAATCCCCCGGGTTTGTATAGGTTAGTATTAGTTATTTCCTTTCAAAAAAATATACTAATTGGTTATTAGATTGCCGTGTGATTTGTAATCCTGTGTACGTGCGTCTTTTGACTTTGTTTGACGATAAGGGTCACATGGGATAGTAAAATGCTCGTGCCAATCGATACCTTTCGAGCAATTTATGAACATTTTTCAGTAAGCAAACATTATGCCCTAGTACTATAGGCTTGAAGTAAAGTATACTGGTAAACGAACGGCCACTCCCATAGGAAAAGAAGAGCGCTTTCTCCATCAACTATTTGCAACTACAGCCGCCATGAACCAAAAGGAAGACAGAAATCAGAGGAGGAAAATAATGCGTTGCACTACTTTCCCTGCTTCCTTCTTGTGGAAGTGTCAATTTTCGCCGTCGCAAGTGAATTACAGCAAGCTCCCAAAGATCAACTTCTTCATGATTCCAAGACAACTACAAACCACGGTCCTTGTGGTTAACACACGCCTAATCCATACCAAAATCGAAAACGATGGCAGCTGATAACTTACTGTTCAAGTATGCTCAAAATTGCTCGTAAAAGGAAAATGTGGTGATCATTTAGGCTTATTTTTGGTGTCTTATGGCTGAAAAGCACTGTAGCTAGCTGAAAAAACACTGTAGCTGACAAAGACTTATTTACCATAATTAAATTTAAAAAATTAAAAATATAAAAAATATGTTAGCCCATTACATATAATACAAACAAATACGGGAAAAAAGAACCGGTAAAAAAGCTCAACAAAAAGCCAAAAGTTTAGAAAAAGACGAAATTTATGAATAATAAAAAATAAGTCGGAAGCTAAAAGCTGAAGCCAATCGTGCCATGACTAACATGTGAACATCTTAGAACAGCTGTAACGGTGCCATGACTTACATGTGAACATCTTAGACAAATTAACAAACAGAAATTGTAAAGATTTTTCTTCTCATATAGTAAATTCCATCTTAGTACATCAATGCTTTTCCTGTGAAGATTTTTTATATAAAAATTTATATCTTTCCATCTATCTATTTTGTAATAAGTGGTATAAGATCATAACAGATCGGATCAAAAATTTGTCTCTGTCGTGCTTTTTCCAGTTGAATCCAAGAAGAAAAGTCATTAATAAAAGCAGCACAGCAAGTCTCGCCGAAGACCAGGAGAAAAGTCGTCAAAACTGAAAGCTTATAGTGTTTTAGAGAATTCATGCAATGAATTGATTAATGAATTAAATGTTATATATATAGATCTCTTTCTTCTATATCTGAATACTGATTTATAGAAATAATACATAAAAGATAAGGAAAGAAGAGATCTAAAAAGATATACGTGATTCGTGGCACGTAACAACCACGACAGATCAACCCTGTGACTGGTTTACTGTAGCTATGACCGGTTCACTGTACACCTGCCGTGGCCGATGGTCGTATGCAGATATCTAACACTCCCCCGCAGTTGAAACGACAGAAGAATGAACGTTCAGACCGGATCGAAACTCGGTGAAGACGGACGTGGGTATATCTTTGGTGAAGATATCCGCGCACCTCGTTGACCCGGAGTCCGAAGGGTGCGGGATGAAATACGCACCTCAGAGCTTCGTCTCGTCGTCGCCTTCGTCGACTGCGAATCCGAAGGTGGGGGATGGGTCACGCACGTCAAAACTTTATCTCACCACCGTCTTTGTCGATGCCAAGTCCGAAGGATGATGAACGGGCTGCGTGCGTCCAGGCTTCGTCTTTCCGCCACCTTCGTTGATGCCAATTCCGAAGGGTAAGGGACGAGCCACGCGCATAAAGGCCTTTGTCTCGCCGCCGACTTCATCGATACCGAGTTCAAAGGGTGGGGGATGACCGCACGCGTCCACGCTCCATCGACTTCCTCGACTCTGCCAGACCACTATGTGGTCGTACCTTCATTTGACCATGTCGTGCTCGTAGACTCCGTCCGACCACGTCATGCTCGTAGACTCCGTCTGACCGCCTCACGATCATAGACTTTGTCCGACCTACTCACGGTCGTAAACTCTGTCCACTCCGACCGCCTCGTGGTCGTAAACGCTTCGTCTGACCGCCTCACAGTCGGGACTTCGTCCAACGCGTGTCAGTTTCGTCCCGCCGCTAACTTCATCGACCTCGAATCTGAACGGCGGGGGACGGGCCACGTGCGTTAGCTTCATCTCGCCGCCACCTTCATCGGCCCCAAGTCTGAAGGGTGCGGGACGGTCCGCGTGCACTGCTGCCTTCGTCGACGTCAAATTTGAAAGGTGTGGGACGGACTGCACGTGTCAGATATTCGTCTCACTACCGACTTCATCGACACCTCGTCGTCGTACGACTATGTCGTGGTTGTACAATCCGTCTGACCACCTCGCGGTTGCAGACTCCGTCCGACCACGTCACGGTTGTAGGCTCCATCTGACCACCTCGTACTCGTAGACACAATCATCAAGACTTCATCCGACCATTCGCACTTGGAAATTCGTCAACACTTCATCCGATTGCTTTGGCGCCACAACTTCGTCAATACCTACGACCACCGCGTGGTCGCACCTTCAGTGACCATGTCACGAGAGACATAGTCGTCAGGCCTTCTCTGACTGCGTCGGAGGCACCAACCCAACGGGGCACCCAGGCTTTTGGCATGGGACTTCGCTGCCTGCGCCTACGACTTACGCGCGCTAGTTCAATAGCCAGAAAAATGCGTTCTTTCATGGGGAGTTGGAAGAAGATATTTATATGGAGTAGCCAGAAGGTTTTGTCATTTCAAAAAAGAAGAATTTTGCTTGCAAATTGAAGAAATATCTTTATGGTTTGAGGCAATCACCTAGACAATGATACAAGAGATTTAACTCCACTATAACCTCTTAGGATTTTAAAAGATCTGATTATAGTAGTTGTGTTTGTTAAAAACCGTTAATGGTTCAATTATTTACTTGCTCTTATATGTTAATGATATGCTGATTGCTGCAAAAGATAAAACAGAAATTTCAAAGTTGAAAGCACGATTGGGCAGTGGATTTGAGATGAAGGATCTCAATACAACAAAGAAAATTCTTGATATAGAAATCATCAGAGATAAACGGTTTGAAAAATTGTACCTAAGTTAGAAAGGGTACATTAATAAAGTTCTTCGTCGTTTTAACATGCATAAGACTAAACCGGTGAGTATCCCGTTAGCTACACATTTCAAACTTTTTTTAGTATCATGTACACAATCAAATGATGAAGTTGAATACATGTCTAGAGTTCCATATGCGAGCGTAGTTGGTTCACTTATATATGACATGGTATGTTCTTGACTGATTGCAATCATTGAGTGTTGTTAGTAGATACATAGCTCAACACTAACCCTTGGTATAGTCCTATCTTAATAGAAAAATCATTAGTACCGCTACCACATGCTCTAACGTTAGTCATAACATCTTCGTATATATCCTTAATTAGGGTAACATACTTTGTTAAGTTTTTTCATTGGAACGCTCACCACATGGCCTTTCTTGACACTTTATTATAGTCTTTCTCCAAGTCGATAAACACCATGTGAAAATCCTTCTTTTACTCCCTATACCTCTCCATCCATTATCATGTCAAAAAAATTGCCTCCGTGGTCGACCTTTACTCCCTACTAGCCACGTAGGCATGGCGCCACGCCACGCCAGCCACCGTATTGACTGAAACAGAAGAGACGATAATTCGTGAGAAGCTTTTTAAAAAAAATCGAGGATACATGCGTATTTTCGGAAAAGCCAAAGGATTTTTTCGTAAAAATTCAAGGACATGTACGTAACTAAACGAGGACCTGTACGTAATTTAGAAAACCGCGGGGCGCTATCCTGCGAAGGATACATAATTTTGGTGAAGTGAAGGGGTGTTTTTTAAAAAAACAAAACTGGCAGGGACCTTTTCGCGAGAACCAAGGACCTCTACGTAATTTCCGAAAAATGCAGGGGTTTTTTTCGCAAAAAAGGTCTCCCGACCGTACCGGAATCCGCGCGCCACGCGCCGGCCGACCGAGCGCAGGGGGTGACATGGAGCGGCTCAGCGGGCGGGGAGTCCCCCGGCTTTGTTTAGGGTATGATACCTCTCCATCTACTGTCATGTCAAATAAGTTGCCTCCATAGTCGTCCTCCTAGGCATAAAACAAAATTATTTTCTCACGCTATTCGCTCTTCTTAAACAATATCTTAAACTATGCTCAATCACTCGCACCCAAAGCTTTGTTATGTGGATTATAAGCTTGATTCCTACGTAATTAGTACAACTTTTAATGTATAATATATACATACATATACACACATATCTACACATATGTATACATATATACATATGTATGTATACATGTGTATATATACACATACATATCTATATACATACATATGTATACAAATACATATGTATATATATATACACATATATACAAATGTACGTACGTATGCATACGAGTGTGTGTGTATCCACATTTCCTCGCCACGACCTGAACCCACCACCCAATCACTTGTTGGACTAACTGTATAGTACTATCTCATCTATTTACAATCCTCTGGCTTCGAACCAGACCATCTGGTTTCAGTATGCTCCGTTCTCATGCTGCTACCTTTAGCAAAAGATAAACTGAGAACTCCCAATGCTGCAAATCAGCAACCTTGGCTTTCATCGAGCACAAAGATGTTAATATTTCAAAAAACTATTGCAACATTTCGATGCAGACAGTCCACTAGCATTCAAGATACTTGCGGTTCTCCAAGTTACTCGTCCAGCTGCATCCCACGGACCAGCCAAGAATACCAACAATCATGTCGACACCTGAGCATGTGCTCACCTACAAATGTACTGCTTATTTAGTTACAGTATTCACTCAGTAGACCAAAATTGTGTACTTGATAGACGAACTTGCTTAAAAGCATACCATATTGTCATAGGTTCCCTCGAAATGAAACAACATAACACCAATTCCCCGTCTTTTGTCTGTCTCTACCTGAATAATACACACAAAAAATGGTTAAATATAATCATCATGCATTATATAGTTCATGTCAATAAGAATATACACCAGGGGAAACAGATATCTCATATTTCAACCTACATAAGTAACATAACCCTAACCAACAGCTAATGCTTCTCATTTCCTCACTGGTGACATAACAATGGTTACTAAAACACACTATAAAACGTCCATCGAAATTCTGTACTTGTCATGTGTTAAAGAGTATTAATGGTATTTTCTAGTGTCCCTTTTGTACCATATATATATTGTCCATTGAGTCTCTTAAATACATATTCAATATTCATGGTATCAGTTCATACCCTAGCTGCCACCTACGTCTTCCACTGCCGTTGCACCCGGAAGGATCGATCTCCGCACCCGAGGGCGGCCACCTCCTCCCAGCGTCGCCTAGCTCTCTCGCTGCCGCCTCAAGTTTCTAAGGCCACCGCACTTTCGCGCTGCTGCCGCCGTCGCCCGTGCCGTGCGTGACCACCATCGCACTGGCCGCTCGTCATAGACGGCACCCACATCTGGCTTCCTCTTCAGCCGACGACGCTGCCCCGAGGTCTACACACGTGCCGCCGCCTCCGATCCTCGTCGCCTCGTCACTACCCCGCTTCGATCTGGCCGGACCTCCGCGCCGCATCTGGCGTCTTCAGCTCGGATCCAAGTGGATCTGCCGCCATCAGGCCTTCCCCGGCTCAGATCCTCGTCGCCCCGGTCAGGACCACTGCTGCCGGCGCTCGGCTCTCGGATCATCGTCGCCGCCGCCGTCATGGAGTCCTCTGGCGGGCTCTCCCCGCTCCGCCACAGCTGCCGGCTGCTCTCCGGCACGCACCTCGCCGGATCAGGCTCGCCGCCACCTGGAGGCTCGCCCGCCCGAGCCGCCTGGAGGCGCGCCGCTTCACCTCCGTCGCTGATCTTCTTTGTTGCGTCGGATCTTCGTCGCTCGCGCTTAGCCTCTCCGACGCTGATCTTTTTCGTTGCGACCGAGCACCGACAGCCGGAGTGTTTCCATGGGGTGTGAGGCCTGTGCGAGGTACTGTGTGGCTTGCTTGTCTTAGAATTTAGAATTGACTATACAACATTTGACTATTTTTTAAAGCAAAATTAGTCAGATTTTAGAGCGTTGGATGGTGATCCAACGCTCCAAATTTTTTTGAGGAGGGCTTGTATGAGTGGATTCGTTGGATAGAGATCCAATACTCCAGATCATTTTTTGGATGAGGGCTTGTATGGGTGAATCCGATGGATGGAGATTCAACGCCTTAGATCATTTTTTTAGAGGGGGTTGTATGAGGATCCGTTGGATTGAGATTCAACGCTTCAAAATCTGACTAATTTTACCCTTAAAAATAGTTAAATGTTCTATAGCACTTTCCTAGAATTTAACGCAGCATCCATGTGGACACTGACTACAGCTGGTGATTCAGATCCTTTGTGCCCTTGGGTCTGCCGTGTTGCTAGGCTGTTGCTATCTGCATGACTACATCTATATGTGTGCTAGACAGCTAGTTGTTGCTTGTTAGCGTGTGAATGAGGAGTTGCTCTTAGTACCCTTTTAAATCTTTTGTTGCGTTCATCTAAATCTGTAGCCTCTAATTTTGAGCTCGTCTAAGTCATACAAATTCATAAATTTATTATCAATCATAGAAACATAAGACTTTCCTTTTTTGCATGACAGTAGCCGCCGCTCCTCTCTAAGCCACGCGCAAATCATAGAAGTCATTATGATTCTCTTTGAACCACTGCTCCGAAATTTTAAGACCGTCGCGCTTCTTCTGCACTATGCTTCTATTGCATTTCTTGTGCACTGCGCCGCTGTCGTCTTAAGCTTTGATCTGTGCCGCTAAGGTTCTATCCATTCCTCTTCGACTACATATTTTCCAAGAGCTGCACGTTACGACGATATTATCAAAACTCGAATTTCGAATTTTTTCTATTTTAGCGTCAACCCTTTACAAATACAATACTATTATATAGCCTTTCATTTGAGTGCAGTGTTAAGAGTATTAATGGTATTTCCTATTGTACTAGAATTTAGTTTTATATCTCCTTTATACCTAATATATATTGTCCATTGAACCTCTTAAAATATATATATACACACACACACACAATATTCATAACATCATGTAGGTGTCAGAAAAAACATATGTCAGAGAAAACACTATCAGTATGAGAATTTTATCGGAGGATAGCGATAGAACCGGCAACAATTTTGCAATTTTTTCCGTACAAAATTTTGAATCCGAATTTGAATTTGCAAATTGGTACCATCCGAAATGGACCGAGAAATGGCCGAATTTTAAAAAATTATCACCGAAATTTCGGCTGAAACAGATTCATCACAGCTTAACAACTACAAACTGACTGAGCATCTAATAAAGCAGATGAACTATAAACTGACTAAAGTATCTAATAAAGCATTCAAAGGACCAATGTATGACATATAGCCAACAGACACTAGTTGTTTTCGATAAACATTGTAGCTGAGCAAGGGATTATCAACATCCAGTGATCATAGTTGTTTTCCATAAAAAAAAACTCTGTAAGCGACAGTGGCCACCCCCGGGTGTGAAGTACGCTTCTCCCCAGGGTAGCAACTGCGAAAGATGAGCAAAGACTAGGGTATAAACCTATGCTCTGATATCAATTGTCAGATCAGATTCTGGCCGCATGCTTAGGTCCGATCAGGTTTACTCCTCAGGTCTTAGTCCAAACGGGCTGAACACAACTATACCCACAGGTTGCCGCATGCAAACCCTAAAGCAATAGACTTTTAAGTGGTAATGGGTCTTCTCCCACCTAAAAAACTAGTCCAATGAGATGTTAGGCGTCGGAGCTCTGATATCTTAGATCTATAGGATGAATAGACGAATCGTTGATTTATTGCACAACTCAAATAGGTAATATATAGTACAAAATTCAAGGGATACAAGACTAAACTCTATAAACTAGGAAATATCATAAATACCTTTATATCCTTAACAAATGCATCTTTAATTCTTTATAAAACTTAATTTGCCATGACAACAAAATTGAAAGTACTTGGCATCATCATGATAAGTCAAGTTCACATACCACACAAGAACATATGGTGATTCCACAGGCTGTAAAAGCTGATGTAACTTCTCCCATCATCCCTGAAATTATGAAAAACCACCCTATGCAACTTTATTAACCTTTGCTGTGCATACTAGATAACATGACACAAAAAATTGATTATATAATACAAGGAATAGACATTACAATTAAACAGGGAGCAGAGCTAATTTGAGGTATTCCCTTATCAAGAAAATAAAAATGAAACATGTCACTCTTAAGTTAGCTGGTCTATTTTCAGTTTATGAAAATAAAAATGAAATATGTCACTCTTAAGTTAGCTGGTCTATTTTCAGTTTGTCTTTCTTTCCAACCCTACAATGGTTGCCATGATGGAGAAAAGACGAACTGAAGCACAAATTTTCCATAGCAGCGTTACATGGAGAAAAATAAATACCTTTTATGATAAAGAAAAGTGATAAAAATAAGAATTACCTTTTCGATCAATGCACAATATGCAAAACCACTGAACAGAGCCGCCTTGTGTATTGTGCCAAGCAGCAATTTTACCAGCTTTCCAGTGTTCCAAACTCGGCAAAACCTCCCTATACGTAGGAAAGCTAGGGTGCACGAACTCAGTGAAGCTATCACCTTGAATGGTTGAGCAACCATTAATCTTGGTGCCAAGTTTCTGAACAGTTCTATTATGCTTCCCATTAATCTTTGGCGCACGGATGGCACTTTGAACATGCATAAGGTCATCATTGTTCTTGTTTACAAAGGATAACTTCTCAGAACTTAATATATTTTCCCACACGGATTCACTATCCTCACTTGAACTGCTTGGCACTGGCTGCTCACTGTCACTTTCATCCACAAGATCAGCAACAAAGTTATTAACTGCATCAGCAGTTATTTCACTAGCAGAAAGTGCAGCTTGCTCCCGCAAGAACTAGACAAACAAAGGAATTGTTATTGTAACCAGCAGTGAATGTAAGAAAACCATTTATTGTGACTATTGAACCTACTTTCATAATTTTGTGCCTAGCACTGCGAGTTTTTGCATGTTGCAGCCACTGTTGATGACGCTGGAATGCAGATTTACTTGATAATTTCTGCAAAAACGGGGATAACAAATAGGTTACACCAAAAATATCCCGTGTAAAAGTTAAAAAAAAAACAATGTAACTACTTCTTTGAATGTTAATGGATAAGAAACACCAACACAACGAGGGAAATCACAATAACGGACTATCAATGTGCAATCAAACAGTTTCCGTCTCATGATCTTTTTTTGAAGTAATCCAGACACAAAGCACACGATAACTTCTAAGTTTTCAAGACCTTTCAAAAAGCTGGCTCTATTCTACAATAGAACTTCCACCTGCCAGGAGAGTACTGTGCTGTATAAGAACTTTGTCATCATAGGAACTAGAACCACCCTTTTTGCGCTTGGCCACTTGGGCCGTGTTATGTGGCTGTACTTAGTCACCATGGAGGGATTGTAGGAGGGGGGAGAGATCTGCACAGGGTTTATATTTGAGAAGTACTACATCAGAACAGAATTGGCCTGATTGTATTACAACTGTCCTCTTATATGTTAAGTTTTAATTGTAGATCTATTTTACACAACATACAACAAATAATACCATGATCAAGTTGCCTGATATCTATTTTTAAATTTGTATTCGTGAAGTGGCATGAGCTGAGCAATGAATTCATTCTGAGGTTGGTAAGAACATGTGTAACATGAAAGGAGATACTCACATCATAAGTTATGACCTCCACTACTTCAGCATTTGCAAGCACATGGATTGGTGAAACAAGACTACCATTGACCTGCCATGAAGTCATAGGAGCATCAGCGCACTACTGTAGTACACTGCGTGTACTATGTTTCATAGCTTACCTTTGCTGCAACCATTTTGTTACCGATTTCAGTATGAATCAAATATGCATAATCAACCACAGTAGCCCCCTTGGGAAGGTTTTTTATCTGCATGAGGTGGTGTATTCCGGTGAATCAAAACGAATCTCTAGTTGTTAGAAAGTAAAGCATTCTGGTCCAGATTGAAGTACCTCTCCTTTAGGAGTAAAGACAAATACACAGCTTCCAAGAAGATCTCGGGTGACAGTATCAACAAATTCCCTAGAGGTCATATTACCAACAAATTCTTCTTGCCACTCACGAATTGCATTGAGCCAACCAATCTATAAAGAAATTTATTGAAGAATTCTCAAGCCGGTATGATCATAATTACTACAGAAGTGTGGATATAGAATTAAAAAGTGGTCCTATTATTATGCTAAATGTACCCTCAGAGCAAAGTCAGTATTGTTCATGAAGATTGTTCCTTTTGAATTTCTTCCACTGGATATTCCAGGACGAACAGACCGAGAAACTGCTCTTCCACTGTAGTGAGCAGCAATGCCTCTTTCTGCTATCAAATCCATACCTTCTGTTCTTATCTGCAACACGTTTTCAAACAGATTTTTATTTAACACAACACTACGACTTAGTGTAAATTTGCTAATAACTAAAACATTTAGTTGCTTGAGATGTTTCTTATTTGAAACTACAGTAAAGAAGAGATGGTGGCATTACCTGAACTTCCAAGTGGAACATACTCTCATTTAGAAATGGTATCACTGTAGTGTGAAGGCTTTGATAGCCATTAGGTTTCGGGGTTGTAATGTAATCTTTCACCTGTTGGTATATTCGAACTTCAGAAGATGAGAGAAGCATCAAAAGAACAATGCACGTGTTAGAGAGATAGCTCACAGCTCCAGGAATGGGAGTCCAAATGCCATGAACAAGCCCAAGGACTTGGTAGCAGATCTGAATTTAATATAACACATAACTGTGATTAGAGGTGATTCAACAGCATGGAGAAAAGTAAGTTGGAGCTTGGTAAATGTGTCACCTGTTGTGCACCACACAATGGGCCAACACCATTGCAGGACTTTGGCCTTATGATTATCCGAAGCTGGCCAGATAAGGGAAACACAAAATGAAAACTTTTCATAGAGCAAGGGAATAATCAACGAGATATCAACAGCTCAATTTATATCTGCAAAAACATACCTGAGCAACCTGGTTTGCCTCATTTATTGTGTTCTTGGATTTCACAACAGTTTTATAGATGCTGAAATATGATCCCAAAATAGTTAATCCACCAAAACAATGACCTTATGAACCAGTTTTAACTTATTTATTAATTGATTTTTCCTGTAACTGAGAACTAAAAGCTTATTTCTGTAACGGTATGTTATGACCTAGGATCTCGGCGTACATGCAATGGGCGATACCGTGAACAATACCGTGTGGGTACTGTAGCAATGAGTGAACAGTACCACACGAGTACTGCAGCAACGCGTGAACAATACCCGCGGATACCGTAGCGCACGCAAAATTGGGTGGTTTGCCGGCATATTACGGATTAGGAATATAATAATTAATTTCCTTATAATTTAGGCTTATTTCCATGTATTAGAGATAAATTTTCTATTATTAAGAATTAATTTTCTCAACATAGAGATATGTTTTTTAGGGGTCAAGTTTAGCCATTTATATAAAAGAAACAAAATTGTACCTATTATTATTAAGCAAAGAAATAAACAAAGTTCTCTAGTCTCCTCTTCTTCAACAGGCCTCAGAGCTTTGCCGGCGGTATGGTCGGCCGATCAAGGGCAAGTGCCCTACCTTTGGTCCTCGAACTCGTACAAAACCAACCCGTACCATAACATTTGGTATTAGAGCCACCCACCATAGCTTCCGATGTTGAATTATCTCCCTTGGACATGTAGATCGCTAGCAACGAGAAAATAGGATCCTTACTCGACAATATGATGGTCAACTTGGAGAAGGCTATGAAGTTGGTGAGCAAGCTGAAAGAGAAGAAAGAGGCGTCGCGTGCCATTGCAATGGCTAAGCTGCCATCACCTTCCTCGGCGCCGGCATTGGCAATACGTCACTAATGACTCCTCCTCCTTAGGTTGCACCTTTAGTGCCTTTGCCAAGAAGGAAGCTTGTCGCTGTCCAGCAGCGGTCATCTCCATGTGACCGGCCGACATCGTGCCTTCGCAAATGTGGAGCACAACGGCTGATAGGTGGGGGCCAGCGATGTCGTCATATCCCTCTCACAACCGCTGCATCCGGGGGCAAGAAAGATGTTGCTGCCTCATGCCGGTTGACCTTCCCACTGGCGACTACTTCAACGTCAACTGACGCTAGAAGGTTACTATCCTTATTGTTGCTCGCCAAGGCTTCACGGATCTTCTTCCATGCGACACTATGTCATCATCGTGCCTTTTTGTCAACATAGAGTTACGAAGAACTTCAACCATAGCCACCACCTGACAGCTCGAGAACAAGCTGTCTTGCCGCAAAGGATGTAATGTTATGGTCTAGGATCTCGACGTACACGCAGCTGGCGAGCGAACAGTACCGCGAGCATTGCAGCAACCACGAATAGTACCGTGCGGGTAGTGTAGCAACGTGTGAACAGTACCCGCGGGTACTGTAGCGCACGCAAAATTGGGTGGTTTGCCAGTATATCGCAGATTAGGAATATAACAATTAGTTTTCTTATTATTTGGGCTTATGTCCTTTTAGATTATTTTTATGTATTAGAGATAAGTTTCCTTTTATTAGGAATTAATTTTCTCAATATAAAGATATGTTTCTTATGGTCAAGTTTAGCCATCCTTGTAAAAAAGATAGCATTGTACCTATTATCATTAAGCAAAGAAATAAACAAAGTTCTCTAATCTACTCTTCTTCAATAGGTCTCAGAGCCTTGGAAGCGGCATGGTCGGCCGATCAAGGACAAGTGCCCTACTCTCGGTCTTCGGATCCATACCCAATCAACTTGTACCACAACATTGTACCACAGTGTTAGTGATATTCCTAATTTCCTGTACAACTGTAAATAAATAAATCCGCTTATAATTCGCATGCCTCCAAAAAAATATGGATTGGAAACAAAATGCAGTCTACTTGAATCCTAATCTACAATGAACTAAACAAAGGTATATTGTTACTCCATGACTAAACAGTGTATAACAAAGCTCCACCACCCACCAGTACTCTGGCAAGGCGGTAACAGCTGCATTATTGCAGTAATCATTTTGAGTCTCCATTAAAATATAGAAGCATTGAAGTTATCATTATCAAGTTTAAGTTTCATACAAATATCTTATTTTAACGTAAAAAGATTGTTACCCTTTTCTGCTAGAAAAGATGATAACAGTATGTTCATATAATCACCTATAAATCTCCTTGCAAACTGAACGGACTTCTGTTTCAACGCTCACGAGATCCAAAAACTGATCCTCAGAAATTTTTTGCTGCAAGATTCTATTTGCCTGGATTGAAAAAGTGAACAAAAGTTAAACCTGAGTCATGCATGCATCACTGACAACACATGCAAAGGCAAAATGAGATACCTCCTGTAATTCTTGTTCATGTGCCTTGTAAAGATCTTCAACCCTTTTCCTTAGTTCGGCAAAATCACAGGGATTTGTATACATGAAGGACAGATATTCCAATTCAGACTACAAGGAAGATAGCAACTGGTTAGTTGGCGACCTGTGTGGAGTAGAATATTTTGAAGAACAGATAAATTTTGGTCATTTGGAAGTACATAAAACTGCCTTTATTCACAGAAGATGCAACATGAACAAACAAAAGAAAACAAGACTATTTTGAGACTATATAATAAAAAGCTAGAAGTTAACCTTCCCAACCACATCAGTAGCATCATGTTATTGAGGCCATGCTATACCTTTAAGAGATATAATTACTGGATACCTTTATTTGATACATCCCAAGAAGCTTTGCTAGAGGGGCAAAGACTTGCAATGTCTCCATGGCAATGGCAGACTGCAAAGAATGATGATCATCATAAGAAGGTAGTAGTTACAGTCAGATCATATAGCAGTAAGCAGTGATACAAGAATGCACCTGCTTGTGTGGAGGCATGTGTGAGAGAGTACGCATGTTATGCAACCTATCTGCCAATTTCACAATGATGACACGGACCTACAGACGAAGTTTTTCATTGGAAAAATTACCAGACGAAATGTTATTAACCATATAATCAATATGGAAGGAAGAGAAAAGAACACCTCTTCTGTCATGGCAAGAAACATCTGTCTCAAGTCTTCAGCTTTAACATCCTGTTTTGAATTATTTTTATCATCACATTGAAGTTTTCCCAACTTAGAGACCTGTGTGGATTAAAAACAGGCATTAGATGATATACATACATTTATATAAAAAAAATTAAAAGGTGAAGATGTAGTAAGAGAAGCTGTGCACCTTTGTCTCCCCTTCAACAATGCGGCGCACAGTTGCACCAAATTCGTTTTCTATTCTTTCGAAAGTAACTTTATCAGTATCTTCAACAGTGTCATGCAATAAACCAGCTGCTATGGATTCCCAATCAAGTTCCTAATAATGCGAATGGAGCAAAATCAAACTCAAAATTCATCATGGTTATATTAAGATTTTGAGAAAATAAAGCATCAGGTGTTCCGCTGGTTTGCCACTTACATGCTCCCCTAGGATACAAGCAACTTCAACAGGATGAATAATGAAGGGTTCCCCACTTCGTCGTTTCTGCCCACTATGTGCATCAAAGGCCAACTGCGATGACAAATAAGCCATTTAATGCAGCCGCTTATGTGCACTAATGATAAACTAAGCCTGCTACCAGATGTAGATCATTGTTTCGTAGCCATAGAAATGAAAGAATTACCTTTAAAGCATCATGTACAAAGTTTAACTCTTTTGGTGAAAGATATGAAATTGCTGGTTTCAGATCCTGTTGTGTAAATAGCATGAAAAAAATATTGGAATGTTAATGCACACTACTCCATCCGTTTCACAATATTTATCTACGCAACATGTGCGCTCAGACCAAGGAGATATAAATTTGAGCAAAATAGTAAAAAAGATGGACTAAGCAAAATGAAATGCCCTAAACCACTTAACCTTCTCTCTCCCAATTTTAAAATTATGGTCAGGAGTGGGAAAAATTGCAATAAATACACTCTTGATGCCATGCCATCGATGGGTACATACAGCAAAACATCGATTTCCAATACAAATGGATAGATATTGTGAAATGCAGGGAGTAACATCAGCCAAAGTCAATATTTAGTTGCACTCAAGGAAGCCATTAGTACAATTAAACATGCTATTCTCTACTCACATAGAAGCAAAGTCACACTGCAAGATCACATACAGAAATTATACACACAGATATTTTCTGATTTTATAACAACTAGTACCTCCCATAAAGATTCTGGAGAAACAAAACCAAGGTATTCAGATGAAGAGCTGAAAAGTCTCCATATTTTGTCCTCAAGTGTAAAATGAAACCCGACGGAATTTTTAGATTGACCAAATCTTGTTGATGAACCATAGTGAAACTTCCAATTGATGTCTTCAGCCCATGCAATGTGCAGTAACTGACCAAGAGAATGACAGGTCATGAAAATATTAAACAATTTTTATTACCTTTCATATGCAAAAAAAATGGACATGCCCAGGACAACAGCTATTTAAAATTGAATGCTCAAAATAAAATGTACTAGGAAGCAAGGTAATACAGAGATATGAAATAAGAGAACTGTCACAGGTAGCTAGCTACAAACAATGGCCATGGAAATATAATAATACTGTGGCATTAGTCACATAAGACCAAAAGAGATGTAAGAGGACCTAACTATTGGGTTTAGTCCTATATGGGTTATAGAAAAGAAAGAAGCACAACTTATATGTATGAAGAAGACCTACTCATTGGACTAGTCTTTTGGAGAAAGAAGATCCAATACCCCGCTTATAAAGTTGTTGCTTGAAGACTTGCATAAGAGCAGCCCATGGACTTAGGTGCCCAGCCCACTTGGATCTGTGGCTCAGGAAGTGAAACCTAATTGGACCTAGGCATATGGCCAAGATTCGATCAATGACTAACATGGCACACTGTAATGCTCCAAAGTTGGCACCCCTAGGTTTACTCTCCAGTCTCTACCCAGTACGTCTAATTCGGTCCTAAGTAGCAAGTACGAACCATACAAATTCCAATGCATAAGCATCACATGAATTACTCTGAAATCATAGGCAAATAAATAGCATTTCCAGTAGGCAGAAACAACTGACCTGGTTGTTTCCACGCCGAGACCACCTCCGCGGCCTCCACCCGCTCCTGGCGGCGCCGGCGGCGTGGTAGTGGTGGCCGGACGAGCACTGCGCGGTGCTCGCGAGGGCGCCCGTGAGCGCGCGCGGCGCCTTCCAGGCGCACGAGAGCACGCTGCATTCGTACAGCATCCCTCCACCTCCCTTCCACGAGGTCCTGCACGGGCTCACGCACTCTAGCGACGACGCTGCTGCGTACACGCACACACACACAAGGTCTTTCCGGGCTCGGAAAAAAAAACAAATCCCTAGTCGGAGACAGCAGTCGCGGAAACGAGTTGTGGGGTTTTAGACGGGGATGAGAGTTACCTGGCGAGGAGACCGGCGAGGTGTTCGTCGTCGGCGTCGCTACGGTCGCCTCGGGCAGTGGGCACCGCACTGGTAACTGGTAAGGTTTGAATTGAGCGGTTACGGGAGGGGTGCGAGGAGAAGAGAAGCTATGGAGAGTTGGGAGACGGAGGAGGAAGAGAAGCGATAGCTTGAAACGAGAGGGCCGCAGCCGAAGACGGCTGCTTCCAGTTCAGAGTTTCTACTCTCTTTTTTCTCTCTTTTCTCTTTTCCCTTTCTCCTCCTCATTGTTCTAAATACCTGCATTTTTTTTCTTTTTCGTTGCGACGACGTATTTTCTTTCTTCTACAATGGAATGAAGATAACTCGTCAACCAAAGGGGTAAGGATTATATCCGTCGCAGATTACCTGTATTACAGATTTGGGAGCGTATTCCAGTCAAGCAGCACAGTGACTCCGTTCGTTTCTACTTCAATTTCTGATTTTTTTCGTTTACTATTTCTTAATTTCGTCTTTTTCTAGTTATTTAGGTTTTTTTATTTTTTTTCTCTTTTTTTATTCATTTGCATTATTCATGATAGATTAAATTATTTCTTTTTATTTTTTAAATTTAATTACACTAAATAAACCATCATTGCAGTATAAAATAAACCAGTTATAATTTAAAATAAACTATAAACTAACTTATGCCCGGCTCGTTTCAGTTTAAGTTTCTCGCTTATTTTGCACTATTCATAAAATTCATCTTTTTCTATACTTTTGACTTTTTTGAGCTTTGTTGCCGGTTCTTTTTTCTCGTATTTGTTTGTATTATACGTGATGGGCCAACATGTTTTTTCTATTTTTAATTTTTAAAATTTAATTATATTAAATAAGTCTTCGTCAGCTATAGTGTTTTTTTAATCAACTACAGTGTTTTTCAGTCATAAACTACTTAAAAAAACTCTTTTAAGCAGGACCTTAGTTCGGCCGAACTCGGTGGGCTTGAATGTATTTGTAAGTTAGGTGATCAGCTGACGTGTTACTCTATTTTGATTTTCTATTATTTTTCTTAGCTAAATGTCCTCCGTGCAATGATGTAATCCTTCCAAAATTCTTGCGCTTAAATTTTTTTTTTTACGAAATTTACCATGCATATAACATTGGAAGCCTGAACGGTAACAATCCATGTTTATTTGTGCTATGACTGATGTCTTTTGTCCGTAACTAATAGCTTTTGTTTGTATTTTTCGAAACAATGTAGATATTGACATAAACGGTATTCATGGTTTTTTGGCTTGGAAAGTTATTTAGAAAAGTGATTTCAAACCGTTTAAAGTAACTATTCCATTTGTTTTAGTTTTTATAGAAGTCGAAGCCAAAAAATATAAAAAACCAAAAAGAACATGCCCCTTGGATGTTGTCTTGTCTCTGCCTTTGGTATGGCCAACTGGAACGTGACGTGACACATGCTTCAAGGGGCGTTTGTATTGATTTTTGCTGAAAATTTTCGGTTATGGTTTATGATTTTGATTGAAAATAATAGTGGTGGCTGAAAGAAGTGATTTTTAGAAGGAGAGAGCAAGCGATGAAAAAAAGTAAGAAAGAGATGTGTGCGCGTGATAGAAACGAGAGGAGTAGGGTGTGTGATGCACTTATGACTCCAACCTTATCTCCAAAGCGAGACGGTAGCGAGAGAAGTGAAAAGCTACTTCGAAAAGCCGAATGTTTATATTAGCTTTTATCTTTTCTAAATAGAAAGTAGAAGCAAAAACTAATATAAACAGGGTATGTCTGTTGCACCGCATGGACTTGGCTGCAAACAGTGCCCACCACGCCGAGCGATTTGGGTGTGGTGTTGCCGTAGTGATGGAGTAAGTGCTTGTTTGACTAGTGACCTGGGCTCCATGTTTGATAAAAAGTGATGTTTAAAGGTAGCCTAAAATTCTAATAATTTTTATCTGGTCAAGCGAACCTGAGCACATGATGTTTGATTAGAGACCTGTAATTCTAATGATCAAAGAAGGCGTTGGTGAACCCGCCTGTAAGCCAGGCATTTGATTTCCCAAGCCTGGATCGGAGCAGTTGCCTGGCAAAACTTATCAGAATATCAGGCGATCTTTAGATATCACTTTTTACCAGATATATAGAACCTAGGGTACTAACCAAACAGGCCCTGAGAGCACAGCAGATAAGGCTTGTAGCCGTCTAGATATGTGTCCGCTAGGGAAACAAATCCTCTGGCTCTTCAGTCTAAAGGCATGGTGCCTTTATCAATTTGAACCATTGGATGAAAGATCGATGCATGGGATCTATTCCACGACTGTAGCGTTTTATTGCGCCTGTTTCCTGTAGCATTCCATCTAGTGCGTTACCTTTTTATCCAATGGTTGAGCTTGTGGTAATGGTAATTTATTGTAGCTCTCTGCAACTACAGATGCAATGGCAGATGATTCACCTCCGTCCGGTACACGTATATGCGGTACTTCGGCCAGTTCTTTTTGGACTATGGTCGATGACCTTTTATCTATGGCCGATGGTTTTTGTTTACGTTTTTTGAGACAGCGATAAACAGTGAAGATGTCGGTGCGGATGATGCATATAGTTTTAGACTCGAAAAGCCGTTTAGAGAAACAGCTTCGAGAAGCCGCCTCGTTTGTTTCAGCTTTCGGAGAAGCTGGAACCAAAAGACACAAAAAGCCAAAAATAATAGAACTAATATCACATCAGACTTCACGATGGTTTCAGACTAGATAAAAAAACCAATAATTTTGAGACCCACACGCAACGCCTCGTCGGCATGAGCGAGCCTCTCCATCATCACAGTTGTAGCTTTTGGTTAAAATGAAATAGTAATAGATAAAAGAAATAGTTATTTGAACAAAATTTAGAAAATAGTTTTGTGAAAGACATGGACATGAAAGAGACGATGAAGATCGACTAATGGCTTTTTGATGCGGCTTGAAAAAACCGTTTTTAGAAGTGACATGAAGAAACCTTCTTAAAAATCGAGATGTTCAAATCTACTTTCAACATCTTTTTCGCCTTTGTTATATCTGTCTAGCGAAATCTCCCCATGTTGGCATCGAGTATCGACTCGCCATAGGGCCCATTCTTTTGGCATTTTATGGCTTTTGACTTTGGTTTCTACGGGAATCAAAACAAACGGGGTGGCTTCTCCAAGCGACTTCCAAACAGCTTTCTGATCCTAAAACTGTGTGCGTCGTTCGCATCAACGTCTCCACCGTATCAAAAAACGTAAAAAATCATCAACCACAGTAAAAAAAAGAGGGCCATAGTCTCCTCCCCATCCTCCACATCCTTGAGCAGGGGCGAACCCATAGTGGGCCATGGGATGTTCAGCTGAACACCTTTTTTTTTGCAAAATATCATGTGCATAATAGGTATATTAGTTGTACGTACTATTAGTTAGGCCAAAATTATATATTTATGCCCACAAATGAATTCAGTCCCACCTCCCCATATCTCACGCAGGCCCATGTAACACATTAGACCCATTTTTCATCCTACCTCAGTTCTCCTCATATAGGCCTAAAGAGGTAAAGATACAAAACAAAATCTTAACATATATTCTCTTTATCATCCTGTGCCTATTTCACTCTGTGTGTGTGGGGGGGGTGGGGGGGCTCCGGCCTCGAGCAGGCAGATGCGTGGGCTGTAGAGGCAAGCGACGACTAGTGGGCACAGGCTGCGATGGCGAGTGACGGCCAGCAAGCGGACGTAGCACCGCGACGCGACGACAAGCATGTGTGAGGTGGCGTGGAGCACAAGGTGAACCTGTGACAACACGGCCAAGCAGAGAGGCAACGTGCGACAAGCGTTTGTTAGCTTTTTCTGAGGTATTCGATTAAATGAAAATAGAGAAAAAAGGAAAAATAAAAAATAACGCAAAGGAAAAAGGAGAAAAAGAAAAAAAACCATGTTAAGAAGCCAATGCATTTTAAACGGCTTTTAGCTTCTACAAATCATAAGCCATTGCTGTTTAGAATAGAGCCTTAGAGCAACTCCAGCAGGGCCCCTACTTGAGCCCTCATCCTACTTTTGAGGGCCGAGGGGCAAAAAACTCACTCCAGCAGGGTCCCTACTTGAGCCCTCAAAAGTAGGGGGCCCTCAAATCTCCCCCTCGAGCCCTCATTCCTGGGGGTCTGGAGGGAGCCCCTACTTTTGAGGGCTCAAGTAGGGGCCCTGCTGGAGTAAGTTTTTTGTCCCTCAGCCCTCAAAAGTAGGATGAGGATGAGGGTGGGTCCTATGTGTCATCCCCTCTAAGAATGAATTTGAGGGTTCTGTTTTGAGGGCTCCTGCTGGAGTGTAGCCTAAAAAACAGAGCCCTTAAAAGTAGGGAGAGCTCTCAAATAAAAAGTAGGGGCCCTGTTTTGAGAGCTACTGCTGGAGTTGCTCTTAGTATGCTACTCATTTGTAGAAGGGTCTTAAAACGTGTCTCAAGTTTGAATGCTTTATTACGGTTGGTGCGATTAATTTGGCATCTGACAAATTGATGATATGAAAATCTCATTACAGGTCTTGTTGAGATATAGGACTAAGGAGCAATAGAAGCAATGGCTTGTTCCTTTATTAGAAGGGGAAATTCGTTCGGGATTTGTAATGACAGAACCACAAGTTGCATTTCTGATGCAACAAATATAGTGTGTTCAATATCCAGGTAACGAAAGCAATAAAATATTTACAAGCATTTTACTGGTGTTTTCGTTTAGGCTGTAGATTTTTCATTACATGTGGTTTTTGCCTCTCCTCTCGCTCTTTAATTGCGAGCTATTCTCTCGTTAAGGGCTATTATATGGTTGCGAAATGACATATTTAGCAATTCCTACTGCAATGAACCTTTTCTTTTGTCTATCTTTTCATCTGGAAAGTATTTTTCAGTTTAACAGCGACAAAACAGTAAACTGATTAAGAGCTCTAATTCGGTGTGTATTTTCGCGAAAGCAATGATACTATACATTTCCTAATCTCTTCTTTTGATAGTTTATACAAATGGCATCGTGTTGTTTGGTGATCAACTCGGCTTCGGTTTCTGGCTTCTGGCTTATTTTTCACTATTCATAAGTTTCGTCTTTTTCTGAACTTTTGGCTTTTTGTTGAGCTTTTTTGCCGGTTCTTTTTTTCCCGTATTTGTTTGTATTATACGTAATGGGCTAACATATTTTTTTATTTTTAGATTTTTTTAATTTTAATTATGCTAAATAAGCCTCTGTCAGCTACAATGCTTTTTTCAGCCAACTACAGTGTTTTCAGCCATAAGCCACGAGCTTTTCAGCCGAACCGATCACCACCTTGAACTTCGTGCGTTGCCGCTTACTTGTGAGATTCCCCCCTCAACAGGCAGGGAGATTTCTATGTGATAAACGGCAAGAAATGGTGGGCCAGTGGGGCTATGGACCCAAGGTGCAAAATCCTGATATTAATGGTAACTAAAATATCTATCCATGAAATCGGTGTTATTGGTGACGTATATATATATTTTAAAGATGTCTGTTTTATCCAGGGAAAGACAGCTTTTTCTGCACCTAAACATAAGCAGCTAGCCGTCAATGATTTTAGTGGATGTCAACACTCCTGGAGTGTAGATAAGGAGACCATGATTAGTATTTTGGTTTCGAAGATGCATCTCATGGACATACAGAGATTACTTTTGAGAACGTGCGTGTTCCAGTCACAAATATCCTCCTTGGGAAGGACGGGGTTTTGAGATTGCTCAAGTAAGCAGTATCGATCCTGCTGTTATTATGAATAGTTTTACTAGAACCTGTACTTTTTGTGTCATATTTAAGATGCTTTGCAGGAAGAGTCTGCCCTGCTCATTTCAGCTTGTGTTTTTGACTTTTGACTTATTTTTTACTATTTATAAATTTTGTCTTTTTTTGATTTTTTTAGTTTTTTTGCGGGTTCTTTTTTGTATTCGTTTGCATTGTCTGTGATGGGCTAACATGTTTTTTCTATTTTTAAATTTAATTAGGCTAAATAACTCACTATCAGGTACAGTGTAATTTCAGCCAGTTACAGTGAAATTTCAGTTATAAACCACTTTTTTCAACCCAACCATGTGCCACGTAGGTCTCGGAAGATTACATCATTGTATGAGACTAAAAGGGGCAGCAGAACGTGGCATGAATTATGAATATGATGGTTGACAGGGCCTTAAGTAGGACCGCATTTGGAAAGATGATTGCGCAGCATGGCTTTTACCAGATCTTGCAAATGTATGGCCCTCTTCAACTTGTCGCATGGTTCATTTGTAAAGCTCTGAATTGATAAACGAATCAGTCATTTCATGAGCGCTGTGTTTTGAGATGCTACATAAGCTAGGTATCATTTTTATGTTCCTTCGTTTTCAAGGGAGTTGCCATATTAATATGGTACTTGTACGAATGGTGCTCCTGAGACCAGGCAATGACATCCCTACTTAGCTTCTAAAATTGAACTACTCATTTGTTTGTTGCTGTAAAGCATTTTAGGGATGATATCTATCAAGCATCTGCATAAATATTAATTAGGGACCATCACACTTGGTCTTAGAGCGTTTCAATTTTAAATTTCATTTTTTTCCCTCTGATGTTTTGTTGCGTGAATTCCACTAACATGGATGTGGAATCCAGTGTCGGATAGAACTGGAGCAGGCTAGACTTTTGGTGCTTGAAGCGGCCGATCAACTTGACCGGCATGGGAACAAGAAAGCCCGTGAGATCCTCGCAATGGCAGAGGTAAACCAAGGTTCGGCATCTTCTTTTTAATCCTTGTAGCAACAAAAATTCAGTGAATCTAGCGTTCATGTAGGTGGCAGCTCATCTGACACAGTCCTATCACATCTATGGGCAACCGCTAGGACACTGCGGATTGCAGACGGCCAGAAGAAGTCCATGTTGGAACCATCGCGAAGCTGGAGCTGCAAAGAGCAAGGTTATAAGATCAGGGTTGTCGCGATTAAATGGAGGGGACCGCAAACCCCTGGGGAAGGTTTGGACAGGAGAGAATCACAGGTAGATAGAATGGTTAATAAGTGGTGTTAAATTCGTGGATGTCGTACACTTGGTAATTCAGATGTTAGCCGTTGCATTATTATCCGTCCACAAATCGCTGTGCTTTGTTGTAAAGAGACCAGGCCTCCAGTACAATTGCAGTTGTACCCCTGAACGTTACAACAGATCTGAACATTGGCACTAACAAATGTGCTTTGTTTGTTGTACAGCAGAGACGATTCAGAAGCAGTAAGCCTATCCCCTTTCACGGCTAGCCTTCGGCCTTTGTAGATTAAGAATCACATCAAAACACATGTAGTAGCGGTAGCTCCAAGGTTACTACAAGCTACGTCAAACCTGAGCTGAAGCACCCTTATTCCGAAAGGACAAAAACTATGTATGATGAATTATGGGCCCAAAAATCCAAAGAACAGACTCAGTATTCTATTCTAACTCAGACCCAACGTGTAGGGGAACGAGCTCGAGTTGAGCCACAGGTCGCCCTGGACGAAGGAGAGCACGGTGAAGTTGCTGGCGTCGGCGGCGCTGGTGAGCACGTGGTACCCCGGCCACGCCACCCTCGCCGACGTGTTGGCGCCGGGCCCTCGGTTCATGTACTCGGCGTAGTAGAGCGTGTCGAGCGCGAAGCTGCCGTTCCACTCGAGCCACCCCCTGGGGTGTACGAGGCTCTCCATCTTGGACTGCATGAACACCGTCCGCGAGTACTGCTTCCATGGCCGGCCGAGGTACGACGAGAAGTTGGCCTGCACGGGGACGAGGTCGGCGGCGGCGGCGACCTTGCAACCCTGGATCGAGATGCCGGTGTTCTGGTTGGGGTCCTCGCGGCCCTGCGCCGTGAAGACGTTCTTCTGGTTGGGGTCGGGCCGGCGCGCGTAGAGGTTGCATTTCTGGAGCACCACGGCCGCGTCGCCGAAGATGAAGTCCACCGTGCCGTAGATGTCGCAGTCGCGGTAGAACTGCCGCAGCGAGTGCACGTACAGCGTGTCCTGGTACCCGGCGAAGCTGCACCGGTAGAACGCCGACAGGTCCGCGTTCACGCGCAGCGCCACCGCCTGGTGCTTGCTCGGCCCCGCCGCGTTCTCCACCGTGATGTCCCGCGCCAGGAACCCCGTGCCGACCACGGCTGCAATGCCGATTAAAACGTTGCAAAACACACGTCTTATGTCAGTTTTTTGCCACCGGTCAAACTGAAAATTTGTACCAGTACTCGTAGCAAGATTAATTGTTAGGCACTTATTAGGCGAGTAGAGTGCTGGACGAGCCTACACATGAGCGCATCTGCAGGATGCGATGTGATATTATGACATCGCAGTGGTACATCTCCTATGGCCTAGCCAAGATAGTTGCATAGTGCAGTCGTACGCGGCCGCGGGTGATCATGAGTGCAAGATCCAGATGCATGTGCGGGGTACCGGTGGTGATGCATTATCTCCACCGACACCATAGACGATAGTGGCGTGTCAACTGTCAACCACATTTCGTGTCATGGCAACGTTAATTTGGAAGACGGATTTAAGGCTCATCCCGGCCGGTCCTGGCAATGCCAATGACGGGCCCGTGTTCTAAAATGCGTGTATTTATGTGGAATAACTAGACAAATTTGCCAATTAGGGAGCCGCACGGTGGACGAGGCCGCCGGTCGGACAGATAGGGCATCGATCTCTCCTCACCTCTCACGCAGCACCATTGATACAGATAGTGTCGGTTTGCTGTTGTTCCTTGGCATCCTGGTCACACAGAGGCCGGAGGCATTCAGGAATCAAGATTCATCTTGAACACCATCATGGCTTGTTGCTACGTAGTACGTGCTCCACTGGATTAAGTGCTAACCAATTCAATTTACAACCTACAGTGATACGAATCTATCAGTCGATGCTTGTATGTCGTAGCTCTTTCTGAGTGAAACAACTTAGCTTCAGCCATCCGATCCCCACAGGGGGACCAGAAGACACCAGTTCACATGCATCCACCAAACTAAAAAGAGAAAAAGGAGAAAGAAAAGATGAGAGCCCAAGAAAGGCTAGCTTTCCATGGTACAATTGATTGGCTGCCCTTTGTAGTAGTGGTTGAATGTGGTCAGATCACAGAATTTTGTTTTGGCTACCGTCTCTCTCAACCCGCGGTTGCAGGCAGAGGCAGCTATAGGGAGAGCATGCATTTGCATTTCCATTTTGCAGTGCCCGGCCGCCAGCCACGCGTTAATGGCTTCCCCCCTCACCTAACCATTCCCGTGCTGCATAACTCCAAATGCCAAGAAGCAAGGGCTGTGTACTGTAGCGCAATATGCCAAGTTTGCATTGAAAACCTCCTGCCTCCTGTGTACTGTCCATGCAGGGTCTTCATTTTGCAAGGGCAAGCAGCACACAGAAAGACTAGCGCCTGCATTGGTTTTTTTACTTGTTTTTGACAGAAAAGCGAAGAAGGTACCAGGTGATGCCTCGTATGGGGTCGTTCCACATGGATTAACCTGTGTAAGTTGCTTTTGTTGCGACCAAATCGTAAGCTCCTCAACTAATAGGGCTTGAATCAAAGTTGATGTTCTTTAAAAAAGATACGTTGGAGTTGATAGTGCGTCTAGTCGCTGACATTTGCATTAGTGCGTCTAGTCGCTGACATTTGCATGAGTTATACAGTGAGCTAGTATACTACTCCCTTCGCTTTTTAATTTTTAAAGTCAACAAGATGCTATTTGGCCAATAAATTATCTTACCATATAATCGAAAAATTTGCAAAAGTGCAATATTATGAAAGTGTTTTTATAATAAATTCACGTATATTATTCTTATATATCTAAAGAATGCATTATAATATTTATATCAAAGCTAATAGAGTTTGATTGCACGTACGAGTAACCGGAGGGTGTAAATCATCTTGAGTCTGTAACCTACCTATTTGTCGATAAGTAGTCACAGGTGGTCCCATCCCTTGCCTCAGGGCTGCACCTAGTAGTCCCGGAAGAGCAGAAGCAAGCCCTGGCTGTACTTGACTACGATACTCGTGATCAATGTGCTACGGACTCACGAGTCGGATCATACAAGCTACCAAGGTGCGGCATGGATTGTCGGCGTCTGAAAACAACCGACCCAGCCAGCCACTCACGGACTTACCACGCGCCGCGCGACGTGAGATCTCCGTGGCGGACGAGGCGTCACTCGTCCGCCCCGTCCCGTGCCGGCGTGCCCCCACAAACGACAGCGGCACGTGGTGAACAGGAAATGGCTCGTGTAATAATCTAATGCTACTATTTGTTATTTACGGACGCAGTAGTTTGACTCTTCACGTCGGCTCTTTTCTAGCCAGCTGATGTTAAAGTGAAGTACAGCAGTGGAGTAATTCGATCACGAATGGAAGGACCACCGATTCAGCAGCAGCTGCCGAATGCGGCAAGACAAGTACGACTCTTTTACCAGTCGCCATTCCTCCAGAATTCATCGCCTGGCATCTCACTTAAACACCGGCCGGTCGCGAAAACATTATGAAAGCATGCAGTAAAAACTAAAGGAGAAACAGTATGCCGCTCCTATACACGTGCTGGCCAATTAGAAAGGATCATGATGAGCTACCCGCTACAGTGCTAAGTCACTGTTCCTCCTCGTGCATGAAAGCTTAATTGGTCGTGCAATTTACCGCCTTGCTAACGCGTCGGGTTAATGAGAGGAGGAAGAAATTAGCAGTGTAAAAGCCGTTAGAATTTAGATTAGAGCGATCGGCGACTGACCTAGCGTGGCGGAGCGGAAGGTGGTGTAGTTGTCGACGACGTTGCGGCTGGCCTTGATGACGGTCTTCCACATGCCGTCGCCGACGAACATAATGTTGGTCTTCTCGCTCCCCACCTCCACGTTCTCGAAGTAGCCCCCCGCCTTTATGTATATCACGTACCGCGTCTCGCTGTTGTTGGGCGCCGCCGCCACCGCCTCGCTCACCGTCGTGAAGTTCCCGCTCCCATCCTTCGCCACCACCGCGTCTGCAGCCGGGACGCCGTCTCCCTGGCCCTGCTGCAGCCGCCTCCGGTCCCCCGCCGACAACCACGACGGGAACCCGCGCCGCACCCGCCCGTAGCCCTCGAACGCCTCGCCCCGCGCGCGGAGTCCGCGCCGACGCTGCGGGAGGCGGCGCAGCATGGCGAGGGAGTTGGAGACGAGGTGGGCCACGTGGTAGATGCGGCCCTGGATGTAGGGCCGGACGCGCCCGTCCTCCGAGGCGAACGGGCCGGAGAAGCCGTCCAGGCAGGTGTACTGGTTGGTCATGGCGGCCGAGAGCACGGTCTGCACGCCGGCGATGGACTCCTCCGCAGTGTGGTTCCCCGCTGAGAGCTCGGCGGCCGCCGTGCCGAGCTGGTCCAGCGTGTGCCCGAACAGCTCCAGGCAGTCGGACAGCGCGAGGCGGTCGCGCATGCGCAGCCGCTGCGGCTGCCGGAGGTAGGACGTGCAGTTCGCCGAGGACGCGCGCACCGCGGAGGCCGCGCGCCCCACGACGTCGGAGATCACGTCCCGGAGCGGCTTCTGCGCGAGGTTCGAGATGGTGGAGAGCGTCGACACACACACGTCCCGGTGTAGCGTGCCGGCGCAATGCCGGTCCACGGCGGCCGCGTGCTCAGCGTCCGCATTGTCATCGTCAAGAAGCGCGCGCGCACGATGGTGGTCCTCGGCGGCGGTTGTGGGCGTGACGGCGACGACGGCGAATGCCTTTTGGGCGGAGAAGAAGGTAAGCAGCAGCAGAAGGGTGGAGAGTGCGAGGAAGGTGGTGAGGAGCAGCAGCTTGGCTGCTGGTTTCTTGGTTCTTGGAGTCGGAGGTGGCATTTGGTGGTGGGGGGATGGGGTCGTACTCCACTCCACTGTGGGAGCAGGGAGCGAGCGGTCGTAGTAAATGGCGAACGTGACAAGGACAGTGGTGTGTGAAGCTAGCGAGGTACGAGGGATTGCAGGAGCGTGACATTTATAGCAACGTTCGGCGCTGATGCTACGTCTGCAACAACCAATTAGAGATGGAATTTGGGGAATCTTCGGTTTTTCGAGACCCCTCACAACGGCCTAACGCTTTGGTTTTTAACTGTTGTTTGACATTATACCGTAGCGATTGTTATTTTTTTAAAGAAATAGAGAAACTTTTGAAAAAAACTGTTATATTATCACGTATGATACAAAGGAATACAAAAAAAAGAAAAAGCTAAAAAATAAAATAAGTCAAAATTAGAAACCGATGTGTTTTAAAGTGTCTTCTAACTTAAATAAGTTAAAAGCTAAAAAACTAGAAAATGAAACCATTTAATTCAGTTGAGTCAATATTTCCATTAGTGGTAGTTCACTTCTTTTTTTCTACCAGCGGGAGAGAAATTGAACTCTGTCTTGTGTGGTCTTGGCAGTGAGTAGCTTACGATTAGCCCGTCGAGCTTATTTATTACCCAGTCCAAATCTCATTATATTTCTACGGTAACAATTAAAACCAACGTGTTTTTTACTACAGTTGATATTTTTTGACTGTGTTTTTTGAGTCAGCAGTGAATAACATTGACGTCAATACGAACAACACACATAATTTTAGGCTCAAAAAACCGTATTGAGAATCTGCTGCAAGAAGCCGTTCATTTGTTTCGACTTCCGAAAAAGCCAAAAAAAAAAACAAGCCCAGTTCTTTTTGGCTTTTTTTAAAAAGTTTTTTGCTTCGGTTTCTCTGGAAGCCAAAATAAACTGGACGACTTCTCCAAATAGCTTTCTAAGCCCAAACTGTGTGTGTCATCCACATCGGTGGTTCTGCCTCTATCGCCATCTCAAAAAGCGGAGACAAAAACTATCAGCCACAGCCAAAAGAACAAAAGCAACGCTGCATTTGTCTAACTTCCTTCACTTGCATTACCAACTACCAATACAAATTAAATCAAGAGTAAATTACACCACAACAACTTGCGACATGGGTGCAAGTAAGTCATAGAACTTGAGAGTTGCTCAAACGGACCACATAACTTATTTAACTGGTACATAACGGTCAAAATTATACAAGGTGGCACATCTACACACGCATGACACTAATTGGGCATCCACATCATCCACCCCACCTTCCCCCTCCCCCCAACTCTTCTCCCTCTCCTCTGCTACCCCGACCACTACCTCCATCATCATCAATTCAGATCTGATGGTAACTGGTGGAGATGCAGCGAGACCTAGCATTGTCGTTAGCTAGCTCTGAGCTTGGAGGCTCACTGATGGTGGCGGCCAGCAATGGCCAACGCGGAATATGTGCTTATGTAGCTAGCGAAGGTGTCTCATTGTGGACATGTTTGCCTTATATGCATCATGTACGAGAAAGGTAAGATGCACACTCGGATGGTGTGATCGCAGGTGATGGAGATTCAGTCGTTGCCGCTGTAGTTAAAGACGAAGAATAGAGAGGAGAGGGAGTAGTGTTGGAGATAGAGGGGAAGAAGGTGAGGTGGATAATGTGGACGTCGAATCAGCGCCATGTGTTCATACATGTACCATTGTGTATGATTTTGATTTGCCATGCACAATTTAAATAAATTATGTAACTCATATGAGAAACTCTCAAGTTTTATAACCTACCTGCATTAACGTCGCAAGTTGTTATACTTGTAGTGCAATCTACTTTCAAATCAAAGACGTCAACTCGGCTTTGGCTTCTGACTTCTGGCTTATTTTTCACCATTCATAAGTTTCGTCTTTTTCTGAACTTTTGAATTTTTGTTGAGCTTTTTTGCCGGTTCTTTTTTTCCCGTATTTGTTTGTATTATACGTAATGGGCTAACATATTTTTTTATATTTTTACATTTTTTTAAATTTAATTATGCTAAATAAGGCTCTGTCAGCTACAGTGCTTTTTTCAGCCAGCTACAGTGTTTTCAGCCATAAGCCACGAGCTTTTCAGCCGAACCGATCACCACCTAAATGCGATTGTAAGTTGCAACTTCTCAAGATCATTAATGGACAGAACTATAGTGCAACATACAAATGAATGAATGATCGATCGATCGAGTAGCATTGGCTGCAATGGTCTTTCAAGATGGACAGTAACATGACTACATCGGTATAGAACTTAAGGTACCTGTAACACGTGTCACGAGCGTATATTAGTAGTATATACGCGCAAAGATGCCGAGACACGTCTTTTTTTCTTTACTCCATCTGGCGTATAAATAGATTTCAGTATTCGAGTCTTTGACTTGAGCGGGGTACAAATGTTCCAACACAAATGTCAAAACGGCCACGTGAAACTGGGTGTTGTACTGTTGTGCGCATATAAATATCCATGCCTGCTTGCTCTGACGAGCTCGCGAAGATTAGATCGACCTGTGGGTATTTGGGGGCTGGGCACGTTCTTAGTATTGTCATATATATGATCCGCCGAATTGTTCTTACCGTAAGTTAATATAAATATCTAATTTTTTTTAAATAATCTCTCCACATCACTTGTTTTTATCTTCTCCGATAATAAGACAGAGAGTTACGGATATATCACGTATTTAACTCTTTTTGCTCGTGTTTTGTCTATGTATCTTTCTCTTTTTTTTTCATTCGCTCACTCTCTCACTCTAAATACTATTACTTTTAATCACTTTTATTTATTTTGAACCACAAAATGCGCACACGAGAGGACCAGCTGACAGGACAAAACATGCATTTATGTACCGTCCTGGAGAACAAACGAGGTGAACATGCGTGTACAGTAATGCAAGATTCTGCTAATCCCTTTGGCCCACTCAAGTTTTTGGGATCTAGCTAGATGATATATCCATTGCAAAATACTTTTCTTTTGGCCGAGACACTCCATTTACAGTCATGGAATGTTAAAGTAATAGATAGAGTTGTACATCTCTTCCTTATTTTTTTTTTACCTTCCCTCGTTAGATACGTATGCTCCTGTTGTATACGTATGAAAGTTGTATTTTGGATTTGTGTCGGATGATCAATAGTGGCCGTATCATTTACCACGCATTATTTTCGAAGAGCGATAATTTTGATGCAATCTAATATCATGTTTAAAACATCATTGACTGCATCCGGAATAGGCAAGTTTGGTATGGTTGATCTCATAATTAGAGAGGTTGCATCTTCTAAAACTGATAGGATCACAATATATCGTGGCCCTCATCATAAGTAAGACGTATTATCGAGAAGCAAGGCTCACACCTCACAAGCCAAGAAAAGCCGCTCTAGTCTCCTTTGCTACCCTTCTGCGCGTTCAAGAGGAGGAAGAGCATGAGCAAGGGCATGAGGATGCCCCATGGCCCCCCACCTACAGCTGGTCCAGTTTCATTATCTCATATTTTCGATGTTGTCATGCAAATCCAAGAAAATCAAGTGGAGATCAATAATCAACTTGCTTCCTCTACCTAGCGTCAAGTGGAGGCAAATGATCAGCTAGTTTCCCTTGCTCAGCGTATGAGTGCTCTTGAGCATGCTTCCTCCTCCTCGGCACATCATCGTCCTCCTCCCATTCGTTATTAGCGTCGTCGCCTTTGTGACCCCTCACCCTAAGAGTAGCCCTTTTTAGTATTTGATACCAAATAGAGAGAAATTGTGGAGTAGAAAACTCGGAGAAGAGCTAGAAGAAGAAGATCTATCTATCGCTATATTATTTAAGAAACTTGTTATGTGAGAAACTTCATATTATGTGTTTGAACTATGTGTGGCTTACTTGTAATAATTAGAACTTTTATCCTTATGATGCTTGTGAACTTGTTTAATGCTATGGTTATTTGGCTATATCAATCTTGTTCATGCTTAGCATGTTCTAAATATTACTTCTCAAGTTTCATACTCATGCTTATTATCTTTTGAGAAGTTCCTCGAAATTCAACAAATAAAGAAAACTCTACCAAAATTTCTAAAATCTAAACTTGTGCATGGAAACCACTTCAAAATATCATATGCACATATTTAGGGGGAAGCTTTTCTCTATTTATTAAATGACTCTTGAATACAACTAATTCTTCATATCCTTGAGCTTCTCTCAAAAATTATTTGTATTCATAGTCAAAACAAGAAAATACAACTCGTTTGAAGACTTGTGGTATTTTCAAAAATCTCTAAATTTCCTTCACTTTCATCAATTATCAAAAAGGGGGGACTGAAAGCATCTAGGCCCTTAAAAATTAGTCTTTGTAATTAATGACGATATGTGTGCTAAGATGTGTTAAAAGGTTTAGTCTTGGAGCACAAATGACAATACAACAATGAAATGCAAATACTAGCAAGAATCAACTTGTTCAAGACAAAGGTGAAAATTAGCTTTAAAACCTATTTTACATTTTGCTGGTCTCGGAGTTTGAAAAAAAAGAGCAGATTGGTAGGCTAGACACCATACTATAAAGAGATATCATGGCTAATAGCTTGAGAATTGACTTTGTGCCATCTTGATCAACAAATAGGCATGCATACATCTAAAATCTGTTTTTTAGAAAACCTTGTCAGGAAATACGGTAGTACTGGCCTAAAAATGTGGTACTACTAGCTGGTGGTAATACCACCATTATGGAGCGGTACTATCAGCTAGCAGTAGTACCGATTTTTCCTGTGGTACGTTTTTTCCAGAGAGCATGTTTTTAGTCAAATCTTGAAGCTCTAAAAATTGGTAATACCATAGTGCGGTAGTACCAATCCTAGATGGCTTATCTTTGTAGGATTGCAAACTTTGACATAGTCTTAAAATTATTGGTGTACATAGGTGAACTTAATTAATTTAGGCGTTATTTGTGTTAAATCAATTTGAGTTAAGCTTCCGTATTATATACTTGGTTTAGCCAAATAGAAAAAGAAATTAATTGAACGAAAAATTTTAAGACTGCCTATTTACCCCCTCCCACTAGTCGATTTTCTCTATCTTACAACTGTCCCTTACCCAACTAATGGTAGAAAGGCATTTTTTTGTTGTTGTTGTGGAGCCGGCTTCACATAATTGGAGGTGTGCTACGAATGAGGAATACAGTGCTGTACTCTAGAATAATACCTGGCAACTAGTCCCTCCTCGATGACAAAACAATATTATTGATAGTAGATGGGTGTTTACACTTAAAAAGGAAGGCAGATGGATCGATTAATCGGTATAAGGCTAGGTTGGTAGCAAAGGGTTTTAAACAACGATATGGTATTGACTATGAGGAAACTTTTAGTCCTATAGTTAAGCTAGTTACTCATCGACTTGTCTTATCTCTAGCCGTCTCTCGAGATTGGACCCTTTGATAACTTGATGTTTGGAATGCCTTTTTGTATGGCATATTTGAGGAAGAAGTTTTTATGAGACAACCTCCTGGATACAAAGATCCAAGGTATCCCAATTATCTTTGTAAGTTGAATAAAGGTATTTATAGATTCAAGCAAGCGCCTCGAACTTGGTATGCAAGATTAAGTTCTAAATTACAAGAATTGTGATTTGCTTTTTCCAAGGCTGACACCACTCTTCATATACAACCATGGTAATAATATGGTTTACATGTTAATATATGTAGATGATATCATTGTTGCAAGTTCTCCGCCTCATGTTACACAAAGGCTTCTTCGACAACTTCAAGATGATTTTGCTATTAAAGATTTAGGTGATCTGCATTATTTCTTGGGAATTGAAGTTTCAAAGAAGCCAGATGGTTTGCTTCTTACTCAAAAGAAGTATGCACGGGATCTTTTGCAAAGGTCAAAGATGAAGGATTGCAAGCCAGTTATAACTCCAATGTCTACTTCAGAAAGGTTACAAGAGTCAGGAGGGAAGTTTTTGTTGGGAGATGATGTTATGCGCTACAGAAGCATAGTTGGTGCACTACAATATTTTACACTCACTCATCCAGATATTTTATATTATGTGAACAAGGTTTGTCAATTTCTCAGCGCTCTGAAAAATCTGCATTGGGTAGCGGTAAAGCGAATACTGAGGTGCTTGAAACATACTCTAGAAGTAGGTACTTCAATTCACAAATCTGCTTCCGCCTTAGTAGTGCATTGTCAGATGCAGGTTGGGTTGGATGCCCAGATGATCGTAGATCACAAGGAGGCTTTGCTGTTTTCTTTGGATCCAATCTAATTTCCTGAAGTTCAAGAAAACAAGCTACTGTTTCTCTATCAAGCACAAAGTTAGAATATAAGACCTTGGCAAATGCAATAACAGAGATAATATGGATTCAATCCTTGTTGGGTGAACTTAGCGTTTTGCATTCCAGGGCTCCATTTCTTTTGTGTGACAATTTGGGTGCTTTCTATTTGTCAGCAAACCTAATGTTTCATGCTAAAACAAAATATATTGAAGTTAATTTTCACTTTGTAAGAGAAAGCATAGCTTGCAAGACACTAGAGTTTCGGTTCATACGTTCTCAAAACCAAGTCGCTGATGTTCTCACCAAGTCTCTGCCAGCTCGACAACTTCAAGAAGCTATGCGCAATATCAACTTATGTCGGATGGTCAATAGTGAGCGATCCAGACTTTGTATGGCCACCGGCATTGCCGTGTATATAAGCCAAGGTCATGGCTGAGTACCTTGCATTGGATTCTCAATCTCTCTCTTTCTTCTGTTCTAATTTTCAACTTGGAATCATCTACGGTGAGTTTTTTTCCTAGGTCATCATCATGTAATTGAGGTTAGTGCCATATACGCTGGTACGTATGGAAGGGACAAAACAAAGGAAGCATGGAGAGAAAGGCAAGAGACAGTAGTGGCGTTCGTCCTGGCTCCGACACAACAACGGGCGACGAGTGCTCACATGCCGATCTATCTGCACGCTGCAGCTGCGTCTGCGTGCATGGGACCCCATCCCACGCGTAAGTGGTAACCAGCGCCCTGTAGTCCAGCACATCTGCGCAGGCAGGCACGAACGCCTTCTGCTTTTCTCGACGCGGTTAGTTTGGCCCCACCGGCAGCGGCGCATCCACCGACACTCCCAGCTCGCTCAGCTCTCGTCAGATGCGTGCCTGGCCACCGGCTGCCCAATAAAAAGCGAGCAGTTTTCCTATCCTTGAGGAGGTACCAAGAGGTACAAGGTACCAAGAGGTACCAAATTAGATCCAGCCGTTCAATCAGTGTGATCAACGGCTCAAAATTTGGTACCTCTTGGTATCTTGTACCTCTTGGTACTGCCAAATCTCAGCCGTTCGATCAGTGTGATTAACGGCTCAAATTTGATACCTCTTCCCTCTCAAAGATGGTAAAATTTCCCATAAAAAGCAGCGAACCGGCGCCTCGAACGGTTGCTATCGTTGGGACCTGACCTGACTCTGTCCGACGTGTTAACCTTGTTGTGCAGTCCAGTGCTGGTGCCAACGGCCTCGAAAATGCGATGCGGAGCAGAGGGATGTAAGAGCATGTCCCTGCACACATCGAAAGCAACGGCACTCAGGACACGAGTTGGTACCGCGGAGATTGTGCGGGCATATGTTATCGTTCGTGGATGTGACGGGCAGTGGCGCACCGCCGATCGATAACGTGCGCGCATGTGACGGTGCAGCCGTGCAGCCAGCGATCGGTCTCGACTCCACGTCGCGGCGGCATGTGGTGGGGATGTAGGAATTTCGGTCAGATTTAGCACGGTTTGTGTCATGAATATAAAATTTAAGTCTTAAATCACCATAATTCTATTTATAGCCACCTCTCCGAGCGCGGGACTACGCGAGTACGATACGTCTGCAGTGGTGCGGTCGGGAAACGCATGACTCAAACCATGTAGTGGTCTGATTGTGAGCGTTATCATATAAGCCATGGTGATCGTAAGGCATGGTGATGGTCATAAGTTATGTTCGTGACCAAGCTTATGACCATGGTTTGAGACATACGCTCCCCGACCGTATGGTTTGAGTCATGCGCTCCCCGATCATACAACTGCAGACATGTCGCGCTCATATAGTCTCACGCTCAGAGAGAGATAAAAATGGAATTACGGTGATTCGAAAGTTAAATTTGATATTTACGTGATAAATAATGCTAAATCTGATTAAACCTCTGGATGTAGGTGAGTTTGGCAACGCATGGCATCACGGCCAAACCGGCAAAAGCGTCACGTCGTCGTCTGCTCGTCGCTTTTTTTTGGCACGCCGCTAGCGTAGGCACCGTGCTCTCATATAGAATGGGCCTCCGTATGGACGTGTCACGTGACGCATTGTTCGAATGACTCCCAAAACTGGGCCCAAATAAAAACAAAGTTAAATTGTAGCACTCTGGAAGCAGGCCGAATTTTCTGGGAAGGGAAGTAGGGAACATCGACATGATTGGGCTTGCCTTAGGGGGCCAGCCGCCGCAAAAGTCTTGTTCTTCCCGCACTTTCCAGAGGCAAGGATGCGTCTGTCTCCTTGATCGACTCGTGTCTTCCACCTCATTCTCGATCCTCTAGAGCAAGCCGCGTGTCGAACACTCTACCGCCCCGTCGTCGTCTCCCACTCCGGCCACTCTCTCGATGCTCCCAAGGCCGCGCGCGCCGTTCTTTATATAAGTCTGCCGCGATGGCCAACGAAGCCACCGAGGAACGATAGGATACCAAACAAGTGCTACTCAAGATAGCTCAAGACAGATAGCATGATGGCAACGGCACGCGCGCTCCGCCTCATCGCTTCAAGACCATCCACCACTCCCCACGACCTCGTGGTCGTGCACCGCCGCGTCCTGTCCGCCTCGCCGGAAGCCGGCGGTGCGGGTGATCCGTCTATTCATTCTGGCGGCCCGTCGAGCGATGACTACGCCGACCGTCCCCCGAAGTTCTCCGGCGCCGAGGAAGCCACCGGAGGCGCCCACGACAAGCACCCGTCGACGCCACGGCCGCAGGAGTCCACCAAGGAGCGCGTCCCTCCGTTCTCCCCCTCGGGGAATCTCGGGTCCCAAGAACTCGCCGACCCGACGAGAGGATCGTCGTTCACGCAGAAGCGGCGCTGGTCTGCCGCGCCCAGCCGTGATTCTCGCGAGGACGCGACGCCCGGAAGCGAGGAGGCCGCGGGGCGGAAGGTGAGGGAGGAGGACAGGGAGTACTACCGGACGCACAAGCCGTCGCCGATCGCGGAGGTGGAGTTCGCGGACACGAGGAAGCCGATCACGCGGGCGACGGACGGAGGCGCCGCGGACCGGCTCGCGGACTTGCCCGGGACGATTGTGGAGGACACGGTGGACGCGTCGCTCGCGCGCGCCGAGGCCATGTTCCGCGAGGCCGCGTCGCGCGGGAACCCCGCGTGGCCGCACTCCCGCGCGCTCGCCGCGATGCTGGCGCGCCGCGGGGAGGGAGCCGCTGGTTCTGGGAGCAGCGCGCCGCGGGGCAGCGGATGACTCGCGAGTTGCTTGCGTGCCGTCGCGACGCCACGTTGCTCCGGTGGTAGACTAGTACTAATACGAGTGGTTTCCGCCAAATCTTGAGGAGAAAGATGCGAAGTGAAAAATGCTGCTACGTCTGTGTACATATACAACTATACAAGTACGGAATAAAGATGGTTTGGTGTTTCTTTCTGCAAGTTCAACTGTAGGTGTTGGGTTTGTTTTTTTTGATTTGATGTCGTCCTTGGTACCTATGCGTTCTACGGTTCTAGTACCACGGTACTTGGTGCGGGGCTAATCAAGCTTTGAGAATCATGTGTCTCGTCGGCTCTCTAACAATGGGGAACGATGGGCTCCGCTACATTTAACATTTTTTGTTGACGAAATCGCACTTCTTCCCTACTGCGAAAACGACCTTCGGGTGACAGGCTGACAGCACAGTTTATACACGCGCCGTCATTGCAGCGCGGCAAATTGCATGCATCATGGACTAAACACGCATGCACGCCTCGGAGGCGTCCCCTGGTTTGCGGCGACGGAGGCAGGCAGAGCGAACACGTGTTGAGCCGGAACCGGAGCGGCGGCGGCCTCCTTGTTGTACATCCAGATGAAGCGTGCGGTGAGGTAGAGGGAAAGAAGGACGGTGCAAGCGGCGGCCAGGTCCGACACCGCCGGCGAGAGGCTAAGAAATGATGACGGAAAAACTGTTCTATTTTTTTGTTTGAAGAAAGTTATAAGTTGAAAATGACTGACGGACATGTCTAAAAGATTCTAGGCTAAGCTAAGATAGTGCGTGGGAAGCAACTGAGAAGATTGGGTTAGTCTGAAGTCTGAACATGTGTGCGGCACGGTGGACAGAGAAAAGGATGATTGGTGGCCTGGTCGTCAGCTTGGATCGACCACTCGCGATCGCCACGTTGGATCACTTTTCTTGATAGAGGGCCACCGTGGCTTGGCTGGCAGATCGGATCAGGAGTTGAGGACGGAACAACCGAACAAGTCGATAGTACGGGGCCTGATCCCCGTGGCTCCGTGCCGTACGTGCTCATCCAGCCGGTAAGATGTGTGCCAGACTTAGATACCGGGGCAGCGGGCGGCGTTCCTCGCCATCCCCACAACCGCCGCTGCCTGAAAGGCGTTGATGACCAACAGCAGCACTCCAGTGCCAACCAAACATTCTCTCAGGTTCAGTGGCACCGATGAGTAGAACCACTTACGATAACCGTGTACTTCAAACTCTGGCCTATAGTCCTAAGCCATTTCAGCAAAAAAAAAAAAAGGTTCGGATCTCAAGTCATAAGCCAAACACTGTATCCTGGTGGGGAAATCAACACCCTCTGGCCATCATAAACAATACTTGATACCACGCTTTATCATCACAGGCAGCAATACCCCAAGAGCTTGAAAGTACAAGCACAGGGAAAGAGCACAAACAAAACATACAGTAAGGGTGTGTTTGGTTGCCTGAATCTCCTTCGTCCTGGATGGGTGGATCCGTATAATCTGATAAAGAGCCTGTTTGGTTGCCTGTATGAGCGGATACAGCCTGTATGAGCGGATGCAAAAATACGCCCTCATCCTGGATGGGTGGATACGCTCAAAATGAGCTTCACTAGCCATCCTGGATGAGTGGATGCAGTGTATCTTATGCGGTCCCACGTGTCAGCCTCTCAGGTTTGGTAGACTGCATCCGCTCATACAGGCAACCAAACAGCATCTCAGTTTTTTTGTATCCGCTCATACAGCCTCACCAAACATCTTCTTTTTCTGAAATACGATTTCACTCAGCCTGCATCCACTCATCCAGGATATACGATGCAACCTCCATCTACGAACCAAACACACCCTAACTGTTGTAAAACTTGGTTCATAAACATAAGCAGATATTACGAGCTCAACTGTTTAAAGAAACTCTGCATAAATATCTCTGCTACACCCAACAGAACAAACATGATATGATATTCAAGGTATCTGAGACGTGACACTTGGACATAGAACAAAACAGTTCTGACGCTCCAAAATTAGGCTAATCCTTCATAGAACCATAAAGCTAAAGCTTCATGTCAAATCTTCATTTCTTCGCTTTCCTTGGTGCCCTGTAACATTGGAAATTGCAGAAAATTAGCTCAATTAAACACAATAAATGATCAAAGGAAAAAAGTAATTCCAAAATACATACGCTGCAGTCGGAGCGGGAGTGGCGGCAGCTGATAGTGCAGGTTCTCTCGGGCCCTATTCGCAAAAAAGCATTTTAACCATAGGTTCAAAAAAAAACCATTGTTCTATGAAAAATACTAGCAGAATTCAAACATGTGGCTGCCTTCAAAAAGAAAAAGAAAGTGATGGTATAGTGCCCCACCACCCAAACACACATCGCAATTTTAAATTTGTTTATCTGAGAGTAAGGGGCGAACTTATTTATTTTTCTTAGTTCGCAAATAAGCAAAGCCTTACTCAAACTTATTTATTTTTCTTAATTCACAAATAAAGCAAAGCTGCTTCTTTTAAAGAAGCATCAGGTTCCATCTTTCTTTCACTAGTCAACAAGAGAAGGAACATAACTCAAATGCTTAATTCTCAAGTGACATACAAATTATGCAGAAGCAGGCACATATAATTACACAAGGAAATACAGGTTCGTGTCAAAATGTTATCTTACCTGAGCCAACCTCTCCTCCCTCCTGGCAATCTTCCTTTCCCGGCTTGCCTTGCTCTTAGCGCGCTTGGCCTCAAACTGATCAGAAAGGGTCTTCTCTCTTGCCTTCTCAGCCTTGGACTTGTGGATACTCTCCATAAGGACCCTCTTGTTCTTGAACATGTTACCCTTGACCTTCATGTACATGTCATGGTACATGTGCTTGTCAATCTTCTTGGCCTCACGATACTTGCGCAGCAGGCGCCTCAAGACACGCATCCTCCTCATCCAGAGAATCTTGGTGGGGAGCCTAGCCTCCCTGGTACCCCTACGCTTACCTGTACAAAGAGCAGAATCACAGATTACAGCACATATTTACAGACACGAACTCTACTATGCCAAAAAAGTATATTGCAGTTATATACCATATCCTGAGTGACGTCCCTTCTGCTTGGCCTCATGTGCCCTCCTTGCACGGGATCTTGAGTGGATCTTCTGAGGCTTCTTGATGACGAAACCATCCTTAACCAACTTCCGGATGTTCTGCCCTGCAAGTTTTAATAAAAAAATCCATCACATTTGTATTCCGTTAAAAAGCAATAGAGCAACAAATATTGCATCACGACAGCTGAGTAAAAAGGAAACAAATAACACCAATAAAATGAACATAATCCCAATGATCAGCAATCCTGCATGTGCGATACATGAAAACAAAAAACAAGCAGCTAGGAGACAAGTATAACGCCCAGCAATCAAGCGCACGCACACAAGATTACCAATATAAACATAACAAATACAAGTTATAAAGAAAGAAATAACAACATCAGCACAGCTGTAATTATAACTCCAAAATCCAAAGTACACATGTAGACTGCAGATACATTAACAAAAACAGAGTAACAAAGAACCCGGTAGCTCCACTAACTTAACTGTTACAATAAGACGTGGCGTCTTATGCGCACACCCATAGGACTGCAGATACATGCATGATAAATGTTGACTAACAACGAAACCGGTAACTCCATTAGCTCGACCGTTATAACATGTGCATGCAGAATTACCAGGAGTCATAATCATGGTCAAGATAATGGAGCTACCTCATTCCTTATCATTTGACTTTTGTTACGTATTGGGGTATTTGGCAGTGTTACATGTGCGACTGGTATTGCCAGGTGTTACAATTATGGTCAAGCTAACCGGGTTTCCTGTTTCCTCGTTAGTCAATTTTTGCTATGTTTGTTATGCATGCGTTAGACAGTCTCTGCACAACTCTACATGCAGGCATAGTGCAATTCAGAAATGGATAATACAGCACTTACACCAGTATTAGAGACAATTTGATGATTGTGCATGGATAACACATAACACAGCAAATCAGCTACTAGAGCCTAGAGCAGAAATTTATACATCTCATGGGAATACAGGAAAAATGTGCACTTGCCAATGAGTGTGTGCGCAACTAATTAACACAGGCGTGAAAGACACTAAATCGATTCCTAATAGCAGAACGTGCAACCACCGCAGGGAAGCCATCAAATTTAGCACCGCTGCAAGCATAAACTTAAACATGCTTTTCGACAAAGGCGTAACGCATGCACGGCAACTCTATCTAGATGGCTGCCAACATTAACAACAGCTCACCACAAGGAACTAGATCTACACAATCCAAACCCACAGAACAATCAACCGAGGACAGATACACAAGATAGCGGCATGCGAGGAGACATAGCAAGAGGGGTGAGGTGGAGGGGAGCGCCTTACGGGAGTTTGCCATGGAGATCTCGTTGACCTCATTGGGGTCGAGCCAGACCTTGCCCTTGCCGCACTTGAGGACGCTCGCGGCGAGGCGCTTCTGCAGCTTCAGCGACACCATCTTCGCCGCCGCTCAGCTCTCCCTCCCTTACCTGCGGTGTGGTGGTGGCGCAAGGGTTTGGGAAAGGCGGCGCAGGAGGCGTCTTATAGCTCAGGGGGATTAGGGTTTCCTTGGCTCTCAAGTTGGGCCAGGCGTTCGTTCTATGGGCTCTCTGATAGATCTCTTGGGCCTATACCCTTAATGGGCTGCGCCGCGATCCAAATATATATATTTTTAATTTTTTTCCAGCAGATTTGCCTTATGTCATTGTCATCTAGATAATTAGATGTAATAACTCTTGATTGTAAATAGTACTCCATCCAATTTTAAATATAAGATATATACGTTTGGACACAGGAATTATGGCGTAAGAATAATGACTTGGTGCCATTCATTTATTCCAAAACTTTACCAACCTTACTCTTAAAGATGTGTGGAAACGAAATAGATTAGGAAGGAAACCTCACTAAGTAATGATAATACGACAATTTTATTCAACAAATTTATGATAATTAGATGCATGACATATATGTTTTGGGAGTCGTAGAATGACCTATATTTAGATAAAAAAGTTTATATGCTAAAACGGCTTTTATTTCCAGCCGAAGGGGGCGGTGGGTTAATTGCCCGCTCATTTCGGCTTGAGCTTCTGGTTTATTTTTCACTATTCATAAATTTCATCTTTTCTGTACTTTTAGCCTTTTTTGAGCTTTTTGCCTGTTTTTTCCCGTATTGGTTGCGTTGTCCGTGATGAGCTGATATATTTTTCTATTTTTAATTTTTTAATATTTAATTACGCCAAATAATCCACCTTTAGCTATAGTATAATTTCAGACAGCTACAGTACAATTTTGGACATAAGCCACTATTTTTTAGCCCAACTGAGCAGGGCCTAAATACCTCCCATGAGATCACTCATATTCAGCCGCTACTATATACCCATGTACCTTCCGATCAATTGATCTTCGAATGGAAATCGCACATGTTAAAAATCAGTGGTACGAGCTGTATGAATCTTGATCGAATTGTGCTTTAGAACTTGTGCCTTGCCTGAGGGTTAACGCTCACGAGCACAAAAAAGTTAAGATATACATCCAATCAGCAAGGCGCATCTGGTGTAGTGGTATCATAGTACCCTCCCACGGTACTGACCGGGGTTCGATTCCCCGGATGCGCACATCGATGTGCGTTTTTTTTCACATTCATTCATTGGAAAGAATCTTCGTTTTCTGCAGAATAGCCCATGAGGCCCAATACAGTTTCCATGGTCCTCATGAACACTACTACATTGGGCTTCTGGCCCTTGGGCCAATATATAGTTTGGCCTAGTTGATATTGGTGTGATTCTTTTTTTTTCCTTTTTTGAAAGAACTGCATCTAAATTCTAGGCACGTGCTATCCTGTAGAAAGTTTCAGGTTTGGATTACTAGCGTTTTTACATGACCGCTGTCCATGGCAACCTCCTTAATTACGCAAGTACTCTTATAATACATCAGTCGTATAAGCTGCTGCTCTGTTTTGGTGTCTTGGAAGCCTCAAGCCATGTATGCATGCATGTAGTATATCCTGCTCCAGGGATGATCGGAGTTTTTAGTGGATTTGGTACTTATGGTCACGGTATTTATAAAAGTAGCTGTATATGTATCATGAAATATCGCTTTTACTGTCCGATGGGCGGCAGCAGTATTGGCGAAGCAACACGTGGGGGGCTATCGGTGGCAGGCTCCTGCCGTCTGCTGGTAATTTCACTCTTCTTTCTTAAAATATATAACTATATCTTTGTAATTGCAGTGTGCTGCAATTTCGCCTTTTGTTTCTGCTAGCAAAGCTATTGGCAAATGGCAAGAAAGTCATCTTTCGTCTTGTTACATAGCCTTCTTAATGATCTTCAAATATGAAGACACAGGTCAACGCTAGCTAGTGAAACCGAGAGAGTAACAAGCAAACGAAGCATTTATCAATTAGTAGTAAGGTGTTTATGCGTTATAACGGAATATTAAATCTTACACAAGGTTTATGCGTTACGACTCTCCTCCCCCACGCTAATTCCCACCACAGAGCCAGTGTTGCGGATGAATACAAGGTTTCGATGGTGTAGGGGGAGAGACAAGGGGAAGGGTGCGGACGCAGCAAAGTAGCGACGGCGGCGGCGGCCGTTGCAGCCCGTGGCCGGCGTGCGAGGAGAATGGAGAAACGGGTCCTCGGGATGGGGGATCGGAATGAGTAGTCCAATTGGGCCTCTATTTGGGCGAATTTTGAGGCGGCCTATCTATATTATGGGCTTGTTTGAAAAAAAAAACAAAACTGAGGTAAAAGGACCTATTTGTTATATTCCTTGGTCCTGCATTTTTTGAGAGGTTCCTTGGGCCTACCTTTTCGTTGGCGTTGGAGTTAGATACCATAACTTCACAGGTTTCGTCCGTCTCTCCGCTGTAAAAAAAGTTGACCTTGTATCTATTATACTGTTGCCTCAATGGAAATTGTAATTTTTTGCTGTGCCTGTAAGTAAACCGAGAATATTTTAATCGCGATTTCAGAGAGAGAGAGAGAGAGAGAGAGAGAGAGTTTTTTAATCGCATGCACTAACCTTTTTGCCTAGACCAATTGATCGCTTATGTCAATCCTCCCTCAGATGAAGTTCCTTCTCGTGAGTAATGCTCTCAAACAACGAACGTTTCACTAACAATTAACAATGCCGCCCGCCATGTACGGGGCAGAAGCTTCCTCCACGTAAATAAACTTCAGAAAAGGAAGCACAAAGAGACGACCAGTAGATCAGATACCGATGCCAACGACCGCATTGATAACCGAGCCCAAGTCGTTGGCATGAGACCCCGCGCGCAGGTGCTTCCAAAAGCGCCCGCAACTGCCGCTTGGCTTCACTAGGGGTGTGTTTGGTTCGTAGATGAGGTTGCATCGTATATCCTGGATGAGTGGATGCAGGCTGAGTGAAATCGTATTTCAGAAAAAGAAGATGTTTGGTGAGGCTGTATGAGCGGATGCAGTCTACCAAACCTGAGAGGCTGACACGTGGGACCGCATAAGATACACTGCATCCACTCATCCAGGATGGCTAGTGAAGCTCATTTTGAGCGTATCCACCCATCCAGGATGAGGGCGTATTTTTGCATCCGCTCATACAGGCTGTATCCGCTCATACAGGCAACCAAACAGGCTCTTTATCAGATTATACGGATCCACCCATCCAGGACGAAGGAGATTCAGGCAACCAAACACACCCTAGTGGAACGGCATGCTCCCCCTGAAACCGACGTGCGCCCAACCAACCCAGGCATTCTCCATCTACAGCACGCAGTTGCATGCAAAAATGGCGAGCCTGCCATCGGCGTTTCAACTCCGGCCGATGGTTTTTTTTATCTTTCGGTTAAAACGAAATCGCAGTGGCTGTTAGTTTTTAATTAAGTCATTTAATTAAAAGGAAATAAAAAAAAGAAAATAAATAAATAAAACAGTTACACCTCTATATACAATACAAAGGAAAAGAAAAAGGAAGGAAAAAAAGGCGCTAAAGAAGCTAAGACGTAGAATCTAAAAACTGTTTAGAATGAGACTTTAGACTTACATGTTACCACGAGATGTTGCTCGCCTTCTGCGGTTCATTGAAATGGTGAAAGCACGAGACTGTGATCTTATCCTTTTAGGTTGTGGTTGATAGCTTTTGGCTATGTTTGGTTAGTCTAACGAATAAGGATTGTTGAAAGAAGACAACATGTAGCTCTCGCACGCATGGAATGGAAAATTCAGTCGGAAGCCGCGAGTTCGCACTGCATTTAAGAGCGTTGTGCATCTAGTGCAATGGATGGAGTCGTACAAACTAGAAAGGTACTAGTATTACAACAATCCAATACGTACAGTACAGGATCACCAAGGAACTGGGCTGCAGAAGGAAATTCTGAACTTTGAGACTGAAAAGTTGGACACGCATGCACAGACTTGTACAATGAGTGTTTCAGCTTTTTAATCAGAAGTTCATAACTCAAATTTCGAAAGAAATAGAAGTAACATTGCCGAAGAACCGATGAGTTCATGTCCTGGTTGTTCTAAAGAGTCCAAAGATATATAGCTGAAATACGACTTGATTCTCTTCAGTTTGATTTATCAAGATCAGACGAGACATACCTGAATACGTATACATTAGTTAATCTATGAAGTTGCCAGGATCGTCCACTGTATCTGCCAAGTGCATAGTTGAGCCCTTTCGTTGTTGCGTGCAACATCTCATTGGCGCACTAGTCAGCCGAGAGGGACAATCCACGTATGGCTGTATCATTCTTTTTTTGACAATTTTTGACCTTTTGCGTCATGCTAATTGGACCCATTATCGCTGATTTTGTCTGCTCATATGGAAATTTCAAGAACAGAACGAACAATGCAGCGTGGTGAAAGGGAGACTGAAAACGATACATAGGGTGCATGTTTGGTGCGAAATAGACGTCATTGTTGAACGGATTGATTATTCCGAACTGTTCGCCTTTGCAAACTGACAATTTTTTTCCGAAGAATTGCAAGCTGACAATTGAAAAATGTACCGGCCAGCTGTGATGATAGAAGGGCATCTTTCTCTTCAACTAAAGAGTTTGGCATGATTTGCAGCAATTTTCGAACTTCTTAAATCTTGTACTGTTCACTAACCTCGTTAGACCACCATTCACAGTTGAAGATGACGGCTCCTTCTTTTTGGGTTATACCTTATGATTTTCTTTGAATAAATAAATGAGATGATTTCTTCATTGCTTTTTTGCAGTGATTTATCGGGATAACTTTTGAAACGACTTATTGTCATTCGGTTCATTTGCACAAACACTTGTACCAAAGCAAAAACCATTAACTACAGTAAAAAAAAGAACCATACTGACATGTTACAGCACAGTAACAAATTATAGTTGTATATACCACAGTGTCCAAAGTCTAAAGTTTAGTAGTAAATCAAATCTTACCAGTGTTTCAAGTGGTATATATAGTAGTAGCAAATTTGCCCTATCATTAAAGGTTCTAGAAAGTAGAAACGTAGTGGCATCCATTTCAGGATGTATGAATGGGGATATGTATTGCTTTTCTGGAACATGTCAGCGATGAACTGGTGATTCTAACTGTCAGACTGAACACATATCACTTTGTCAAAAAATCTTGACTATCAACTGGCGGATGGTAACCTGCAGTCAACAAAAGAAGGATAAACACATGACATGTCTCTGCAGATTAGTACAGACTGCAATATATTATACTAGTCTACTAAAGTTCAAAAAATATATTAGTCTCCACTTGCATATCGCAATCACTCAAAACCAGTTCTTGATCTTTCTCACAGAATTTGAACCCCGGACAAATTTTGCATGGCTGGCATGCTATCTGCCAACAACCACATGTGTTCAGTGGGAAAACTGATTTTTTTTTTCTGCTTGCATGCAGTAAATCTTACTTATTGTTATAAGATATCTTCAAGTCAAGGTTCCTTATCCTTATGGATGACATATGTGAGATAAAGTTAAGAATCTGTTAAGTCGTACTACTACAGTATAGTGCAGAGGCTGAATATTTGCTTGATTAATTGCTGCCCCCATCAGCACAAATCTCGTAGCTTAATCCGTGGCTCAGTAAGCAGCGCGGTTGCATTTCACTTTGGTCAACGGTACTAATACTGTACTGCCTGATTTTTTTTTGACTCGTACCTGAAGTCATTGGACAAAAGTTGATGTAATTTGACGATGATCGATGCACACATATGTGGAATTACAAAAAGCTTCATGCAGCATCGTTTTCCGCTAAATTTGAGCCTCAAATATAGCCTGGAACTGCGGAAATTCCCATCATCAAGAATGATACATGGCCATGTGCATAACTGGAAAATGCATGCTCATCTCCCTTTTGAGTCTTGACCTTCTCTATGTTTATTTTTTGTTCAGACGTTAGTGATACCTGTGAGGCTATTTGCAAGATCAGTACGTGTCTTTCACATCTAGTAGGCAGGTCTGCAACGACATCCACTGATGAACAGTACTCGAAGCAAGGGGATGCGCATGTCCAAGAAAAAAAAGTGTTCAATGTACTGTTTTCCGTTAATAAAGGGAAACAGGGGGTGTCTCTGCCCTAGTTCGAAAGAAAAGGAGAGGCAGGAAACCAAAATAAAGAAGGCATGCTCGATTCTATAATCTATACTAAGGCTTATCTGACAGGACCAACTAATATTCCAAACCATGTGGCGATGATTGTGATGCCAATCGATTTGCCATTGTTGTGGATTCCATGCATGCCCATGCATTATGATGGTAACCATACTATATCCCCAACCTAATTGCAGCATCACGCCTGTAAAAAAAAAGCGGTATGGCATGTTAGCAACAGGATTTGTCACGGGCTCAAAAATGGCTTTACAGGTGGCTACTATAAATACAGATACGCAATGCATGCTATGCAGGCCATTGCACACAGTGGCATCTGAACAGGAACAGTGTCTTTTAGACTGTAGTGTAGTTGCATCACAGTGCTACTGATGGCCATGGCCTCTTCTCTGTCAGTCTTGTTGCTCTTGTGTCTAGCGGCGGCGGCCTCGGCGCAACTGTCGCCTACATTCTACGCGAGGTCGTGCCCCAGGGCGCTGGCCACCATCAAGAGCGCCGTGACGGCTGCGGTGGCGCAGGAGCCTCGCATGGGGGCGTCACTGCTCAGGCTTCACTTCCACGACTGCTTTGTCCAAGCAAGTCCCTCTCATGTGTCTTACTTAATTTTCCCTACATTGATCGGTAGTTACACTGTGGTTAGACATCGCATTGCTAATTTATTACACTGGTTGGAACTTGGAACACTACATCTATAGTAACTACTTAATTAACCTTAATTTTCCCTACATTGATCGGTAGTTACACTGTGGCTAGAGACATTGCATTGTTAATTTATTACACTGGTTGGAACTTGGAACACTACATCTATAGTAATTACTTAATTAACTTGGAGCTGGCAGACTGACACGCCTTCTAGTAGCAGAGTACTCGTAGTTTTTTTTTAAAAAAAAAAACGGGCAACTTCCATTCATTCTAGTAGCTGAGTACTAGTAGTTTATAGTGTGTCAGACTGTGAGAACACAACGAACTGCTAAGTTGACGCTTGGAGACTCCGAGTTCATGACCTTCAAATTTGACTCTCAAGTTTCCGTACGGACTAACCAAATTAATTACTACTTCTGTAGTCTTTTTTATGTGTACTTCTGTATCTGCAGTTCTTTACTAACAAAGTAATGTCTATGATATTCATCAGGGGTGCGACGCGTCCGTACTGCTGAATGACACGGCCACATTCACCGGAGAGCAGGGGGCAGGTCCGAACGTCGGATCAATCAGAGGCTTCGGCGTCATCGACAACATCAAGGCGCTGGTGGAGGCCATCTGCAAGCAGACCGTCTCCTGCGCCGACATCCTCGCCGTCGCCGCCCGCGACTCCGTCGTGGCCGTAAGTTCCGCGGCTACTGCAAAAAAAGCTGAACTCAACATCAGGCACACCACTTTGCTCACGCGATAGGTGAACTCCGTTGCGCGCATGCAGTTGGGAGGGCCTTCATGGACGGTTCGTCTGGGGAGGAGGGACTCGACCACGGCAAGCGTTTCTCTGGCAAACAGCGACCTGCCGCCTCCTTCCTTCGATCTCGCAAATCTCACCACGGCGTTCGGCAATAAGGGACTCAGCAGAACCGACATGGTTGCCCTCTCTGGTACTGCGCGTAGCATGCACGTTTGTTTCCATACCAAGATCGTCCATGTAAGAGACTGACTCTGTGGCGTCCAAATTCTAACGTGCGTGCAGGGGCGCACACGATCGGACAGGCGCAGTGCCAGAACTTCCGGGCGAGGATCTACAACGACACCAACATCGACTCGTCCTTCGCGACGTCGCTCAAGGCCAGCTGCCCCGCGGCGAGCGGCCCGCCGGGCGACAACAACCTGGCGCCGCTGGACACGACGACGCCCAACGCGTTCGACAACGCCTACTACCGCAACCTGCTGTCGCAGAGGGGGCTCCTACACTCCGACCAGCAGCTGTTCAACGGCGGCGCCACCGACGGCCAGGTCCGGAGGTACGTGTCCACGCCGTCGCGGTTCAACAGGGACTTCGCGGCAGCCATGGTGAGGATGGGGAACATCAGCCCGTTGACCGGCACGCAGGGGCAGATTAGGCTCAGCTGCTCCAAGGTGAACTAAGCTAGGAGTCGGTGTACACCAAGTGATCAAACAGTGATCACATGTGCGGGAATAATAAGGCTATGCCATCAGTTGTGAAATTTGCACTTGTACCGATCATGTACAAGATCGAACTGCCCTTTCCTGAATCATCATGAAGTGTGTGAAACTGATCAGAAAATGGCGTGGCTATCCATGTTTCTGAAGGGCACTCATGCAAATGCATGTGGGATTAATTCCCTTGCTTAATCATGTCCTGGTGCCTATATTCTTCTAGGCAAAAAACTTAAAAAAAAGCTAAAAATTCAGGGGGGGAAACGAAATTTATGAATAGTGAAAAATAAGCCAGAAGCTGAAGCCAAAACGAGTACCTAACTTTCAAACGGAGTATTTTCTCAATACGAAGTCTACAAGTTAAACGATCTACACATTAACAGCCCAACATCTGTACCAACCAAAATCGCAAGTGAGTATCTGTCTCTTCGTAATCTGTACCGTAAACAGCCAAAATTCAAAAAATTTAGCCAACAATCATAAGCCGCAGCCGAAAAGAACATGCCCATATTCTTGGTGCCTACATTCTTCTAGTTGGAAAAGTCATGGTTGGAAACTTGTTATATAAATTGACTGCTATTCAGATGAGGGCCCATATTAGTATGGTGATGTAGCAAGAAGCATGCATAAACATGATATTGCAATGTGCAATGTCAATATAATTATAGGAATGTCTATACAATATTTGACTATTTTTTTAGGATAAAAACAGTTAGATTGATCTGGGGCGTTAGATCTCTATCCAACGGATCCACTCATACAAGCCCCCCTCCAAAAAATACTGACGTCCTCAAAAAAAAATAATCTAGGGCGTTGGATCTCTATCTAACGACTCAAAATCTGACTATTTTTATCCTTAAAATTAGTCGAATGTTGTATAGACACTCCCTATAATTATATAAGATTCATTTTGGAGTGTTAGAAATTGTATTTAGGGGGTGATCAACATGGCTGAAAAGCCCGTGGCTTATGGCTGAAAACACTGTAGCTGGCTGAAAAAAGCACTGTAGCTGACAGAGGCTTATTTAGCATAATTAAATTTAAAAAAATTTAAAAATAAAAAAATATGTTAGCCCATTACGTATAATACAAACAAATATAGGAAAAAAAAGAACCGGCAAAAAAGCTCAACAAAAAACCAAAAGTTCAGAAAAAGACGAAACTTATGAATAGTGAAAAATAAGTCAGAAGCCAGAAGCCTAAGCCACGTTGATCAGTGCCTTATATGTAGTAGTCTGAACTAAAAACACCCACACCTACGTACTGTGCCTAAAGCAGCTAGGCCGACGGCCACAAATGTTGACCTGTGCGTTATGCTTATTCTGACTCAGAAGTGCTGCTCTGTGCACCTATACGGAAACTCGAAGGGAAGGCCCAAACATTGCGCCGTGGTGAAAGCGATGTTGACGACGATGCCATGCGTATCTTGTACGTGATACATCGACACCTTTGTTGAATTGACTGATTAAGGACATCTGTAGTGTATATAACTCAAAGGGTATTAAGGTAGGTCCCATTTAAACCTTAAGGTTGACTCCATAGTGTATATAACCCAAGGGGCCTTAAGACGGTTCCACTTGGCAGATAAAGAAAAATTGTATTTTAATGCTTATGGTCAGGTCTTTAGCTTGAGAACCAGCCTTAAGCTTTTTTTGCTTATAGTCTGCTTAAGGTCACCCCTGTAATGTATAAGATTGACCTTAAGGTAGCTTAAGACCCTCTATTTTCATACACTACAGATGCCCTAACTGATTGGTACTCCATTCTTCTGTTTGCCTTAAGTTGCAAAGAAGCAATGTCAATAACTGTAAAAATGGCAGCTGTGGCATATAGGTTGCCCCCCCTGTCTCTCTTTATCTGATTAGGCTAACATGGTTAGCAGCAAAATGTGAACTCAAATTTCTCCCAATTAATGGTTACACAAAACAGATCAGATTAAAAGAGTTGCTTGCCCATCCTTTTTGCATCCAACGGCTGAGAATCTCCTAAAGTTACAATCACCTTAACTATAGCATATGATCTAGACCATTCTTTTTACATCCGACGACTAAGAATGTTCTAAAGTCACAGGCACTATTCTCTTCTGACTTTGCTTCATAAAGTTGAGAGATATCAATCAGGAGTACTACTCCCTCCAGTTCACAAAAAAAAATTGTTTTGGACATCGACATGGTCTCTAAAATATAACTTTGATCACTAATTATTATTATAATATATTTGTAAAACCCAACAAAATTATAATATTATAAAAGTATTTTTTGAGACGAACATATATAAATGATTTATATGTATCTAATCTAAATATTTAAAAAGATATCAATAGCTAAAGTTTAAATGTACGTATTCTCAAGAAAACTTGGCCTGTTTGGTTCATGACTAGAAGTTGCCTAGCCACAAGTTAGGCGTGCCACAGTTTTTAGGTAGCTGTTTGGTTCACTGACGCAACTGTGGCATGCCACACTTTCTTAGCACCTGGCCTCACACGTCATAGACTCAGTTTCTTGCCAAACTTTGTCACAAGTGTGGCTTCGATTTTATTAGCCACACTTTCTGTGGCAGCCACACATTGCCTAAGTTTAGGCATGACAAACTTAGTCACCAACCAAACAGGTCCTTATTTTTGTATACTCGAGGAAGGACTACATTCTCCACTTGCATGCATGCCGCGATCATGCAAATCAATTAATTCGTGGTCCTCTTTACAGAATTTCAAGCCAAGACAATTCTGCATGGCTGGCGTGCTACCTGCAGTTAAGCTCCACATGCGTGTGAGCTGTGCAGTGGAAAAACTGGAATTTTCTTTGCTCGCGTGCATGTAATGCTTAACTTGTTGACTTAAAATATCTTCAACTCAAAGTTCCTTAATCCTCATCCTTCTGAATGATATACGAGAGATTGTTCGACATTTGCATGATCAATTGCTACAACCATCAGCAAAAATCTTCAGTCCATAATCGATCGATAGTTGTGGAAAACCTTTAATAAATCAAACTAGCTAATGTTGCTTGGAACACCGGTTGCAATTATTTTTTTTGGAACTAGGTTGTATTTAGCTGATTACTAGAAACCTTGCAGCATGGGTGTTGCCACCGTCTATTTGCATTCCATTTTTCCATGTAGACGAGAAAGTTAAATAGTATTATTGAACAAAAGTTGATATAGTTTGAAGAAGATGGATGCACACATACATTAAAGTACTACTCCAGTACCATGTAGTAATTGCATGAGGCGTAGCTTTGCGCTCAATTTGAGGCTCATATCTAGCCAGAAACCGCGGAAATTCACAGCATCAATTATACATGGCCATGTGCATAACACGGGAGAAAAGAAAGAGAGGAATCTCCCTTGACCGTTAGGGGAAAAAAAATCAAGCACCATTTCTCGTAGAATCAGGGCAGTTCCAATGCTGGAAACTACGCACGGTTTCCATAGCAGCCACATCAGCAAGAAACTATCCATAGAAACTACCTCACACAATGCTGGTGTCTTCGCGTAATAAATGTTGCCCTTTTTTCTTTCTCTCTCCCAACTCCATCTTCTTCATCCTGACTACCATCTTCTCTTCTTCCTCAGGAACAAGCACAAGTAGAGCAGGTGAGAGGGGGAGGGGGGAGGGGAGGCCGCCGGACGCCGGCGAGGCAAGGGGACGGCGAGCGTGGCCTGGGCGGACGGTGGCGCAACCTGCGCGGCCTGGGCGACGGCGGCGCGGCCTGCGCGGCCTGTGCGGACGGCGAGCGGCCTGGGCGACGGCGGCGCGGCCTGTGCGGACGGCGAGCGGCCTGGGCGACGGCGGCACGGCTTGGGCGGACGGCGGCGCGGCCTGCGCGGACGGCGAGCGGCCTGGGCGACGGCGGCGCTGCCTGGGCGGACGGCGAGCGGCTTGGGCGACGGCGGCGCAGCCTGGGCGGACGGCGAGCGCGACCTGCGCGGCGTGGCAGCGAGCGCGGAGGAGTATCAGCGGCGAGAAGTCCCATCGTGGGCCCCACCTGGGTAGAAACCGCTCGTTTCCTCCCAACACCAAAGTCGCGGTTTCTTCGTGCCTTGGTTGACGCGTAGACGTGATTTCTCTCCTAAGAAACGGTTTCATCATATTTTCTTCTCTTTCTTTATTAATTAGACTGCCACATCAGCTTTTTGCTTAGCTGGCAGGATACTTAATAGGGATAGAAACTACCATTAATATCCCATTGGGAGTGCCCTCATACTATCATATATTCAGACTTCAGGCACACAGAGCAGCCGACAGATCGAGTGCAAAAAGACACGTTCGATCATACGACTAATCTGACACGTTGAAGTAATTCTAAACCATGAGTTCGCTATAGGTTGTTCATTGCACTACACTCCCTACCAAATTAATTTGCTTGTCATTGTACATTTGACTTCATGCATCCATGCACAATACACTCCACAAAAAATGCATCATGTCACCTCTAGAATTAGGGACACAACGAAGCACGGCACGCGAACAGCAGATGGCCGCCATAATCGGCATGTGCCCAAAAATGACCTTACGAGTGGCTATATATATCTGCATGAAATGCAGATCATAGCATTGCATCCACAAGCATCTCAACATCACAAGAGTGCCTTTGTAGACTGTAATACTCCATATATAACTGCTTAGTAGTAATAGTTGCATTGCAGATAGTGGCGCTCGCCATGGCCTCTTCTCTGTCAATCGTGTTGCTCTTGTGCCTAGCCGCAGCGGCGTCGGCGCAGCTGTCGTCGACGTTCTACGACACGTCGTGCCCCAGAGCGCTGGCCACCATCAAGAGCGCCGTGACGGCCGCCGTGAAGAGCGAGGCCCGCATGGGGGCGTCGCTGCTCAGGCTTCACTTCCATGACTGCTTTGTCCTAGTATGTCCCACTCATGCCATACTTAATTAGCATTTACATTTAGTTTTATTTATATCGGTTGCACTGTGGTTAAACATGTTGTAGTACTCTATGTAGTACCAGTAGTATTAGCTAATAACTCTCATTGATGTGACTAAGTTTGAACACTACGTAACTCTCTTTAGCCAATTTACTTGGAACTGCCAGAACTAGTACGTGCCTCACCGGCAATGGGCTCGTCTTTGACACTGATATTCCAAACCTAGCTATGACCTTTTCTAATTTGACTCAAGTCTTAATAGCAGCTGTCAAATTGATATTTACTAAGTACTAACAAAGATAAGTGTGACACCATGTATATCAGGGGTGCGACGCGTCCGTACTGCTGGCGGACACGGCCAACTTCACCGGAGAGCAGGGGGCATTTCCGAACGTGGGGTCGCTGAGAGGTTTCGACGTCATCGACAACATCAAGACGCAGGTCGAGGCCATCTGCAAGCAGACTGTCTCCTGCGCCGACATCCTCGCCGTCGCTGCCCGCGACTCCGTCGTCGCGGTAAGATTCTTCTGGTGCATTAATTTGGTGATCAAGATCCAGTTGACCAGTTGATTTTGCTTACGCGAAGGATTTTTTTTTTGCTGTTGCAGTTGGGAGGTCCTTCATGGACGGTTGTTCTGGGAAGGAGGGACAACACCATCGCAAGCAAGGACCAAGCGAACAGCGACCTGCCGCCTCCGTTCTTCGACCTCAACAACCTCACCAGCGCGTTCGCCAGCAAGGGCTTCAGCACGACTGACATGGTTGCTCTCTCAGGTATGTACTCCGCGATCGATTGCTTCCTTATTTTCTTAGTCCTTACCATGAAACGAAGCCTTACTCTGCACCGGCGCGCGTGCATGCAGGGGCGCACACGATCGGGCAGGCGCAGTGCCAGAACTTCAGGGGCAGGATCTACAACGAAGCCAACATCAACACGGCCTTCGCGACGTCACTCAAGGCCAACTGCCCCTCTGCAAGCGGCACCGGCGACAGCAAACTGGCGCCGCTGGACACGACGACAGCGTACGCATTCGACAACGCCTACTACAGCAACCTGCTGTCCCAGAAGGGGCTCCTGCACTCCGACCAGGTGTTGTTCAACGGCGGCGGCACCGACAACACGGTCAGGTACTTCGCGTCCAGCTCGGCGGCGTTCAGCAGAGCCTTCGCGTCGGCCATGGTGACGATGGGGAACCTCAGCCCATTGACCGGGAGCCAGGGCCAGATTAGGCTCAGCTGCTCCAAGGTGAACTAGGAATCATTATACGCATGCAACAACGTTGTCAAGCGTTATATATGTGAGAATAAGGCTAGCACATCGTAGTGTTTACATGTGTACTAAGCGCCCTTTCTTGGATATGTATCAATTGAAGCATATGATCGATGTTATATATGTATCTCGAGGGCCTCATGCAAAGGCATGAAGGATTCCCCTTGGTCAGTAATGTACTTGTGCCTACTTGTAGGCTAAACATGCCCTGTTCAGCAATCGGTACTATCAGCAGCAGCTGTTTGTGATGTAACAGAAGACTAGAAAAGCATATAATCTACGGTATCTGTGGATAAACAAGAAATTCCATTGAAACACTAATCAAAGAATTGAACTTAGTCTTAAGGTATGTTTGGTTCGTAGAAAGTTGGAACTCACCCAGTCATTTGGTTCATCGTGCCCTATTTTTGCTCACCACCTAAATCTGGTTAGTTTAGGTCGATTAGCAAAATAAAAAAAATATCTCATTTTTTGTGGTGGTACATCAATCTACTACTTGGGCAAGATACATAACAGCATCTCAAGAGATGCTCTATATGGATCTTAATGTTTAAATTTTAGAGTTGAAGGGTAAAAAGTAGCTCCAACAGATTCCCAAATAGACTCCTAAAAATAGAATATACCCAAAAAATAGGCTCTCGCTCTTTACTTATAGAGGATGATCTAGGCTCCCAATACTGTTTTTCTGGTTTAGGGTATCTGTTGGAGGGAATGATTATTTTGGGACCTTATATCGTGATTAGGATCTGTAAAAAGAGATTTAAGGTGTGAATTTATTAGGCATCTCTTGGAGATGCTCTAACAGGCGCTCACTACAGCTTTACTTGAAACAATTACTACTCTGATAGGCGCCATTTGGAAAGCAGGAATCTCACATGAAAATATTTCAATTCTCACAGGAAATAGGAAAGTTTCCGTACTCCAAACGGGCCAATAGTATATCTCAAGTGTAGCATTGATGTCACCAACCAAACCATATGCTTATATGGCAAAATAGAAAGATGAAAACAAAAACCAAATATTGAATGGTATATGTTACAATCAAAAGCAAGGGATGCCCAATGTACAGATGTCTTCCCAAACAGACACCTTCCCATGCCAACTTCTCATCATCTATATATATGTATCAACATGTACAGATTGAAGACTAATGTTAATGAAAGCATCAATAGGTCATTACAATCACTTGTCACAATTACTTTAACACGTTATCAGCCACGTTTCTCTCCAAATCGAGCAACACGCACACACAATAGCGAAAGAAAAACCGAAGGTATGAGATTTCCTGGATGTTCTTTCTTTGGTGGTGTGCGGCACGTCCTCATGGCGCGTCCACACGGCGAGCCTCGGCCGGCGGCTGGCGCAGCCCGAGTAGGCGAGGCCCGCCCGGCGCGGTGGCGCGGCTGGTGCGGCCGGCGAGGCCCGGCACGAGGCCCGCACGCACGGTCGGCGCTGCGGGGTGGCACGACCGACGAGGCCGGGGCGGTGCCCGCAGGCGCCCGCACGAGGCGGCGCCCGTCGGCGTGGCAGGCGGCAACGCCCGGGCCGATCCTTGCGGCCGGTGGCCGGCGACGGCTCCCCACGGAGGCCGGCGGCGGCTCCCCACGACGGCGACGGCGCCCAACGCCAGGCGGCCGATGGCGCGGCGAGCGGCCGGCACGCGCACGGCGCGGCCCGAGGCCGGCGCACAGCGCGACGCGACCGACGCCCGAGGCGGCGCGGCCCGGTCGGCGCGACGGCGTGGCCACCGACGGTGGCGCGCAGCGCCCGAGGCGGCTCACGGCACGGCGGCGCCCAAACCGTCGCGGCCGGCGACGCCCACGGCCGGTGGTTCCCTCGGCCGGCGACCCCCGTGGCGGCGCGGCGCAGCACGACCAGCGCGCGGCCCGGCGAGGCATAGCGGCGCCGGTGGCGGCGCGGTGCAGCACGGCCGGCGCGCGGCCCGGCGAGCCAAGGCGGCGCCCGGCGCCGCCGGCGGCTCCCCACGATGGCGCAACGCCACCAAGCGGCGGCGGCTCCCATGCGGCGTCGGTGGATGCGGCGCCCGTCGGTGGAGGCGGCCGGTCGGCGAAGGTGGCCGGCGGCGCCGGCGTGGAGGCGGCGGCTGGTGGTTAGGGTTTGGGGAAACCCTAATTTCCCCCCTCCCCTCCATTTTATATGCTGCCCCAAATGGGCTTGTAGCCCAATAACCTCCCACCATCCCCACATGGGCCCAAAGGCCGAACGGGCTTTAGCCCAGGTTTTCGGGATTTTGCATTTTCCCCCTTGTATTTCATCGAAAATGCAGAAATTTTCTTTTACATCAATTACCATTGTAATTTTTTGCAGTATAGTCCTTATGCTTGTTTATAATTGTACCCGTTAATCAGTACTTTTATAAATTAGCATTTCAGTCCCTACAGGATCTGACAATTATGTAATTGTTCAAATAAATGTGCATGCACATTTCTATAACTTTTACATATTTCGGATTATTTTATTGCAATTTATTATACATTCAATTATTGCACTCAATCTTATGCAATTTAAATATTAAGTTTACTAGCTTACCATACAAGCACTTAATATCTTATGCTTTAGGTTGATTTTCTCTCATTTTGGAATAACACAAAGTTTCTTAAAATTGATATTGGCCATACACAAGGTAGTACCATAGTACTACTGCGGGATTTATTCCTCAACGTGCGTACCCAATATTAAGTTTTGAAACATTTTGGTCTACACTTTTGGGTGACTACCTTTATTTATTTTCCAATTGGCCATACACAAGGTAGTACCATGGTACTACTGTGGGATTTCATCCTCAACGTGCGTACCCAATTTGATTATAAATTATACAAGGTCTACACCTAAGTGATTACCATGGTTCTTTTTCAAATTGGCCATACACAAGGTAGTATCAGAGTACTACTGTGGGATTATCATCCTCAAAGTGCGCACTCTATGTTGAAAAATGAATTCAATAATGTTAATACCATTGGTGATTAACTATGTTGTTCCACAATAGGAGAATGTCCCTTTATGTATTTCAAGTTTACCTTGATTACTATCATTTCGCATTGCTTATTTAACATTGCCAAAGATTTTTAAATCTGTGGCCCTACATATGTAAGCACAATGGCTACTAAAGAGTTTGAGGCCCTCGCTCTTGACGGCCACAACTTCCCCACATAGGCGATGGATCTCAAAGTGAGTCTATCGTTGCGCGGAATGTACCAGGCAATTGCAGCTCCCCAAGAGGGTGTAGCTCCTTTGGCTGAGACTCTCAAGTACAATACCTTATTTATTATACGGAACCACATCCATCCTGATCTCAAGGCTGAATATCTGATGGAAGAAGACCCACGCGCTCTGTGGCTTGCTCTTCAAACACGGTATGAACAGCAGAAAGCAGTCATCCTACCGGAGGCTGTCAATGAGTGGAACCACCTCCGCATACAAGATTTTAAATCTGTGGGAGAGTTCAACCATGCTGTTCATAAAATCAGTTCTAAACTGAAGTTTTGCGAGAAGGAACCATCTGATGTGGAGAAAATTGAAAAGACATTGTCTACCATGCTTCCCACACAAATGATCCTTCAGCAACAATACCGTGAAAGAGGTTTCACCGTTTATTCTGAGTTGATTAAAACATTACTTCAGGCAGAAAGGCATAATGAGCTCCTACTTTGGAACTCTAATCTGCGCCCGTTGGGCACTAAGCCTTTGCCAGAAGTACATGCTAACACTCAGAACAAACCTCAAGGGAATGCTACTAACTCTAGCAATTCTGGAAACTTCAAAGGGAAGAACAAGCGCAAGAGTCAGCGTCAGTCTCGAGGTGCTAACAAGGGAAAGGATGTTTCTAAGTCGAAAACGAACAAGTCTAACACTTGTGTCAAGTGCGGCTGTTACAGCCATCCGACTGAGAAATGTCGCACTCCCAAGCACTTGGTGGCTTTGTACTTGAATTCCGTGGGACAAAGACGCTCCAATCAAGGACGTTCCAATCAAGGTGGACAATTTGAAGCACACTTCAACTCCCAATCTGATGTCAACATGGAAGAATTCCTCCAACCTGTCATCACTAAGCAAAATGCCCTTGGGTGCTCCTACTCCGCTCCTGCGGCTGCGGGACCAAGCAACACCAAGGCACTGCCTCCACTTGATGGGAACATTGATGATAAGGAGGACATGATCTTGGAGTACACTTCTAACGATCTGTTTGGAGACTTTAACTAGGCTCCTACATTTTGAGATACCTTATTTCATTATGACTTAATTGTGGATATTGTTTAATATAAATAATGTTGTCATCTATATTGTAAGCTTGTATGCTACAATCATATATCGAACACATTCGATATTATAAATAACGTTTGTATGTATTCTATATATACCACTATAAGAATTTCATCAAATTCTTCTTTGTGTATATAGATTTTTGGAGTCAATCCAATGGAAGAGGAATTATGCCTTGTGGATAGTAATACCACAAACTCTATACTTAGGGACACAAAATATTTTCTAACTCTTACTAGGAGGAAAGGAAATGTTTTAACCATCGCTGGACGCGATGCAACAATAGTAGGCTCTGGTCGCGCCTCTATTACTCTCCCTATGGGTACATAATTGGAAATTGAGGATGCACTCTTGTATCCCGATTCAACACGTACTCTACTCAGTTATAGAGATATCCGTCACAATGGTTTCCATGTTGAAACCCAAAATGACAACAAAGAGGAATATCTCCTCTTAACCAAACACAACGGATATGGCAAACAAATACTAGAAAAAAAATTTCCTCTTTAAACTCCGGATTGTACTATACATACATCAAACCCGTTCAACATATTGCGTACACAGTAATTTTCCAAAACACTAACACATTCCAAACATGGCATGATCGCCTTGGCCATCCAGGCATTGGAATGATGAGGAAAATTATTAGCAATTCAATTGGTCATACATACCATAAAACAAAATTTCCGGAATCCTCACATTTTATGTGTACTTAATGTGCCACCGGAAAATTGATTTTAAGAGAATATCGAATTCAATCAATTCGAATGGATAATGGTGCTGAATTTTCATACCATGCCTTCAATGACGATTGTATGGCTCTTGGGATACAAGTTCAACACTCTGTTCCATATGTCCATACACAAAATGGTTTAGCAGAATCTCTTATCAAGAGAATCAAGCTCATTGCAAGACCATTACTATAGAATTGCAATTTACCAACATCATGTTGGGGTCATGCAGTTTTACACGCTGCTGACTTAATCCAATTGCGTCCAACTGCTTATCATAGCACTTCCCCGCTACAATTACTACGTGCAAATCCACCAGATATTTCCCATCTGCGAAAGTTCGGTTACGCTACATACGTACCGATCTCACCACCGCAGCGTACCTCAATGGGACCTCACAGGAAACTTGGGATCTATGTTGGGTATAAATCTCCGTCAATCATAAAATACCTCGAGCCCCTAACAGGGGACCTGTTTACGTCCCGGTACGCTGATTGCATATTCAATGAGGAACATTTCCCGGCATTAGGGGGAGACAACAAGTACCAAACTGAATGCCAGGAAATTAATTGGAATGTTCAAGGCATTCCTGCCTCAGACCCACGTACCAGAGAGACTGAACTTTAAGTTCAGAAACTCATTCATTTGCAAAACATTGCAAATAACCTGCCAGATGCATTTACTGATTATAAGGGTGTCACAAAATCCTATAATCCTGCCAGAAATGTACCTGAAAAAGTGGAGGTACCGCAAAATACCACTCAACTCCCAGTTCAAAATAAGAGGGGGAGAAGTACGGTACAAATGGCGGATACAACTTCTAACAAGCGACAAAGGAAACAAAATAATGTAAATGCAGATCAATCTCAAGTTGATAGACACCAAAGGATCCTTGTACCCAGATCAACAGTGCACTCAATATCTGATCCTGGGACATCGGAATACCCCGACTCAAATGTTTTGGGAAATAACATTGAGTCATCAGGGGTCCAAGAAATTTCCACAAACTATACTGATTTTGGAGAATCATACGATCGTAAGACTACATTTGTCGACATTTATTTCTCCACAACAATTGCAAACAACCTTCAAAATGATCCAGATACTAAGACCATGGCAGAGTGCAAACAGCGCTCGGACTGGATTCAATGGAAGGATGCAATTCAAGAGGAGTTAGCCTCGCTCAAGAAAAGAGATGTATTCACCAATGTGATACATACACCTCCCAAAGTATTCCCTGTCGGTTTCAAATGGGTTTTCGTCCGCAAACGGAATGAAAACAATGAGGTGGTGAGATACAAAGCAAGGCTTGTAGCACAAGGGTTCACGCAGAGACCCGGCATTGATTTCAATGAAACTTATTCTCCAGTAATGAGTGGAATAACATTCCGATACTTAATATCATTGGCAGTTAAAAATCATCTATCTTTTCAGTTGATGGATGTAGTGACTGCATATCTTTATGGGTCACTTGATTCGGACATATACATGAAAGTTCCCGATGGAATTTCAATTCCGAATCCAAACGAAAATCGCAATATGTATTGTGTAAAATTAAACAAGTCTTTATACGGCTTGAAACAGTCGGGTAGAATTTGGTACAACCGACTAAGTGAGTTCCTAACCAAAAAGGGATACTCCAACAATGATGATTGTCCATGCGTATTCATCAAAAGATCCTCAACACACAGGATATAGATGAAGCACGTAATCATCTTATGACGGAATTTGAAATGAAGGATTTGGGTAAAACCAAATTTTGCTTAGGTATACAACTTGAGCACCTTCATACAGGCACCCTAGTGCATCAATCAGCCTATGTTCAGAAAATATTGGAGAAATTCAATATGGACAAAGCATATCCATCGAAAACCCCCATGGTTATTCGAACTCTCGACAGGGACAAAGATCCATTTAGACCCCGAGATGACAATGAAGAGCTATTGGGACCCCAGGTTCCATAACTCAGTGCCATCGGAGCGCTTATGTACGTTGCAAATTGCACCCGGCCGGATATCGCATTTGCAGTAAATCTACTTGCTAGATATAGCGCTGCTCCAACCAAAAGACATTGGGTAGGAGTGAAGAATATCCTTATATATCTTCAAGGCACTAAAGATCTCGGTTTATTCTTCCAGAAGAATAAAAATGTGGATTTAATAGGATATACTGATGCTGGCTATTTATTAGATCCCCATAATGCCAGATCTCAAATGGGCTTTGTATTTTTACATGGTGGAACAGCCATCTCTTGGAAGTCTTCAAAACAGACTCTAGTGGCTACATCCACTAAACATTGTGAAATAATTGCATTATATGAAGCATCACGTGAATGTGTATGGCTTCGCAGAATGATTAACCACATACAACAATTATGTGGTATAGGTGCTATCGCATCACCTACCATTATCTACGAAGATAATGCTACTTGCGTTGTTCAAATACAAACGGGTTACATAAAGAGCAACATATTGCTCTTAAACTATTTTACCCACATGAATTGCAAGAGAGTGGGGAAATAAATATTCTGCAAACTAAGTCTTGTGATAATCTCGCGGACTTATTCACCAAGTCATTACCAATTTCCACATTCCAAAAATGTGTTCATGGAATTGGTATGCGAAGACTACGTGATTTGCAGATATCAGGGGGAGAAATCTCCTAAGATTTAACCCGTTCAATATAAATATTGTACTCTTTTCCCTTTATGAGTTTTTCCTCTAAGGTTTCTCATTAAGGTTTTTAATGAGGCAATATGACAACGTAATCATAAATATATTATATCTCTATTTTCCCCACAGGGGTTTTTAAGGAGATATAATCATATATATGCCATATCAAATTTTCTCCTTAAATTTTCCCATTGGGTTTTAAAGGAGTTTTCATGGCATATCTACTTTATAGGTTCTCCTCATATTTTTCCCTACAGGGTTTTGGAGGAGTTTTTCCAAGATGATGAATCAAGATGATCATATGAAGATACATTGGTCAAGGGGGAGTGTTACAATCAAAAGCAAGGGATGCCCAATGTACAGATGTCTTCCCAAACAGACACCTTCCCATGCCAACTTCTCATCATCTATATATATGTATCAACATGTACAGATTGAAGACTAATGTTAATGAAAGCATCAATAGTTCATTACAATCACTTGTCACAATTACTTTAACAGTATAGAACCAAAAATCTTGTAAATACACGTCCATATGCTATAAGAGTCATGACCAACGGGATTTTTTGGGGCTTGAACATGGTGATAGCCGTATGTAAATATTCTACAAGTTAATTTATTATTGGTGCTTCATCTTATAAATCCAAAAGGTTTCCTTTCACTGTCTAGAACTTCAGTTTAAACGAATTCCTGTCTTGAATTATACGCTTGGCTCCCGCCTAAATTACAACCACTATGTCCAAACCTAAAGAAGATAGGTCGAGCTAGAGCTAGCACCGTTGAGCCAAGTGCTGATGGTTAAGTAAAAAAAGATAAATCAAGCTGTCAACGTCGTTTAGGCCCTGTTTGGATTCTCAGATCTAAAGTTTAGTTGGCTAAAGTTCAGGACTAAACTTTAGACAACTAAACTTTAGCCACTAAACTTTAGACCACAGGACTGTTTGAATCATGGACTAAAGTTTAGTTCTGGTTCAATAAACGGACTTTTGTACCCATAGGATATTTGAGCCGTTGAACTGTCCACCAGTAACTGTCGATGGCTCACGGCGGGTTCGAGGTAGTGGGTCTCGCTCTCGCCGTCGTGGCGGAAACACTGTGCGCACCGTGCTCAGCGCAGACGTCGCCGACGCCGCTGGCGATGCCCAACTGCCCGCCGGCGCTGATCAGCCTGTCCCCGTGCATCGGCTACGTCTTCGGCGTGGGCTCGGCGACGCTGTCCTCCTGCTTCCATCTTCAACCGGCGCCGATTCAAGAATCTCTTGGTACGACCCCATGTGCGGGAAATCAAGAGCTGCCGATGAGTTGAGGTCAACACCGAACATGCCGTCTTGACTGGAGGGCACGGGATCGGTTTGGGAGAAGAAATCATAGGGGAGGGGATCTTGGGGGCGCATGGACGCATCGTCGACGGGAGCCATGAGAGGAAGGCGGGGAAGGGCACGGCGGAGCTGCTTCTTCAATCCTCGGCACGACGCGGCGGCACTGCTTCTTCAATCGTCGGTGGTGGAATGCGCGGCGGTGCGAAGCCCGGGCGGTGGTGGGATGGCTGGGTCGCGGCGGGGGCGGCGGTGCGAAGGCCGGCGGCGGTGGGATGGCTGGTTCGGCGGGGGCGTCGGTAGTCCGGGCGGGGAAGATGCCGCCCGATGGATTTCGCGAAGTTTTTTCGTGCGGGAGCCGGGAGGAACAGATATTTCACGTGGGCAAAAACATCTTTTGCGTGCGGGAGCCGGGAGAAACCAAAACTTTAGACCACTTTAGCTCAGTTTTGTGGTATAATAGTCTAAAGTGTTTTTTAGGGGTTAGCTAAAGTTTAGATCTAACTTTAGACCATCTGTTTGGAGACTTTAGATCTAAACTTTACTGACTAAACTTTAGGCCCTGATCAATATGGCTTCAGCTTATTTTTGCACTATTCATAAATTTCGTCTTTTTTTGAACTTTTGGCTTTTTTTGAGTTTTTTTACCGGTTCTTTTTTTCCTCGTATATGTTTACATTATACGTGATGGGCTAATATGTTTTTTCTATTTTTAAATTTTTTTAAATTTAATTATGGTAAATAAGCCTCTGTCAGGTACAGTGCTTTTTTCAGCCAGCTACAGTGTTTTCAGCCATAAGCCATGAGGCTTTCAGCCGAACCGATCACCACCTTAGATGAAGGGATCCAAACAGGCCTTTAATAATGCCAAAAGTAACTGGAATGCGAAATGCCAGCACAACGGTCAGAGCAAGATAGACTTGTCTTGGACAAATGCTGACCTTTGTGCTTAATCACTCCAATTGATACATCCATGCTGTTTCGTCCGCTAGTACAGAAGTTCCACGCAAGAGATGAAAATCACAGTCGATGTCTAGCTAGCTAGACGAAAATGACGTATTAGTAATTTAGTACGGCTCAATCTCTCAAGCTTACCCTAGAAGTTCGCAGTCCAGCTCAACCCATTTGAAAGAACCATGTTGAGATACATGATTCTTCTCACGCAGCCCTGCATTGGGCTGTCCGATCATCTCCTTATCCTCAATCTGATTTTTATCCAACCAAGTCTCAACGAGACTTACCAGACTTCAATCACTCATTGAGCAAAAACATATAATTCATTTGCCACAAGTATATTTCCACAGCGACGCACGGGATGCATACTGTAAACTAAAAAACATATAATTCATTTGCAACAAGTATATTTCCACAGAAATGTGCAGGATGAATAATGCGTTCTGCTCCTCCTTGGGGAATTTTACGATCCACACTAATATGAGCCGTTGATTTTGTGTGATCCAATTGCTAACTTTATTTTATTTTTATTCCTAATTTCAGTTATTTTTTATTGGAGTTCATATACAAATCTAATTGCTAATTTTGTTTAATTTATTCTGAATTTTAGTTATTTAGGGATTTACTATGGAAGTCGTATGCAAATCCAATTACTAGGTTAATTTTTTATTCTGAATTTTAGTTCTTTTTGTTGGAATTCATATGCAAATCCACTTGCTATTTTTGTTTCGTTTTTGTTTAAGATTATATTTATTTATTTTACTTAGCAATTCGTATGAAATAAAATTTGCTTATTTTATTTTTTATTTTGAATTTCAGTTATTCTATTAGAGTTCATATACAAATCTAATTACTAATTTTATTTAACTTTTTTCCAAATTAAGTTATTTAGGAATTTTACTGTGAAATTCATATGAAAATCAAATTGCAAATTTTCTTTTATTTTTCATTCCGAATTTTAGTTACTTTTTGCTAGAATTCGTATACAAATCAAATTTCTGATTTTTCTTTACTTTTTATTCTAAATTACAATTATTTAGGGATTTTATTTTTGAATTCATATCAAAATCAAGTTGGTTATTTTATTTTATTTTTATTCATAATGTCGGTGTTCTAATACCGATCTTACGTATGAATATTTAGTTCGGGAAATCTCTCAAACGCCTGACCACATACATAGAAAGATACAGGGATTTTATACAGGTTCAAGTCTTCTTCGGAAAGAAAACAACCCTACTCCTGTGTTGCTATATTGCATGTACTGATTATAATCAAGAGAAATACTAATGCTGAGTGTCTTGCACTTCTTGATTCTTTGTTCCTTCATTACTTGTCCCCCCCCCCCTCTTTCTCCTTAACGTCAGCTCTTATATAGCGTATGAAGAGGTGGCAGTTGCTGCATGCCAAGAGACATCTTAACAGTTCAAATGAGTAACCATCGTGTAAGTTATTATTAGTGATGTGATGCCTCTTCGCCGTCAGGCAGTTATTGCCAAGGGTAGGGAGAAATTATGTGCAGTTATTCTAGATAACAATTGCATACATTAACTGCTTTGTCAGATAGACCTGCAACGTAATAGGTTGTCGTAGGCAAGCTAATCAAAGTCAGTCTAGTCGTAAAAAAGTTCACGGTCATGGGGTGGTCGTAGAACGACTTACGAATATGTCATGCTCGTAGGAGGACTTACAATCGTGAAGTGGTCGTGGAAAGGATTACAATCATAAAGTGGTTGTGGACAGACTTACGACTATGGATAGGTCGTGGAAAGGTTTACGACCACCTGGTTAGGTCTCTCTCTTACGAATAAGAGGTATACTTCAGGAGTATAATGATGCAATAATACTATTTATAGATAAATAATAAACTGAGCATTATTATATCCTTGTCATATAACTTCAGTTTTTTGTTGGAATTCACATACAAATCCAATCACTATTTTTTTAATTTTTATTCCAAATTATATTTATTTGGGGTGTTTACTTAGGAGTTTGTGTAAAAATCAAATTGCTAATTTCATATTAATTTATTTCAAATTTAAGATATTTTGAATTGCACTTGATATGTACTCTTTCTTTTAATTCAAATCGTTCTAATCTAGACCTACCACAATAGATGATGTAGATCCTTTTTCATTTTTACCGATTAATGTGGGAATTTATAACCATTAAGAGAGAATGTGGTGGCTTATTTTTCTATTGCTTTAATAGATAGAAGTAAAATAAAGTTAGAAATTTGATTTCATACGAATGCCTAAGTAAAATCCTTAAATAAATACAACTCAGAATAAAAAAATAAACACAAATTAGCAATCAGATTTGCATATGAATTCCAACCAAAAATAATTAAAATTCAGATTGAAAAATAAAATAAAGAATGCACTAATATATAAGTATGTGGAGTTTAATCTATATAAAATAAAATAATAATAATTTGTGGAGTTTAATCTATATTTTGGATCTAAAGAATGCACTAATATATAAGTATGTGATTTTGAATGCATACATCTTTTATTTCACATTTTCATCCAAATGAGACTAATTAATATTATAATCAATGTATATGGTTAGTCTCACAAATGCATTTGTCATTATCACTAAAACTTCATAACTATTGTGACACCCCGGTCCATGTTGGCCCATGTGTGTGTGCACATGAATTTCTGAGTTAGTCCCCACCTTGCTAGCTTATCTTGAGAAGTATTTACATATAAACCTAGGAGTTCCAAAGGTAGCACCCCCGGTTAACCATTTTGCGTGAAGCGAGGACGAAAGCGCAAGCGGGTTGCTACGTGTGCGTGGCCTATCCAGAATGTGGTTAGGTCTGAGCCGGTTTGGACCCTAGGGCGTTACAAATGGGTCCAAACTGGCTCAGACCTAATCACATTCTGGATAGGCCACGCACACGTAGCAACCCGCTTGCGCTTTCTCCTCGCTTCGCGCAAAACGGTTAACCGGGGGTGCTACCTTTGGAACTCCTAGGCTTATATGTAAGTGCTTCTCAAGATAAGCTAGCAAGGTGGGACTAACCCAGAAATTCATGTGCACACACACATGGGCCAACATGGGCCGGGGTGTCACAACTATATTTGTTATTATCATCAAAACTAACTTAATAGAACTTGATCTTTCATTGGGGCCACATCGAAAATGGCGAAGCATGGGCGTTGCTTCGTGGCAAAGGAAGTAGGAAGATTCAAGAAAGACGGTAGAGGGGCATTTTGGTAAATTGTCCAAATACCGGAAGAGTGGTGGCATATAAAACCGTGGCGTAGGCGTAAGTGGTTTAGGTCTTGTATGTGCTTAAAATATGAAGTGGATCAAGTGTTGATTCACTAATGGATTAATGGTTGTAAGCCATTTTGAGAAGCGTGCGTGAGTAAAACCCGGTGTGAGGTGGGGTTAATAGGTTATCTCCGGTTTGGCCTAATGGGGGATCCATTAGGTTTTGGGTTCAGGTTGTGAGCCTATATAAGGGGAGGCGAGGCAATAGTTAGGGTTTGAAGATTTTGGCTAAGTCTTTGTGGTGGCTAGCTCTTCCTCCCTCTTGTGTGAGATTAGGATTTCTTGGGTTGGAGCTTTGTGTATGTATGCTCTAGGTTTAGAGCTATGCTATCCTAAAGAATTGGCTGTAAAAACATTCCTCTCCAAGTGAAATGGACATCCAAACTTTACCCAAATGAGTTGTGTCATGAATCCCCTCATGAGCTTTTAATTTTCTTAGCTTTCTTATTTGGATTTCTCTTCTTTTGAGTTTTTCTGGTGCCACAGACGTGCAAGAGGAGGAAATGTCTCTTCGAGACAAGATCCCATCTATCTAGGCACGATCTAGATAAAGTTTTTGAGAAAACCTAGTTTTTTGCTTGATTTGGGCTAAAAGTGTGATTTTCTTGATCTGAGGAATTTTTAGTTGATTTCTTTGGTGATCTAATCTGCTGTGATATGTGGAAATACATCTAGACCTATCTTGGTCATCATGCACCCACGAGCAAATTGTATTCACTAATTTCGATTCTGACTCGGTTTGGGGAACCTTCCAATAAACTGAAAAAGGTCTCAAGTTTGATCATGATTCCATGATTGTTTATTGGAATAGATTCACAATATACTAGAAAAGATCATTGCAAAGTTTTATATCATTTAGATCTATGTATCAAAAGTTACATCAAATTTAATTGTTGAAACTCTGTTGGAAGGCTCTATTCATCGTTTGTTTTCTCTGGTTTTTCAACCACGTTCAAGTTTTCGACCACATTCAAGTTTTCGACCACGTTGTCTCTTTTCGACCACGTCTGATTCGACCGCTCACTAGTCGTCAACCTTACTAGCAGTGCTTCGACAAGTTTCAACCACTTCGATTACTACTGCTGATTGGTTATTGACCTCACTGGTCGAGGTTCGGTTCGGTTTGACCACTTTGGTTTCGATCACTCATTAGTTGTAGACCACTCTGGTCATTCCGAATTGTTACGACTACTTCGATCATCGACCACATGATTGTTTTTCGACCACAGCTCCTGGACATCTTTCACGAAGGATACGATCACATCAGTCTTGACAGCGTTAGTTTTTGACCAGTCATTTTTCCTCGACTACGCTAATCTTTCGACCGCACACTGGTCATCGACCACGACGGTTGTAGACCACCCGTTGGCTTTCGACCACGTTGGTTTCGACTACGTTGGTTTTTTACCACTCTCTGGTCGTTGACCACTCGAGTCGAATTTTGATCACGTTGGTTACAATTATGTTAGTTTTGACTACAACCATGTTAGTTTTCGATCAGGTTATGCTTAGCTCTGTGGGTCTTCCGATAACATAGTCGAATTTCAACCACGTAGTTACGACCATGTTAGTTTCGATCACGACCATGTTGGTTTCCGATTAGGTTGCGCTCAGCTCTGTGAGACTTTCGACCACGTAGTCAAAGTTCGACCATATTATTTTTCTGATTGGTTCTGCTCAGCTCTGAGAGTCTTTGGTTTTCCAGTGGGATTGCTATCCTAATCTTTATAACTTTATAATTATCGGAGTAAAGAATAAATAAATACTTTGAGAAAATTTTTAAAACACTATTCACTTCTTTTCTGTGCCTATTCAGTCCTACAAAACGAATAATACAGAGTTGATCTTGGCCGTAGCAATTTAAGTTAGGCGCTGTCAGCCTGTCACGGTCGGATGCATGAACACGAAACTACTAATCAACTCAGGCTGAACAACTTGCATGCCAACGTGTGACATGTTGGACTAGTTAGGTATCAAATTTGGATGTTTTATCCCTAGAAGGGTGATATGTGGGTACCAGCGGGCCAATTCTCCAACTATAAATATGCATGCAAGGTAGCATTCTCTTCCAAGCCACGGTCAACTAAAAACTACAGCTAGTTCGGCAGCGTCACATACGTACATACATAGCTCTGATCTCGATCGAAGCTAGTCATGGCTTTTCCAGCCTCTTTCCTTAGTTTTTTGGTGCTCGTGGTGCTGGCCTCCGCGGCCTCGGCGCAGCTGTCGGCGACGTTCTATGACACGTCGTGCCCCAATGCGCTGTCCACCATCAAGAGCGCGGTGACGGCCGCCGTGAACAACGAGCGCCGCATGGGGGCGTCGCTTGTCCGGCTGCACTTCCACGACTGCTTTGTCCAAGCAAGTTTCACATAACCAGCACTTGTTGTTTTCCTTTTGTCTTGAGGCATTAGCAGCTAGCACTTGGACATGAGTACAAGACAATAACCAGGATATACCAAATTTGAATCCAGGGCTGTGACGCATCTGTTCTGTTGTCGGGCAACGAGCAGAATGCAGGCCCCAACGTGGGGTCGCTGAGGGGCTTCAGCGTCATCGACAGCATCAAGACGCAGGTCGAGGCCATCTGCAAGCAGACCGTCTCCTGCGCCGACATCCTCGCCGTCGCCGCCCGTGACTCTGTCGTTGCAGTAGGATGATCATCCTGCGACCGATTACATGATCGATGCATGCCCTGCATTTTCACACCATTAACCTGATGCTAGTCCTTTCTTGGTTTTGGTTTGGAATTCTGCGCAGCTCGGAGGGCCGTCGTGGACTGTTCTTCTGGGGAGAAGGGACTCCACCACTGCAAGCGCGGCGCTGGCAAATAGCGACCTCCCTTCTCCTGACTCTAGCCTCTCACAGCTTATAAGTGCGTTCCGCAAGAAGAACCTCAGCACAACCGACATGGTTGCTCTCTCAGGTGCAGACTGCATATTCTTTATCAAAAGATACTATTGTGACGGTGCCACGACTCGCATAATTTACTTTTTTGGCGACGACGAGCAGGTGCACACACGATCGGGCAGGCGCAGTGCCAAAACTTCAGGAACAGGATCTACAACGATACCAACATCAACTCGGCCTTCGCGACGTCGCTCAAGGCCAACTGCCCCCAGGCAAGCGGCACCGGCGACAGCAACCTGGCGCCGCTGGACACGACGACGCCCAACGCGTTCGACAACGCCTACTACAGCAACCTGCTGTCCCAGAAGGGGCTCCTGCACTCCGACCAGGTGCTGTTCAACGGCGACAGCACCGACAATACGGTCAGGAACTTCGCGTCCAGCACGGCGGCGTTCAGCAGCGCCTTCACGAGTGCGATGGTGAATATGGGGAACATCAGCCCATTGACCGGGACCCAGGGCCAGATCCGGCTCAGCTGCTCCAAGGTGAACTCGTAAGACGCCGGCAGCGCGAGTATGTAGTACTGTGTGTAAAGGCGAGTACATAAACGAATAATGTCCCACTACCACTACCAACTGTATGTGGAGTGGTTGCATACGCAGAAATGCCATCTCGCTTTCTTGGTCCATCAAGTATATGGAATAGAGAGGACGTGGCATGCATCTATACATGCGTAATTGTAGGACCGACGGTGGAGATCAATGGAGCGAATGATCTGTAACTCTTTTCTACTTCAATAAAATTAACCTCCTTAGAATACAAAAGCTTCTTCACTCAATAGTTATAGAGAGCCGAGAAGATTAGATGCACACCAGAAATAACCATAAAAAGAAGCTAAATAGCCAAGGAAAAAAACTGAAGAATAAAACGATCATCACTGGGCTGGTCTGATCGAGGACTTAAGACTGGTTTTACCAAGCCTAGGCAATCTGACCCCTGGTCTATGGCTAGTCTAATCGGTCCCTCGGTCTGACCGTAGGTCTAGAGCCGGTCTAACCGGTTCCCTATTACTAGACTAAAAAGATCTGTTAGGTCAAAACTTAAATATTAAGAACTTTCTCAAATCTCATCCTAACATTCTCAGATTTTACATGAGACTAATTCAAGACATAATGACTTGTCACCAAGCCACTCATACGTCTGGATCCCACTGAACCGTCCTTACTTGCAAACAAGCTGAAGTCAATTGGCGCACCACATGTCTCTTTATGCACTATGATAACACCCAGCTTTCTTGATCGCTCTAGACCTCAGCTCTTCCCTAAGCTTAATCCCAATCCATCTTGCTATTACCCATCATGTCTATTACCGGTAGCTCCTATTTTGGTTCTTTGTCTTTCTGGCTTGTAACTTCTCCGTTAGTCTCAGTCATTTTCCAATGGCACGTTGATCGTTCTGAACATCAACTCCCTTAGCTTAGTCCCGGTCCTGTCCGCCTCACCATGACGTAACTCTGGAGTCCTACAACCAACAACAATAAGTAAATCGTTAAGTAACACTGCACAATACATAAAATCATTAATTGACACAATTGATGAGTCAATAACCCTTAATCATCAATTGACACAGTTGATGAACCAAGAACCCTTATATTCAAATCAAAAATATCTCCGCATGCTTTGACACATAGTTCATAATATCCAATGCCTAGCTATCACGTCTTCTCGTATTTGGACTCCCCAAATCATCTCTATATACATCGGCCTCGCCACTCAGTGTACCACATGTTCCAATCCATCTTTATATAATCCTTGTCTTCTCTATACTTCCCGCTTGAGCCACGTAGCCTCATCTAGACTTACTTGACTGTACGGACCTTAGCTCTCCTGTCTAGTCCCAGTTGCTTGCTATTGATCACTAACATTTTCCAAGGCACTTGCACGTCCAAAGACCAAGTAACCATCTCGAGTATAAGTTTTATATACTTGACTTATATTAGTCAAAGCAATGCATTATGTAACATACCACAACCAAACAACAGCACCATACTATGCACACACTCAAACCCCTCATAGCTCCCAAGCCATGAGTTAAACTCAAGACAATCATGGTTTGTCCAATCATGTCACACATAGCCTTCACATACACCTCACAACATGTAGGCAGAATCCTCTTGGCAACCTACTCCTCAATGTTGCTCATATCCATTTTCATCAACACTCTGGGCATATCTTGGGTAGCCTAAACCTGCCTCGTCTCTCTAAAACCTGTGGACACCCTAGACATGGGTACACCCTAGACATGTTTGCCCTTGAGAAGCTAGTATGACTATCATGCTATGGCCAGTCAGACCGCCCAGCATCGGTCTGACCGCTCTCCCCATGGCAGTCGGATCTTCCCGATCTGACCACCAACCACTGGCTAGTCTAACCGCATGTGTCCAACTCCAAAACACGCTCTATGAAAAAAGCACCGCCAACTAGAATCCAATCACACTGCATCAACGATCAGATCGCTAACTAGAGTCCGGTCACACCGGACCAACCAGTTAGATCATGGCTCCTAAGTCAGTTTGACTATTTACACTGACAACAGAAATGAATTTTGCTAACTTTTAAAATCAAACTTAAACTTTGACAACACTTATACAACAAAGTAAAATACTCATCATACATTATAGGGTGACCTCCATGTGGTCTCACAGTAACAAATTCTCAAGCGAAACATGGGGGGTTTATACTTCCAGTTATCTCTGCAGATTTACTACTCTAGAACGGCAACCAAGTACTTATTGTGGGAAAAAAGAGTTGTGCTAGCATATGCTATACCGTTAGAAATAATTCTAACGGTATAGGCAAGTTCACTGGATTTCATATGGGATTCATGGAGGAAGAAGAGGAAGAGTACCTCATCGCCGACTATCGTCACCGCGCAGCTCCGCACACCTCCTCTGCCCCTACCCCTTCCACCACTACTCGTAGCCGGCGGCGCCGTCGCCGCCCCTTGACCCTTCCCTGTCGCGTCGCCCACCCAACCTAACTACCACAGTCGCTGTTGCCACTGCCCTCCTATCCAGCTCATCGCCCACCACCAGGCCGCCGCCTCTCCCTGACCTCCTTCTATGCCCAGGAGAAGGGTGAACCCGTAGTGGAGAGCTGGATTCCCACCTCTGATGTCAGACCCAGCGGTGACGCTCCTCTAGGCCGCTAGATCCGGTGTGCGGCAGGGTTGGCGGTGGAGGAAAGTGAGGAGATATGACGGTGAGGAGGGAGAGAGAACGAGAGGGAGAAGGAGCGAGCGGCTGCGGGAGCGGAGTGGGGCAAGCGAAACGAAGCAACGAGTAATAACAGAGTTACTTTGAGATTCGTGCACAATTTTAGATCCAACGGTCATCACCTATCCCACCGGAACGGCAGTCCGTTCCTCAGTATTTCTCGGGAAAAAACAGAGGACGCAGCATACGTTCACGGGAACGTGGCAGAGCTCCATTCCCCTGTTTGACCGTTCAAATCAACCCTGCCATTCGTCGTTGGTTGACCGTTAATGCCGCCTATTGCTCTCTGTGTATCCTATTCCTGCCTCAGTGGCTCATTGCCCTCACATGTGCTTGTTGCCATCGCTCATTGCCATCATGGGATGCTTCAGATCAACCAGCTGCCCGGCGCCGGCGCCGGCGCCGGCGCGGCGCGTGTCCACCATCCCCTACCGAGACCGATCCGCAGATCTCCGCGTCCGGCCGTGCGGAGCTACGGAATCAGCCATACCGCTCCCATTTCCGCTTCTGATCGATTGGGCCGGCTGTTCTCCCCGTCAGTCCGCCGCGCCACTCGAGCCAGCGAGTCTCCGGCCCCGGCGGGCGGCTACGGCTTTGTATGGGCTCTCTAGCGGCACGGAAGTGCGCTAGCTCCCGTTGTTCTTTTTTTCCAATCTGGGCTGCGCCATCAGGTACTTCCCTCCTAATTGGGTCGAATGCCGGTTTGCTCCTTCCATAAGCTAGAAAAGACTTCAGCATAGATGAACCCTAGACTTCACATTGTACTAAAACTGAAGCTATCACATTGTACTAAAACTGAAGCTATCTCATCAATAAAAAATAAAAAAACAACAACTGAAGCTACCTCGTCTAGAAAAAAACTAAAGCCGTCTCAAAGACTCGAGACTTAAACTGACCCTAAACCTATATGCCTATAGCTACCGACGCAAATGAAACGGATAATTTTTATCTTATCAATTGACCAAAACCTTTTAGAGCGAATTCGAAATGGAGAAACGAATATGTGGCACTATTCGTATTGGACTCTAATTGTAAGAAAAAAATATGAAATAGGTTATGGAATAAGCGTTATCTATTTATAGCCGCTCCGATTGCTCCTCTGACTCTAGCAATCTATGTGGATTGGTTGAGCAAGAGTAACATTGGCCAACTCCTGATATGTCAGTTAAAAAGGAGAATCAATCGTCAATAGGAAATCACTCGTTAACATGGTCTGATCATGTCAAGGTTAACTCACTACAACAGATTTGGCTTTCTACGACAAAAACCTTTATGACAAAAAGCAAAAAAATGCCGTGCATAGTGAATGATTAGTGATGATCCTAGTGATTTCATCATTAAGCTGGGGTAGGGTAGCCTGGGCTGTTATGTTTGTGACGTTGGTACATTTTTGTTATAAAAAACATGACGATTAATGACGATTTATACAATATCTGCAATGCTATTTGCTTCTTCTAGGTCTCATGCTTGGAGCACAGAAATTCCAAAGTTATAGCTGTAACCATGCCTCTAGGCAGTGGCAGTGCTTTCTTTGTTACTATTGAGACTATCAGCAATATATGTCTGTTCTCTTAGCAAGCATTTGCATACACTGGTAAGTCCATGTATTATTCATGTGAGAAATTAAGATATGTACTCAGTAAATTCTTAATGTTTGCTGACATGCTAGGGCTTGAGAAATTGTTTAGGACAGTCCACTTGATTTGAGAGCATATAGTACTAGGTAGATTGTTGTGTTGACTTTCTTTTTCCTGCCATTCCTTTTATGAATTTTTCATGAACCAGGGCGAATCCAAACTAGATTTTTATTGTTAGCTTTTGTTCTTGAAGAGATCCAAATTAGCATATTTCTATATATGTAGAATATTACAGAAGCATATAGGGATAACTTTATTGCCATCACGTTAATTTTTTTTTCTACTACTACCACCTGAATTTTCCTATTTGATGAATATCAATTGTATCATTAATTTGTGCATTTTGAATTTTGTTGCTGTGCTTTTCAGGGCTTAGAGACTGGAAACTAGTTCAGAGTCGATAACTATTTTGTCTTTTGTTGGCAATTTCTTTAATCAAAGTGTATTGACGAGAGAATTTGTAGTTCCAGACTGTGTATGGATGGAATTAGATGTGTGAACATTTTTTGTGATTGCTGATATATAATGTGATTATCACATCAAAGTATCTATGTGATGCTTTGCGATATAGATTTATGGCGACTTTCATTGTCAGAAATGGAATAATATTTTGGCATGATTTGTGTATACCTTTTGTCACTATTTTCCTCCAATGAGAATTAGAATTTATTACAAATTGTATTGTATGGAGTAGGTAGATTACTCAATTGTGACAAAATAAGCATAGAATATGACGTCTTTAAACATGAATTTTTGTCACAATTGAATGTATTCATGACAATTAAATTTCATCATAGATTCTGGGATGGCTCATGTTTTTAAAACACAGAAGCGTAATAACACTAGTCAATGGATTATTATTTATTTATCCGGTAAAACATTGCTTCCAACAAATAATAAGCCCATCAGAGTGTTGCAGTAGAATAATAATTAGAGACGGAATATAATATTACATATACATAGCCACACAGGCCTAAGTCTGATACAAAGCCACAAAGACTTGAATACTACAATATTTATAAAGGAAATGGTTCTAACTGATAATTACATAAAGATGAAGACTAAAATATAACTACACCATACTGTACTCGGGTTCACCAAAAGTGACTCTCGACCACCACCTACTCAACCTAACCTCCACACGGGGCGTCCGCCTCATACGCGCCGTATTCTGGGTCCACAACCTTCCATCTAGTGTGGTAGTTGTCATCCATGTAGACTTCGCCAGATCTTATTAAATCTCTAGACTAACCTACTTCTAAATAAGAGAACATAATAGCAAGGGTGAGTACAGAGTACTTGGCAAGCGTTATTAACAAAAATACAATGTACGCTCATAATCTAACATTTCCTAGATCATCCATTCCCATTCTCATTCTCATTCCCAATCTCATTCTCATTCCCAATCTCATTCTCATTTAGAAAATAAATATTTTTAGGTTGTGAACGAATTTCATATTGTTAATTTAGAAATCTATTGAATACTCGTATTTAGAACATAGACCCCCTGTAGGCTTTCGTAGTCTCTAGTCCAAGAGACATGCGTGAATTTCATGATTTTATAAGGGTTGTATTGCTTTACCCATAGCCACCCCGACTCTTAACTACAACAGATTCATTCGCATTTCCTTAGATGCAATGCTCAAGTTAGAGTTTAGAATGTTTTCTCTACTTTGGTGCATTATAACTCCACATAGTTATCACGATGTTGACCCTTAAGCCGAGGAGGCTTCCCCATCACCTAGCATATGCTACAGAGGCTTCCCCATCACCTAGCATATGCTACAGAGGCTTCCCTATCACCTACCACCATCTTAGGGATCACCACCTTGCTAACTGTGTGTCAGTGAGGCTACCCCATAGCCCGACACATGCTAGGGAGGCTTCCCTATCACCTAGCACCCACCCTAGGTCTTGCCTCTCTTAGCCTAACTCAGTCTCACATACCCAAATAGAGTTATAATTAACTTTAGTAAAGTAGTATTTTCTGTCTATCCTAAATGGGACTATGGCCGATACGATAATACAGCTCATACATGAGTAAGACTTGGTTTATCCTTATATAATATTTCTATACAGAAGATCCTAACCTTGCCCCTTTTGTCTATAGCCATAGGCACCATCTGCGTACCTCTTATTTATTGGCATGATAGTTACTTCTCCAACTATCTACCCTTAATTCTTGCTATAACAGTGGTTTCCCCAACTTCCTATCTTTGCTTTTCCTACGGGTCAACTGCTCCAGCAATTAAAACCACAATCTCTTCCATTTCTTTCTCATATCATTTTATCAGGATTGAAATATGATTTTATTTTTATGCAGGGTGATAATAATTTAGGAGGTAAATACTTATTTTATTAAAGATAAACTGATCACATGTTCAAAGGTATGTTTGCCTGATTACAGATCAGAAATCTCAGTTTCATGTTCGTTTAGGTGCAACCTTCCTCTTGACTCAGTTCATCGCTTGTAGTTAATAAGTATGCTACGACTTAATTTTTGAGAGCATAAGAAAGTGCGTCATGTCAACGTGCTCTTGGGGCAAGGCTGTGGTCAATTTAAACAATCGTAGTACTTATAAGTAAATTCTATCCTATAATTGTCGCTTGGCATTATTTTATTAATGTTAGGTTGTGCGGGCTTACCTGAGGGGTATAATCAGCATTTTGTTAATTACTGACAATTTACTGATGTGGCGCAAACGAGTAGATACATGTGCATACCTCTATAAAAAAATTCTGCTATCTAATTATATGTATACAAATATGCTTATTCACTTTTATGTAGGCATCTATGCATTTATCTACTTGTCTAATTAAATCTGGGTGTGCATTAATTAACAATGGATTCTAGCTGACCTCTTTTCCCTTCTCTATCCATTCTCTCTGTCCCATGTGTTCCTGGACGATCTCCAAAATTGCTTTGGTTGATTACGGATGTTTACAACTTAAATACTATTTAAATCACCGCATACAATTTTAATCTACTGACGGCAATTAATTTATTCTAAGAATCATGAATAATTATTAATGAGTTTCTACAAGTTAAATATGACTAACAAAATTTTATTGGATAACTTATACATGCAAGGGAACACTCGGTATTACGATTCGTGAATAAAGTTTATTTGCACGTGCTCCTCTCTGTTCTCCCTTACCTCTCCCTCTCCTCCCCTCCTTTTCTTCCGAACTGCCATCCACTAGCTCTTCTTCTCCTTACCCTTTCGTCCTCTCCCTCTTTCTTGCTTTTCCTCATTTCTCCTGGCCTCTTGCTTCGGCCAACCTATTCTCTTTCTCCACTCCACTCGGTGCCAACTGTTGCCGCCTGCCTCCTTGTGCCACTCGGACCCAGTTCGCTCCCTGCCGCTTGGGCTTCCCACGCGCCTAGGTACCAGTTGGCTCGGCCTGCCCTCCTGCTCGTCTCTCCTGCACCGCCCTTCCGCTCGGCCCCAACCGCCACCCCTCCAACGCCGCCGACCTCTGGCACCCCAACTCAGCCACCCCTCCAGCGCATCCACCCCCTCTAAATCCCTCTTCCATCTCCATACCCCCTTTTCTTCCCTGTATTCATGAGTTTGCTTGTTTTTAAATCTATGATTTGAATTGATTTTTAGTGGATGGTGAAGGAGTGGTGGTATGCTACAATGGCTTGCTGCGACTATGGTTCACAATTTCGACGAAATTTCAGAATTTTCGCTCCTTGCGTTACCCCACGAAATAATTACAGTTCAGCTAACATAGTTCGTTTTAGTTTAGTTTTTGAACTTATAAAATATTATAAATCCCTACACTGTTAAGAGGGAACCATCTACCCTAGTGGCCAATGCTTTTCTACATGTGCGCAAGATTCAGGGATCGACTCCCACTCTTTGCATTAATCAGATTTTTTTCTTCAGCTGACAGCCTGACATGTGGAACCACAGTGATGAAAAAAAACTTGGCGCCTCTGGTGATCGAACCAAAGACCTGTTTAGATGACTTTGGGCCTGTTATTTTTGGCTGTGGTTTGTGGCTTTTGGACTGTTCGTGTGAGAGATTATAGAGTAACAGAAACTCACATGCGGTTTTTGCCGATATAAATGAAGTCGGCACAGTATATACTATAATTAACTAGTAGACCTTATCTTGAAAATATAATCCATTTAAAAAAGCTAGTTATTGTTGAAAAGCTGAAAAACAGTTTTTAGAAATTGAAAAGAACAGACCCTTTGCTTTCTTCCCACTGGACTAACCTCACTTCACGTGCACCAAAGGGTTTACATTATCTTTATTCCTAACTTTAAAGTTTAAAATTCAGACTTGACCTAAACCGTTTGAACGGAATTTCTCTGAAATAACTAAAATTTCGATGATTTTGTTCCTTTTGCCACCCACTAAAAAATATATAAAACAAAATAATTTTCCCTAGCTGCGACAGGGCTCGAGGCTTCCTGTACGCCGGGGAGTGCAGTGGCCGTTGGGTGCATGTGATTTGTCAGTGGTGGCACGCCATCACCACGGTGACCTCACCTCTGGTAAACTCCTCTCTTACCTCTAGCCTCCTCCACCTCTCTGTGATGGATATGTGATCGCTATGGTTGGATGATTATTTGCGTATGATGGTCCACATGGTGTGGTCCTGAGATTGCGACAGAATAGTTTAGGAATGGATTGTGGGCTACCTTGTCGGTTGTTTGTCGGCACAATTTGGGGAAGAATTGAAGCTTGACTTCGTCAATTGCTTTCTTGGCTTGGTGGTGCTAAGGGTAAGCTTGTGGGGGCTTGACTCCTTGTCTTGCTCCCTTGCTCTCCTGCTCCTCCTTCGGCTGGATGAGTGGCAGTGGGGGATGGATCTGGGGAGGGGAAGAAATGGGAAATGAGGATGGCTTGCTAGTGCTGTGGCTGTCGATGGATATGGTCTTCTCTCTCCCTTGTTCCTGGCTTGGGTTCAACCTTATCTTCACTTTGTGCTCTCCTGTCCCCATAGTGACTCTACTGTGCACAGTGTTTGGATTTAGATATTTTGGCTTGTTGACTGGGAAATGGAATTTTGGAATAGATTTTGGTTGATTTTTAATGCCGGATGATGAAATCGTATGAATGTGAGAGGTGTCGGCTGGCTCCGAACGGCCTAGTATCTCAATGAGTAAAATGTCCATTTTGATAACTAAACTAGTGTTTTAATAGCAAACTGGCTTTTAATTTTCTTCTTTTGTTCGATCTTTTCTGTATCTTCAAATTTATTTTCCTCACAATTAATGCCGCATTTTATTTTTGTAAATCTAGTGAATTGCAATTAATGTATAAAATGCACTCAATTGTAATTTAAATTTTGTAATTCCCGATTACTTGTAATCGTGATGTAATTATTTATATTTTTGAGACGATTATTTTGGTTGAGATCGAGAATTGTAAATCTGCTGCAATTCAGAATGTTAATACTTTTATTTGAGTTAAACACTTTAATTTGTCGCTTGGTTAATTGTGTTTCTTAATCTGGTGTATTCATATTGTATTAACTCTCGCCTCTCGGTGATGAAATTGTGAGTGTGATCTATTTATTTACCGCTCATTGGTTTCAATTTAACTAGATACATGAAAAACTTTAAATTACCTCGCATTTTATTTATTAGTTATTTAATTAATTTCACTTAGCGTCATAATTCATCGATTAAGATTAATCGAAAATACAGGACATTACAGATTCAGTGCTGCCTGGCCGGGTAGCACTCTCCCAAGTTTGCGACGATACATAAAAAATCCGTCATAGCATATATTTTGTGACGCAGATTACATGACGATGCTGTGACGGCAGTTTTACGTTATGAAAAACTATTTATGATGAAAATTGACTATTTTGTGATGTTCTTCTTTCATGTAGAATGCTGAATCTGTTGTAGTGACTGGAATGCTCCCTTGGGAGGAAAATGACTGGGCAACGGTCAGACCAGGACGGAATTGTCTTTGCACAAATACAGGCCCCTGTACTTAATTAGTCCGATCGATCCGTCCATACTGTTTCGTCCGCAAGTATAGAAGTTCCACACAAGAGATGAATCATGATTGACCCGCGGTAGTTGATGCTAGCTAGCTAGTTAGCTATATGAAAATGTTGACGTACTAGGAATAACATTGGTTATACTAATCACAGGACGAATAATACTCACAGTAGTCACAGGTCCTACACCGCATGAGTAGTGCAGAGTTGGTGTTGGCTTATAAGCTGAAATTTATTGCTTATTTCGCATTGTAACTGTAATTGTTTTATTCTATATAATTAAATATAAAAATAAAAAATTTTATATTAACACAAACAATACAAAGGAATAAAAAACAAAAAAAGCCCTAAAAAATCAGAAAAAGATGAAAAACTATAAACCAAGAAACTGAAATCGTTTAGATCCGACTACGTCGGACGCTGCTAATCATATCAATGTGAGCACCTTGCATGTCACATGTTGCTCAATCCCATCTGTATCCCCTATGGAGTGGCTCAACGAAAACAATGGTTGCGGTGCCGGTATGTCTCTGGAGTAGTTAGGCATCAAATCTGGATGTTCTAGCCCTAGTGGAGTCGTACTCGTATCTGGTTGATGTACATGTACTACTTGTATCTGGGCACTATGGGCTACTGGGCACCGGTGGCGCCAAGCCTCTAGCTATATATGCATGCAATGTGGCATTCTCTCGATCGCAAGCCACGGCCAACTGAAAAGGTGCAGTTGGTTACGCAGAAACACACACACATATACATAGCTCTGATCCATAGACCACAAGTGATAGTCATGGCTTCATCAGCTTCTTCTCTTAGCTTATTGATGCTCTTGGTGCTGGCCTCGGGGGCCTCGGCGCAGCTGTCGGCGACGTTCTACGACACGTCCTGCCCCAATGCGCTGTCCACCATCAAGAGAGTGGTGACGGCCGCCGTGAACAACGAGCGCCGCATGGGGGCGTCGCTCGTCCGGCTGCACTTCCACGACTGCTTTGTCCAAGCAAGTTTCACATAACCAGCATTTGTTGTTTTCCTCGTCTTGAGGCATTAGCAGCTAAGCTAGCACATGGACATGAGTACAAGAAAATAACCAGGATCTACCAAATTTCAATCCAGGGTTGTGACGCATCTGTTCTGTTGTCGGGCAACGAGCAGAATGCACGCCCCAACGCGGGGTCGCTGAGGGGCTTCAGCGTCATCGACAGCATCAAGACGCAGGTCGAGGCCATCTGCAAGCAGACCGTCTCCTGCGCCGACATCCTCGCCGTCGCCGCCCGTGACTCTGTCGTTGCAGTAGGATGATCATCCTGCGACCGATTACATGATCGATGCATGCACTGCATTTTCACACCATTAACCTGATGCTAGTCCTTTCTTGGTTTTGGTTTGGAATTCTGCGCAGCTCGGAGGGCCGTCGTGGACTGTTCTTCTGGGGAGAAGGGACTCCACCACTGCAAGCGCGGCGCTGGCAAATAGCGACCTCCCTTCTCCTAACTCTACCCTCTCACAGCTTATAAGTGCGTTCGGCAAGAAGGGCCTCAGCACAACCGACATGGTTGCTCTCTCAGGTGCAGACTTCATATTCTCTATCAATATCAACTCGATACCAACATGGTTGCTCTCTCAGGACGTCATACTAGATTGTGACGGTGCCACGACGCGCATAATTTACTTTTGTTGGCGGCGGCGAGTGCATTGTTGCAGGTGCACACACGATCGGGCAGGCGCAGTGCCAAAAATCCAGGGACAGGATCTACAACGATACCAACATCAACTCGGCCTTCGCGACATCGCTCAAGACCAACTGTCCCCAGGCAAGCGGCACCGGCGACAACAACCTGGTGCCGCTGGACACGACGACGCCCAACGCGTTCGACAACGCCTACTACAGCAACCTGATGTCCCAGAAGGGGCTCCTTCACTCCGACCAGGTGCTGTTCAACGGCGACAGCACCGACAACACGGTCAGGAACTTCGCGTCCAGCACGGCGGCGTTCAGCAGCGCCTTCACGAGTGCGATGGTGAAGATGGGGAACATCTGCCCATTGACCGGGACCCAGGGCCAGATCCGGCTCAGCTGCTCCAAGGTGAACTGGTAAGACGCCGGCAGCGCAAGTATGTACAACTATGTGTTAAGGCGAGTGCAGAAACGAATAATGTTCCACTACCACTGTATGTAGAGTGGTTGCATACGCAGAAATGCCAGCACGCTTTCTTGGTACATCAAGTGTATGGAATAGAGAGGACGTGGCATGCATCCATACAAATGCAACTATAAGACAGACAGCGGAGATAACAAGAGATAAATGATTTTAACTCTTTTTATACTTTAACAAAATCAAACTCTAAAATACAAAAGCTTCTTTATTCAGTAGCTATAGAGAGCCAAGAAGATCAAATACATACCGAAAACAACCATCCAACATAAGTCCAATAGCCAAAGGAACAATCGAAAAATAAAATGATCTAAAGTCATCACTAGGCCGGTCTGACCACAGGTTTAAGACCTATCTAACCGAGCCTACGCAGTTTGACCGCTTGTCTATGGCCGGTCTGACCGGTTCTCTATTCTCAGACTAAAAAATCCTCTCGGGTCAAAACCCAAATATCAAGAGCTTGTTCAAATCTTATCCCAACATTCTCAAATTTTGCATTAGACTTCTTTAAAGCATTAAAAACATAAACCAATCAAGAATCATAAAGTTCTTAGACTCAGGTTCACTTAATCACAAAAATCAAATCAAGGTCTCAAGAATATTCAAAACCCTACAAATCCAAATTAGTTCTTCCTCGAGGAGTTTCTAATCAAGAGAATAATCCTAATCTACTCCTATATATATCATAGTAAGCTAATCTAGGTATGTATTTTGGCTAAAACTATCTAGATCATGAAAACCTAAATTTGAGCCAAGAACAAACAAAACTGAATGTTGGGGGAAGGATCCCCGCACTACCTCGAGTTGACGATAACTTCGGCAAGGCAAGACGTGCCAAAGCATTCCACAACAACTTCGGTGTGGCATCACACATTAGGGAATCCACTTTGGACGAGGCCTGCGGACCAACCTCCGACGAGGTCCGGAGTCTACCCCGGACAAGGTCCATAAGCCAACCCCGAGCGAGGTCCGCAGACCGGCCCCGAAGTCCCTTGAATGTGGCGGGACCCACTTGACGTGAAGAACAAAACTATCCTTAGGAGCAAGTTAGGCCTCCAGAGCAGACTTGTAACTTTACCTGTCTCCTCCTCCCACTCTATAAATAAGACCATTTGTAAGTAGAGGGAGAAGCCACTTGTAACACTCATACACATATGTAATACACTAGCGGAGTTGCTTATGTGTGATTCTCATTGAGTTCCTCTCATCCATCCTCGGCGGCTCGTGAATCCGATCGAATGTGCTAACAAGTTTACTGTCTGATCTCATATCGACGATAGTTGATATCATCCATGAAGACAAGACGAAAAGCTATGAAGTGAGTAGGATCCGTTTTCTAAAAAAATGAAGTGAGTAGGAGGTTTGAGTCTATTCCTTAGTCGGAGGATTGACCAAGTTCCCTTTAGGCAAAGGCCAGCGAGTTAGCCTGCCCCCCCCCCCCCCCCCCCCCCCCTCTCCGGGAGTTGCCGGACCTTGTCTGCTCCTCGTCTTGTTCGTCCGCGCCGTGGCTGAAACTCCACCGAGGTGCTCCAGACCTTGTCCGCGCTACTCCCAGAGATGGTTCGTGCTTCCTGGTCCGGGCCTGGACCTTGTATGCGCCCCGTCTTGCCCGTCCACGCCACGCTGGAACTCCGTCGAGGTGCTTCGGACCTTGCCCGCGCGTCCCCGAGCAGGCCCACGCGCGCCCGGAGCCCCTCCGGACCTTGACCGGACCCGACGGCCTCGAAGCCCCTCTGGCCTCCGGACCACGTCCGGATTGTGCCGGCGCGTCATCGAGCGGGACTGCGGTGGCCTCGGAGCCTCTCCGGACCCCGTTCAGACCCTCTTCGGACTCTTCCCACACGTCATCGAGCAGGTCCGCGATAGCCTCGGAGCCCCTTTGGACTCTACCCGCGTGTCATCGAGCGAGTCTGTGCCACTCGCAGAGCTCATCCAACTTCCCGCCGTCGCTGTTCTTGAACGACAATGGTCTGAACGGGACTATCTGGCCAGAGTTTGGAAACATGAAGGAGCTACATGTGCTGGGATTGAGCAACAATGTCATATATGGTAGCATTCCTGATGCACTGTCCAGGATGGAGAATTTGGAGGTTCTTGATCTGTCATTCAATAATCTCAGTGGATTGATCCTGTCATCCCTGACGTAGCTCAACTTCTTGTCAAAGTTCAATGTGGCTCACAATCACTTGGCGGGGCCGATCCCAAATGTAGGGCAGTTCTTCACCTTCACAAACTCAAGTTTTGAAGGCAACCCTGGCTTCTTTAGGTCAGGTTCTTGTAGCCTAAATCAGTCTAGGGAAACTCCTATAAACAACGAGGAGGTACAGCCTGCAACAAGCATCAGGAACAGAAAACAAAATACTTGAGAGTAGCAATCTGTATTGGGTTGGCCCTTGCAGTATCTTTAGCTATTATTTTGGTTAACATTTCAAAGAGGGAGGTCAACAATACTAATAATGAAGATATTGAGTGCTCTTGTCACGACTAATATGATTCTTACTCGAAGCCAGAACCATTCATTCAGGATTCTACCAAGGAACTAACTGTCAGTGGCCTTATCAGGTCAACAAGCTACTTTGATTAGGCCAACACAATCATCAATTACTCATCACAAACATGGTGTTACCTCCACATAGGCCCTGTTTGTTTCCACTTAAGATTATTATAATCTAGCTTATAATCATAAGTGGAAACAAACAGTCTAGATTATAAGGCAACTTATTATAATCTAATAGCCCAGATTATTGTAATCTAATAAGCTCAAAAAAGGAGCTTATTTCAGCTTATAGATCCACCTTTTATCTTAAGGACCATAAAACTTTAGGAATATTACCCACCTTTGCCATTCATCCATCCCCCAACTCCCTTGCCTCTCTCTCAAGGACATTGTAGTCTTTAAACATTCAAATACAACAATCCATAACTCTGATAATCCAGGCTGCCAAACACTTACAGCTTATTTTTCACCAGCTTATTATAATCTAGCTTATATAATCCCCCACCTATAAGCTAGATTATAATAATCTTAAGTGGAAACAAACAGGGCCATAGTCTCTCACAAACAAAAAGTACGAGACTAGCTGCAAAATCTCCAAACAAGCTATACCTAGGCTCACAATCGAAATAGGCAGATCCATATGACTCAGTGGTTCGAACCTATTTCCACCAACAGATGTTCGGGCCAATCCAAGATCCTAAAATTTCACCACGGGCCATGAGGCCCAGGTAGTGGGTCGGCCTGGACCAGCCCCTTTGCATCCTTATCGCCGGTGCTTCAAATTAACCAACCGCCCGAGCGGCGCGCGCGTTATCCATCTTCTGCCGAGACCGATCGCACACAGGTCTGTGCGTCGAGCCGTGCAGAGCTACTGGCCCAAATCCACGTTCCACCAGCGGAAGCATCCTAAAAAGGGCTCTAGCCTAGCCTCGCTCGTTTCGGCTTGGGTTTCTAGCTTCTGACTTATTTTTCACTATTCAACAAATTTCGTCTTTTTCTAGTTTTTTGGCTTTTTTTGAGCTTTTTTGTCGGTTCTATTTTTTTCCGTATTCGTTTGTACTGTCCGTGACGGGCTAACCTATTTTTCTATTTTAAATTTTTTAAATTTAATTACGCCAAATAAGTCACCGTCAGCTACAGTATTTTTTCAGCCAACTACAGTATTTTCTCAGCCAAAAGCTACTCAAAATAAACCTTTTTGAGTAGGGCCTAAGAGCCACACAGCCCGCATCTCGGCCCAAACTGTCATCCCCGCCGGTTCGCTAAAACGGGCCGAGTGGTCTCCACGTATGTAGTCTGTATATAGCACCAAGCTTTGCACTGCTAAATGCTATCTTATTAAAGCAAAGGGGGAAAGTCACCGTGTCCATTCTCAAAGACTAAAAATTATCAGTTAGTACCAATCTTTGCACTGATAAATTCTCGATTCCCTCAAAAAGGAAAGAAAAAAAAGAATTTTATAGAAATAGCATTGATTTTGTAGAATTCTTATAAGGTAATTAAGCTTATTCTGATAAAAAAACGTTGGAATTTCACAAAAAATTCACAAAAGCTTTTTTCAGAAAATAGTTTAATTCCTACGGAAACCAAGAATAACTCATGCATTCCAAAAGTTTAGACCCAAAAGTTAAGGACCCATTTGAAACGTGGAACAAAAGTTAAAAGGAAAAGTCAAACTGTCAACATCCTTTAATTCCGTCAAAGGTAACTGGAATACAACATCCTTTGATTGTCTTGGACGCAAAGTGACCACCGTTTAGCCCAATCAATTCGTTCACGCTGTTTCGTCTGCTAGTACAGAAGTTCCACACAAGCGATGAACCATGAGAGCAAGTACAATAATGATCTTATAGCCTAGCTAGTCAATATTTTTGCTGATGTGGAGGAGAGAAGAGAGGAGAGAGCTTGGCTCTCACAACAAGCTGGGCACGGGAGTCTATGCAGTGGTAGGCCTAGATAATAAATGTATATGAGGAGGAATAAGAAATAGAATGTGAGACATGGTACCACATAATAATATTAAAACTTTTTGTATACAAATTATTGTATAACTTGACTTATAGCCAAACACTTGGCTCTATTATTGGACTTGCTCTGATGGACCTGCAGTTGATGTATATTGGTTATGGCACGCTTCAACTAGCTTATAGCTTAAAATTATATTGCAACATGTGCTAGTTTTTCTAAAAAGAATAAAAAACCGTTATATTATCATGGACAATGTAAAGAAATAAAGTGAAAAAAATATATATAAAGTCAAGATTAGAAGCCGATATATTTCAAGTAACTTCTGATTTAAATTTAAATAAATCGAAAGTTAAAAAAAACCAAAAACTGAAATCGTTCAGAACGGAGCATGTACTAAATGAATAACTCATGCATTCCAAAAGTTTAGACCCAAAAGTCAAGGACCCATTTGAAACGTCGAACAAAAGTTAAAAGAAAAGTCAAACTGTCAACATCCTTTAATTCTGTCAAAGGTAACTGGAATGCAAAATCACCGCACAGCGGTCAGACCAAGATAGAATTGTCTTGGACGCAAGGTGACCACTGTTCTTAATTAGTCCGATCAATTCGTTCACGCTGTTTCGTCTGCTAGTACAGAAGTTCCACACAAGTGATGAACCATGATGGACCTGCAGTTGATGTATATTGGTTATGGCACGCTCCAACTGGTTTGTGACTTGAAATTGTATTGTAATAGCTGTTAGTCTTGTAAAAAAATAAAAAATAAAAAATGTTATATCGTTATGGACAATGTAAAAGAATAAAAGAAAAAATATAAAAAAAATCAAAATTAGAAGACGATGTATTTCAAATAGTTTCTTATTTAAATAAGCCAAAAGTTAAAAAAAATTAGAAACTAAAACCGTTTAAAGCAGAGCCTATACTATATGAATATTGCTCTTAGACTAGTTATGGCTCAAGATTCTAAATCAATTGTTTGTCCTTTGTGCTCAAGATTCAAAGTATATAACCAATATATAACTTCACTTTAATTAATGAAATGGGAGTAAAACCAAGGGGATACTATTCCTAACGTGGCTTATGCTTGAGTCATAGAATCAAAAACACATATCTCAAACTCAAAGCTAATTCAAAGGGCAAGAAAATCGACTTATAATTCCTAAAAATCAGGCGACTTAAAATAGCAAACCCACAATATTTAGGTACATGATGTTTTCATGCAACAATTGGACTATTTGATCATGTCCTCACATTTTAATTATCAAACTCAAAAAACTAAACTCTCTGCTGGCTTCAATCTATTATTGAGTGCAAACACCTTATCTTCCCATGAACGTTTTCGTAGCAATGTGAGGGATATGTATATGCGTAATGCATTCTGTCCTATAGGATCGATATATACTATTTAATGACAGGTGTCCGCTTGTATTCCCTTCCCCAATTTTTTTATCTAAGCACAGAAAAAGCGGATTTTTTATAATTAGGCATACAAGTGCGGGATTTTTATTTATAGGCAGGACTCCGTAGTTTCATAGCGTCCGCACACTTCCTCTATAATTAGCCGAGGATTCCTGGCCACATCACCATTTTTGCGAAAAGATCCTCCGATTTTCTGAACTTATATATGGTCCTTACTTTTCCAAAAAAGCTCTCTAAATTTAAATATAGATCCTTACTTTTCACAGAAAAGCCCTTCTTTTCCCTGTAAATATGTATGGTATTTACTTTAGGTTTTTTTTGCATACACCGTAATTACATACATGTCCATACTTTCCGTTTTTCGTATATAGGTCCTTGCAATGCAGCGTAGCATACCTTTCTCTCTTCCAATCTTATCAAACCAGAGCGTCGCTGCTGCCTTTTCAAGGAGAAAAATAAAAGATGGGTGTGGAGTGCTGATCGAAGGCAAACAACGAAAAAAAGAGAGGGATCACTCAGTTCCAGAATATGAAAGCATTACCTCAAAGATAAGCAATCTTGTGCTGCCTGTGGTAGGCAAAAAAGAAAGAAAGAAAAACCTAGGACGGATGGCTGCAACTGAAGAGGCAAATCATGTATTTTCTTCAGGCTGCAAATATTATCCTGATTCGCAGAATTTTCCTTAGAGTGATACATGATAATGCCAAGAGAGAGATCAAATGAATTTGGCCCTGCCGCGCAAATAATGCATAGATGGCGCTGGCGGTAGCCATTTAAGTTAGACGCTGCCACACTTGGATGCATGCGTACCAAGTGATAACCAATGAAACGTGAGCATCTGTTTGCATGCAAATGTGACATGTTGCTCAGTACTATCTGTATCTTCGATCGAGCGGCTGCGCACGACGACAATGGTTTGCTAGCTGGCATGTCAAGACTAACTCTGGACTACGGCCCCGCTCGGTTGGGCTGAAAAGTTGTGGTTTACGGCTGAAGTTGCACTGTAGCGGTTAAAATTTCACTGTAGCTGAAGATGACTTATTTGGCGTAATTAAATTTAAAAATAGAAAAAATATGCTAGCTCATCACGGACAACGTAAATAAATACGGGGAAAAGCTAAAAAAATCAGGAAAAAAATGAAATTTATGAATAGTGAAAAATAAACCAAAAGTCAAAAGCTGAAGCTGAAACGAGCGGGATTAGTCCTACTAGAACTAGACTGATACGCAGGCACCCCAAGTGGGAGCAAATCTCTAGCTATAAATAGGCATGCAATGCGGCATTCTCTTGCAAGCCACAGCCAAGTAAAAGTGCAGCTAGTTAGACAGAAACACGCATATATAGCTCCAATCTTTAGGTAATAGTCATGGCTTCAGCCTCTTCTCTTTGCTTGTTGGTGCTCGTGGCGCTGGCCTCGGCGGCTTCGGCTCAGCTGTCGGCGACGTTCTATGACACGTCGTGCCCCAACGCTCTGTCGACCATTAAAAGCGCGGTGGCGGCCGCCGTGAAGAGCGAGGCCCGCATGGGGGCGTCGCTGCTCAGGCTGCACTTCCATGACTGCTTTGTCCAAGCAAGTTTCCATCGCAGCACACCTTGTTTTCTTTTACTTTAATACAGGATCATGATTCATGAGTTAATCGACTAAATTTTGAGTTATATATAGATCATGAGCAGTGCACAGTATAACTATAGCTAGTTAACTAACCACTGTGCGGGTACGTGACAAGAAAATAAGTAGGGCTTACCGATTACCATGTTTCCTTGACTGCAGGGCTGTGACGCATCTGTTCTGTTGTCGGGCAACGAACAGAGTGCGGGTCCAAACTTATCTCTCAGAGGTTTCAACGTCATCGAGAACATCAAGACTCAGGTAGAGGCCGTGTGCAAGCAGACTGTCTCGTGCGCCGACATCCTCACCGTCGCCGCCCGTGACTCTGTCGTCGCGGTAAGATGATTATTGAGCTTGCGATTACGTACATCATCGATGTGATGAACAACATTCTTTTGTCATGCATGCTACCAGTCCGTACGTTAGGCTTATAGTATTTTTGTTCGTTTGGTTTGTCATTCTGCGCAGCTCGGAGGGCCTTCATGGACTGTTCTTCTGGGGAGAAGGGACTCCACCAGTGCTGCAACCGCGAACCAGGTGATGATGGACCTACCTTCTCCTGACTCTAACCTCACACAGCTCATCAAGGCGTACGATAACAAGGGCCTCAGCGCAACCGACTTGGTTGCGCTCTCAGGTGCAGACCATACTATCACTTTTATTTGTTAACCAGATAAATTATCACTTATTTCATTTTGTACCAGAGTTTACACATACTTTCACTTTGCAATAAGGTAGAGCAAATATTGTTTCACTTTGCATCAGGGCGAAAATCGAAGTCGTGGCTGTGGTCGAAGTCGAAGCCGTGATCTAAGCTAAGGCCGTGGTTGAAGCTATGGTCAATACCGAAGCAATGGTCGAGAGGGACTGTGCTCGAAGTCGAAGTCTTAGTCGAAGTCGAAACTGTTGTCGAAGGGGGTTATGATCGAAGTCGGGGCCGTGGTCGAAGGGGGCCGTAGTCGAAGTTATGACCTTGATGCAATGTGAAACAATATTTGCCTCATCCTGATACAAAATAAAAGTATATGTAAAATCTGATATAAAATAAAATAAGTAACAATTTATCGATGCAAAATGTAATTTACTAAGAGAAATATATTTGCAGTGCCACGATCTCGCGTAACTTTATTTGACGATGACTTACGAGTGCCTTTGCAGGTGCACACACGATCGGGCAGGCGCTGTGTGGAAGCTTCCGGAGGAGGATCTACAATGATTCCAACATCAACTCCGCCTACGCGACGTCCCTCAAGGCCAACTGCCCGGCGTCGGGCACCGGCGACAGCAACCTGGCGCCGCTGGACACAACGACGCCCAACGCGTTCGACAACGCCTACTACAACGATCTGCTGTCGCAGAAGGGGCTCCTGCACTCCGACCAGGCGCTCTTCAACAACGGCAGCACCGACAACACGGTCAGGAACTTCGCGTCCAACACGGCCGCGTTCAGCAGCGCCTTCACGACGGCCATGGTGAAGATGGGGAACATCGCCCCATTGACCGGGACGCGGGGCCAGATCCGGCTCACCTGCTCCAAGGTGAACTCGTAAGGATATCACACGTATATCTATATATACGTACTTAAGTGTCAAGACGAGCACATGAACGTTGAACGAATAAGGTCCCAGTACCACTGCCAATAGCGTGCGTATGAGTGGTTGTATACTTGTATATGCAGAAACGCCTAGCTCGTCTAATTTCTTGGTCCATCAAGTGTATGGAACAGAGTACATGCATGGCAGGCAGGCATGCATCTACATATGTTACGAATTATCGTGCGAAGGCTTGGAGGACTAATTACTTGAGTACATCTTAATTATACTCTAAATTTCTATTACTAGCTACTCTATCCTGTGGTGCCATCACAAGATTTGGAAGAACGACAACCATCTGCTGCCTATTACCCTTCGCTCGTGCCGCCGGCCATGAAATGCAGGTGTCATCGGTACGAGTCCAGACAGTAAATTTAGAGGCACCTTAATTGGATGCGAAGACCGCGAGGGTACGAAAAGACTCAAGAAGAAACACATAACCACAAGTATATTCTATATAAGTGTCCTAGGGTTACAAATGGTCTCTCCTCCCTCTTATCACAAGGGATCCTATTTATAGAGAGAGAGGGGGAGGCAAGTGCAGTTACAACTTTTCTCTTAGGGTTTAATCTACCTCTAGGGGTATTTTGGTTATTTTCTCCGCACAGGCCCTGCTGCATCCAGGACCCCGAGGTCGGCCCCGAACCCTCATGGGGCCAGTCTCGCGTACGCCACCTAGGGTTGGCCCCGGACCCTCCTGAGATCGGCCTCGTGTACCCCGCCTAGGGTTGGCTCCGGACCCTTCTGGGATCGGCCTTACGTGTTGGAAATGTGGGCAATATTTTAATTCCAAGTTTTATTAGGAGACAGAAATAATAAACTAATGATGCAAAACTCACAACTAACAGCAAGCTATTCACCATACTTCAGATTTTGCACAAGAAAACAATACAGAGCCAAAGTCGAACGTGCGCACGAACGACTTACTTGTTAGTCTGATGAAGAATAGGAAGCCGCGCAGGCTTGACGCAGTGCAGAACGAAGGTGTCGCAGTGCAGTGAGCGGTCGCGCAGTTGCGCTGCCCAGAAACCTTATTGCCGCCCCCGTGCAGGTCTTCACGACAGCAAAGGTCCGGAGATACCGCTCCTCTTCTTCACGGTGCACGCCGGGAAGAAGAGTCGACGAAGTTCTTGCAGTACAATACCACAGCACAAGATCACAGAGCAGAAAGTAGAGACAGAATGGAGGTGCAAAATTCTCTCCTTTTCCTGGACGTCTCCAGGCCCTTTTAAGGGCGCTGCTGTTACTACTCACTAGTAACTGCTGCGTTTAAACAGAATTATGCACTGGTAACTGCCTCATCAAATCACAAATTAAGCAGTGCAAATTGACTAGTAACTGCCTCATTCAACTGTTTGAATCTCATTCAACTGTTTGAATCTCATTCAACTGTATCCTTCTAAAACAGAAGGATGTCCAGTATAATGTATTCCAAAAGATGTTGTGCCTCTCAAGTAGCGCAACACTCTTTCAAGTGCCTCCCAGTGATCATCTCCTGGGTTAGAAGTAAACCGACTTAATTTGCTCACAGCAAATGAAATATCAGGTCTTGTGGCACCAGCTAAATACATTAGTGACCCAATAATTTGTGAATATCTTAATTGATCTTTTCCTAACCCCTGGTTCTTTCGAAGCTTAATGCTCGCATCATAGGGTGTTGGTGAAACTTTACAGTTTTCAAAACCAAACCGGCTTAATATTTTCTCAGCATAATGGGATTGATTCAAAGTAATCCCATCCTTACTTTTGATCAATTTAATATTCAGAATAACATCTGCCTCTCCCAAGTCTTTCATATCAAAACACCGAGATAAAAAAGATTTGACCTCGTCAATTAAGGCAGTATTTGTTCCAAATATAAGTATGTCATCTACATACAGACATAAGATAACTCCTTGACCCCCACCATAACGATAATACACACATTTATCAGCTTCATTCACAACAAAGCCAGCGGATGTTAAAGTTTTGTCAAACTTTTCGTGCCATTGTTTTGGTGCTTGTTTTAGACCATACAAAGATTTTAATAATCTGCATACTTTATTTTCCTGTCCAGAAATCACAAAACCATCCGGTTGATCCATATAGATTTCTTCCTCCAACTCTCCATTAAGTAAAGCTGTCTTCACGTCCATTTGATGAACATGTAGACCATAGGAAGATGCTAACGCAAGGAGCACTCTGATGGTAGTTAATCTGGCGACGGGAGAATAGGTATCAAAGAAATCTTCTCCCTCTTTCTGGGTGTAACCCTTGGCCACAAGTCTTGCCTTGTACTTCTCAATTGTTCCATCAGGCCTTAGTTTCTTTTTAAAGATCCACTTACATCCTACAGGTTTACACCCGATAGGACGATCCGTGATCTCCCAAGTCCCATTAGCCATGATAGAATCCATCTCGCTACGGACTGCCTCTTTCCAATACTCAGCATCATGAGATGCATAAGCCTCTGAAAGAGTCTTTGGCACATCATCCACGAGGTATACAATAAAGTCGTCACCAAAGGTTTTCTCAACCTTTTGTCTCTTGCTCCTGCGAGGAGCTTCTGCGACTAGATTGTTATCCTCCTCAGGGATATCACATATTGGTTTAGAAATGGTGGGAAGTTCAGAAGTTTGATTATTCTCATTTTCAATATTATCAGTTTGAACATTCTCTGTTCGTGAAGTACTGCCTGCTGTTCTCATAGGAAAGATATTCTCAAAGAATGAAGCATCTCTAGACTCCATTATTGTATTTGCAATAATCTCAGGAGTTTCTGATTTAACTACTAAAAATCTATAGGCCGTGCTGTTTTGTGCATATCCTAGAAAAATACAATCGACTGTTTTTGGTCTAAGTTTTCTCTTTTTCTGCAATGGTATATTGACTTTTGCCAAACACCCCCCAAGTTCGCAGAAAATTAATATTAGGTTTTCTCCCCTTCCATCCCTCATACGGAGTAATCTCACTCTTTTTATTGATTACTCTGTTTAGGACGAAAGTTGCTGTTAAAATAGCTTCCCCCCACCATGCCTTAGGCATACCGGCACTCTCTAACATGGCATTAACCAAATCTGTCAGTGTCCGGTTTTTCCTCTCAGCTACCCCGTTTGATTGGGGTGAATATGGTGGTGTAAATTCATGGACTATTCCATGCTCAGAACAGAATTGGGAGAATTCATGAGAGACATACTCTCCTCCACGATCAGACTTTAATCTTTTTATCTTCTTTTCTAGTTGGTTCTCAACCTCGGCCTTATAAGTTTTAAAGTAGTTTAAAGCTTCATCTTTAGTTTTCAGCAAATACACATAGCAGTAGCGTGTTGCATCATCAATAAAAGTTAGAAAATATCTTTTGCCTCCTTTTGTCAATAATCCATTCATTTCACACAAGTCTGAATGAATAAGATCTAAATGTGCCAAGTCCTTTTCATCCTCTAATCCCTTAAAAGGTTTTCGAGGTTGCTTTGCTTGCACACATGACTGGCACTTTGATCCTTTGACAATTTCACATTTTGGAATTAAATCTAATCTGGACATTCTAGCAATACTATCAAAACCAATATGACAGAAACGAGAATGCCAAATATTTGCCTCACATTTATTTGAACCAGTTGCAACATTCAAATTATAACAAGACTCTAAGATACTTAGGCGGAACAAGCCTCCGCTCTCATAGCCTTTACCAACAAATTTTCCGAACTTAGACATTACAATTTTATTTGACTCAAAAACTAGCTTATAGCCATCCCTACATAGGAGAGAACCACTAGTGATGTTCTTTTTTATTGTAGGCGCATGCTGTACGTTCTTCAAGTGGACAATCTTCCCTGAAGTAAGCTTCAGATCCACCGTGCCAACACCAAGAACAGAAGCATGCGACCCGTTTCCCATTAGGACGAAGGAAGCCCCTGCTGCCTGATAAGAGGAAAACAAGGAAATATCAGAACATACGTGAACATTAGCTCCAGTATCAACCCACCAATCAGTGGATTGACAAGCTGAAAAGACAACAGGTGAATTACCATACCCTCCTGAAGTCGAGGCCTCGCCTATGGTCACGTTAACAGCCTTCTTCTTAGGCTGTTCACCATCTCTGATTTTGCGGAAACGGCAGTCCTTCGCCATATGACCGTCTTTACCGCACACAAAGCAGGTGATGTCCTTCAAATCCCTTTTCTCAGTTTTCTTCTTAAAACTAGTTGTCTTGTTCGGTTTGTTGGATTTGTACTTCTTAGCAACAGTCTTTCTCTGTATGATATTTGCATTATTCTGGCCAGATGTGCTAGGTGCATCTTTTGCTCTTGCTTTTTCTTCCACATCAAGGGCTGCAATGAGATCCTCAACAGAAATCTCTTCCCTCTTATGTTTCAAGCTAGTAGCAAAATCCCTCCAAGAGGCAGGGAGTTTAGCAACAATGCCCGCAGCCACAAACTTTGGAGGCAACACACAGCCCAAGTGCGCAATCTCACCGACTAGTAGCTGGAGGTCATGAGCTTGTCCAACTATGGACTTAGCCTCATCCATGCTAAAGTCGAAAAATTGCTCACATATGTAGAGCCAGCGACCTGCCTCTGCCTCCGCATATTTTTGCTCTAGTGCATCCCACAACTCTGTGGCGGACTTGTAGTCCATGTACACATCATAGAGCTGATCTGCCAGAACAGTTAGAATGCAGCCAAGAGCAGTATTGTTCGCAGCCTCAAACTGCATATACTGCTCAATCGTAAATGGATACTGTGGGTGGATAACCCACCATAGCCCCAAAGACATGAGCCAAAACTTGACTCTAGTCTGCCATCTACGAAAGTTCTGACCAGAAAACCTCTCAGGTTTCATCGCATCAGAAGCATTAGCCATTTCTGTATTGCAACAAAATTCACAATAAGGTTTCTGGAATGTTGGAAATGTGGGCAATATTTTAATTCCAAGTTTTATTAGGAGACAGAAATAATAAACTAATGATGCAAAACTCACAACTAACAGCAAGCTATTCACCATACTTCAGATTTTGCACAAGAAAACAATACAGAGCCAAAGTCGAACGTGCGCACGAACGACTTACTTGTTAGTCTGATGAAGAATAGGAAGCCGCGCAGGCTTGACGCAGTGCAGAACGAAGGTGTCGCAGTGCAGTGAGCGGTCGCGCAGTTGCGCTGCCCAGAAACCTTATTGCCGCCCCCGTGCAGGTCTTCACGACAGCAAAGGTCCGGAGATACCGCTCCTCTTCTTCACGGTGCACGCCGGGAAGAAGAGTCGACGAAGTTCTTGCAGTACAATACCACAGCACAAGATCGCAGAGCAGAAAGTAGAGACAGAATGGAGGTGCAAAATTCTCTCCTTTTCCTGGACGTCTCCAGGCCCTTTTAAGGGCGCTGCTGTTACTACTCACTAGTAACTGCTGCGTTTAAACAGAATTATGCACTGGTAACTGCCTCATCAAATCACAAATTAAGCAGTGCAAATTGACTAGTAACTGCCTCATTCAACTGTTTGAATCTCATTCAATCAGGGAGATAGTGGAACGCGCAGAGTTTAGCAAAAATAAAGATGGACTTGGTCTGCCACGCGGTGCGCCACGTCACGACACGGTCGCGCGTCGCAAGTCACAAGTCACGCGATTTTCACGCGAAAATACGCGAGTACGCGCGCGCGTGCGTGCGCGTGTGTGTGACTAGACAGAGCGATCATCATACCATCTCTTTCCATATTCAAGGAGTGGGGAGGACTCCACCTTATAAATTGGTCTTCCTCCCCCTACCTTAGCAATATGGTACTAACCATGCATGCTTTGGGATTCGCGAAAATGGGCCTCACTCATTGGGCCATTTTCTAACATTACGTACCCCGTCCGGGGTTGGCCCTGGACCCTCCTAGGATCGGCCTCGCGTACTCCGCCCGGGGTCGGCCTCAGACGCCACCGAGGCCGGTCTTGTGCACCTCACTCGGGGTCGGCCCCAGACACCTCCGGGGCTGGTCTTGTGTACTCCGTCCGGGGCTGGCCCTGGACTCTCCTGGGATCGGTCTCGCGTACCTCGCCCAGGGTTGACTTGGGGACTTGGCTCGAGGTAGGTCCTCTAGCGGGTATCGTCGCTTTGAGGTGGTCGTGGGCCTGAGGTAGCGCAGGAACCCTTCCGCAACAGGGGCTGGTGCAGCGACTTGCAAAAGGGGTCAGCGCGTTGCCTTGGGTCGACGGCCCCACTGGTAGCCTGCAATGCATTTTGACAATATGTCAAGATACCTTAGTCCTTGTGCGAACTCCAAATAATAGGCCACACCAGCGCCTCCAAGTTGGGTTCCCCAGATGATTGCTAAAGGGTTGTTGCTCCGCCCGACCGATTTTAGGTCATGTCGGGGAGTTCACTGTTGCACAGGACGTGAGGTCATGGGCAGTTGTGCGTTGATTGCCTTGATGCTAAAGCTACGTGGATGCCCAGTGAAATACCTCGTGAAGTCAGTTCTCGACCTATAGCGTTTGAGAGGCAAAGGCATGCACGGCAGTGTCGAGCTTGATTCATGTAGGCATGGTCACTGAAGGATGACAGGACCCGAGTGGGTGAAAGGTTGACCCATGTGAACATGTTAAAAATAAGTGTCTAACTTGCCAGTTGAAGACACACGAAGTCCTTGGGTAATCGGGTCATTGCGTGACCTCGGCGAGATGGGCATGGGTATGCCGCTGGTTCGAGGTACAATGGACCTTCGAGTGCATGAAGCTGACTGGGGCGTACACATCCCTATGCGTGAGCTCGATTGGCGATGATGAGTTGGATGACATCTAGAGATGTGGTCGATCGATGCATGACAACACGCCGAGATGTTCAAGACCAGTGAGCATAACCCTAGTGGGATTCGACCTTCGCGGTAAGAGGATACACGCTAAGTTGTTGCCTGCTTGACCTGTCGAGGTATGGCACTAGAAGTTTGGAAGTGTGTTGCGCACTTAGTTTATGGAGAAGTAGCCCATGAAACAAGGAGTGCATATTGTGAATCCATGATGTCGAGAGATGGCCCCCAACCAAGGCTAAACACACCGCGCTAAGGTGATGGGCTGACGTTTATCGATGTGAAGCGATCAATCCAACAGACGCGCACTGTCATCGGTACGAGTTCGAACAGTAAACTTACAGTCACCCGGTCGGATGCGAAGACCGACGAGGGTGCGAAGGGACCCAAGAAGAAGCACACAACCACAAGTGTATTCAATATGAGTGTCCTAGGGGTTACAAATGGTCCCCCTCCCTTTCATTACAAGAGGTCCTATTTATAAGGAGAGAAGGGGAGGCAAGTGCAGTTACAACTTTGCCCTTAGGGTTTAACATACTTCTAAGGACATTTTGGTCATTTGCTCCGCACAGCCCCGCTGTGTCCGGGACCCCGGGGTCAGCCTCAAACTCTCCTGGGTCGATCTCACGTACCTTGCCTGGGGTTAGCCCCAGACCCTATTGGGATCAGCCTCTCATACCCCCCTTGGGGTTGGCCCCAGACCTTCCTAGGATCAGCGTCACGTATTTCGCCCGAGGTCGGCCCCAAATGCCTCTGGGGCCAGTCTTATGCACCTCGCATGGGGATGGCCCCAGGTGTCTTCGATGCCGATCTTGTGTACTCTGCCCAGAGTTAGCCCTAGACGCTTCTGGGATCGGTCTCGAGTACGTCACCCAGGGTTAACTTGGAGACTTGACTCGAGATAGGTCCTCCAGTAGGTATAGTCGCTTCGAGGTGGTCGTGGGTCCGAGGTAGCGCGGGGACCCTTCCCTAACAACAGGCATCGGCACTGTTTTTTTTTACGTGGCCGATGGTTTTTGGTTATATTTTTTAAGATAATAGCAGATAGCGGAGATGCTGATCTGAACAACGCACGCGTCGATGGACTCAAGAAGCCATTTGAAGAAGCGGTTTTGAGAAACCGCTTGAAGAAATTGCCCTATTTGTTTGAGCTTTCAAAAAAGCAGAAGTCAAAAGCCATCTCAAAAACTTAAAAGAAGCCTGTTCTTTTCGGCTGCGGCTTATGGCTGAAATTTTTGAATTTTAGCTGTTTACGGTACAGATTACGGAGAGACAGATACTCACTTGCGATTTTGGCTGGTACAGATGTTGGGCTTTTAACGTGTAGATCGTTTAACTTGTAGATCACGTCTTGAGAAAATACTCCGTGTGAAAGTTAGGTACTATAGCAAAAACTAAAAGCCGACCGGCTTTTGACTTGCCGAACAGGCCCATATCATCATCTTATGAGCAGAAGGCTCCAACAAGGCCACGAAATGCGGTTTGTTTGAGTTCAACAAAGGCCTCTGTGCAAGTTTATAAATATACAGTGATATTTAATCTGGGTTAAATACATATTTGTGGACGCGCTAGGAGCTCTATTGACATGTAAGTTTGTTCCGCGTGACCTATCCAATCACATAATTACAGAATTGAACTTAGCACAACCAAACTTCAGTTTGCCTTAGTAACTTGACCTCATCCAGTTAGCTGTTCATCGTGGCAAGTTCTTGCGCGCCACGCAGATTTGCATGCTTAGTCCGATCAGCCAACATTTTGGCACACCTTTTTTTTTTCCTTTGTGGTAGATTTACTTTTTCAAAAAAGAGGATATATAAACCAGGTAGGCGTGAGGGGGTGCCTACTACACTTTAAGGTTGTATTTGGTTCAGGGTTAAAATAACCAAGGTAGATTACCTTAACCTAGTAAGGAATTTTTATGTTTGGCAATTAACCTGGATAGTCTAAAATAATGTTTGACTAGATTAGGTGGATTACCTAGGTTAGCAGTAAAAAACAAAAATAAAAAAGGTTAGTTGTGGTTGGTTAGCTTATTTCATATTTTTTGTGCTTAACATAATCCTGAGTTAAGAGGGTTAGAAGACTTTAACCGGGTTAAGTTAATTATCTCTAACTAACGTGCGTTTGGCAGGTTAAACTCCCTAACACACCTCTTAGCCCAAACCAAACACAACCTTAATTTAAACAAATTCCCATAGCTGAAAAATATAGTGCTACAATAACTCAAGTGCAGCTATTTGAGGTCATAAACCAAATATTATGCCCTTATATTGCAAACCGGAAATGTGAAACAAGAAAATAATAAAATGGCTGGCACAGGACAAAAATTGTAAATACATGGTCAGATACTGCGTGGGTCATTCACAATAGGACTTCCGGGCTTGGACACTGTAAGATTTCACTCTCTTATAGGAATTTCACAAAAAAAATCATAGGAAACAGTTTAATTCTTGTGAAAATCTAAAAATAATAATGTATTACAAAATTGGCATAATGCAGAAATGTCGACCTACATCTAGCACCGTTGCGCCAACTGCTGTTGATAACTGATAAGTTTAAAAGAAATCAAGCTGTCATAACATCGTTTATCATGCCGAAGGCATCTGGAATGCAAAATGACTGCACACAACGGTCAGAGCAAGATAGAATTGTGGTGGACAAATTCTGACCTCACCTCCGAGCTTATATTAAGTCATGTTTATTTCGGCCTAAATTTCTGACTTCTGCCTTATTTTTCACTATTTTTAATTTCGTCTTTTTTTAGTTTTTTTAGCTTTTTTACCATTTTTTTCTCGTATTCATTTTTATTGTCTGTAATGCTCTAACCTATTTTTTATTTTTTTAAAATTTACACCAAATAAACCATTATCAACTACAATACAATTTTAACTGGCTACAGTAAAAATTCAAGCATAAGCAATTTTTTTAACTCAAATGGGTGGCACCTAGGAAGGCCAATCGATTTATCCAGCTGGCTGTTTCGTCTGCTAGTACGGAAGTTCCAGTGTTCCACACAAGCGATGAATCACGTTGGACCTGCAGTTGTTGTATACTGGTTATTCTAGACAACTATTACTCGTATACTAGTAAGATTCAAGACCCTAAATCGATCGATTTGTCTTTTTTTTTTGCTTATATTATATGATACATCTATAACTTTACTTTCAGAACAAATTTATACATTTTAATTTTAACTGATGCCTTCATTGTTTTAAAAAAAACATTTTAGAACTTGTGTGGTCTAAAATTTAAAGGCACCTCAATTGAGATAAATTTATCTTTTCAAGCATCCACTGGACCACCTATTCTCCTCCTCACATTCTTATTTATCAAGCTCTAACAATTAATTATAACTCTACTGGTCTAATCTGCCTTTTACTGTGTAATCGTGCAATACACACGCTTGAGTTTGAAATTGAAATTTTAACGTATGCTAGAACACTCTATGGACTACATCATATTTTTCAAGAAATCTTCATATTTGTTCGCCGCAACGACGGATACATATTGCACCTGATACATTGCCCTCTACTGGTTTGTCTCGGCAGTAGTCCATACAAATAACTACACAAGTGACCTACGACCGTCTATGGACTATGGATGGTCACTTTACTCGTTCTTTGAAATTTGATGGATTACCAACCCGGTGATTAAGGTTAATCTAGTACAGTACTGCACCCAAGTTATAGTTACTGTAATAATAATGCAGCACGACCTGCATATGTACGAAAAAAAACCTCATACTTACGGTACACCGTACATCTATACTGTTGATACCTATGTTTGTGTCTGCTTCTCTAAAAATAATTTATAACTTGAAGGTTGCTCAAATTTTGAAAATTCATAACACCAAACTGAACCAAGTTACCTTGAAACCTCCATCCGCATCGATCAATGAAACTTAAAACACATAACTTGAACAAAACTAGCCTAAAATTTCCATCTTCATGAGTTAATTTGAAACTTGAAGGACGGCGTATAGGGAAGAGGAGGAAGGTGGGGCTCTGTGTATATGCTCTAGTGGCACAAGTAACGGAAGGTAAGCTCGATGAGGATGCACAGCAGAAAGCAATTATTAGGAGACTGGCTCATCCGATTAAAAACAATCTAAGGATTTGGACCTATACCGACGGGATACTGGCGGGACGATATACTGTCCTCTAGCCACGTCCTGATGAGTTTGCATCCGTCGAGAAGCGGACATCAATTTGTGTTCTTTCAATCCAACGCATGAATGAAGTTTGTATCTTACCTTTTTAGAATTCAACAAAATTTGATAGTATTAATACTATTTAGCCATTCTTATCAAATGTTGTTGCATTATATGTCTTACTTGGTCCTCTTTTATCATAATATATGGTGATCTATAAGTGAAATTCACAGTAATTTTAATATGATATAATTCATTTTATGTGCATGTCATGAACTCATGATCCCCAGGTGCTCTCCTAGCTGCCAGCCCACCTGGTCACGCTGGAGCTGTCGTCGCCGCTGGCTTTCCCCCGCAGCTCCAAATGCCGATAACCGCCACGTTCTCCATCTCCGGCCTATCGTCGTCATCCAATATCTCGGCCACCGTCGACTTGTCATCCCTCTTCGACCCATCGTTGAAGTCCCAGTGGGCCTTCCACCACCAGTAGCAGCTTCACCAACAGCCATATGGCCGGATTGGGGAGGGCTCCGACGGTGGTGGCGACGACGGCGACTTCCAAGCGCTAGTGAGGGAGCTAACTTCTCTTAGGGCGTCCGCAATGGTAATAGCTAGTACTAGCTATATAGTCAGCTGACATGGAGGTAAGAGACAAAAGCAAAGACTATTTTATACTGTTGGACCCACATGCTCTTCTCTTATGTTCTTGGACTACGTGAAATAGATCAGCTATTTGCTCGTCGCTAGTGACTACTCTCTCTCCTACTTTTTCCTTGCCACATCAGATCTAGCTAACTAAATAGCCAGCTGTTGGAGACGCCCTTATGGACACTATTGCTAATTGCGTCCCTGCAATCCAACGCATTAAGAAGTCCAAACATTTTTTTTGGAGGGTGAAAGATCTATGGACTATGGATGGTCACTTTACTCGTTCTTCGAAATTAGATGGAGTACCAACTAGGTGATTAAGATTAATCTAGTATAGTACTGCACCCAAGTTATAGTTAGGTAATAATATAATGCAACACGAACTGCATATGTACAAAAAACCTCATACTTACGGTACACCGACACCTATATTAGTAATATAACTAGCAACGGAAGCACGGCGACACGTCACGCTAGTTACCAAGTGGATCGAAGCAAAAGGCCGACAATTCGTGAGGAATTTTCACGAGAAATCAAGAGACCGTACGTATTTTTCAAAAAGTGAAGGGTTTTTTTTGCAAAAAAAAGGACTTGTGTGTAATAACGGGAAAACTGTGGGGTTTTATCTTGCAAAAGAGGGTCTCCTTAAAAATTAAGGATCTGTATGCAATTTTGGAAAAGCTGAGGGGTTTTCCGTGGAAAAATGTATGGTGGGTTTTTTTGCAGAATTAAAGGATTTGTACGTGATTTCAAAAATGTTGGAGGGCCTGTTTGTAAAGAAGCGAACGTGGATAGATACCATCCGCAGGCGAATCCCCTGGGTATAATTTTAGAAAAGTTGAGGGGTTTTTCATGGAAAAAATGTATAGTGGGTTTTTTTTGCAAAATTCAAGAATCTATATGTAATTTCGAAAAAATCGAAGAACCTTTTTGCAAAGAAGCTGCCGTGAAAACCCTCTTGGAGTCCTGGGGCGAATCTCCTGGGGTATCGTAACCGAAGTATAAGCGGTAGCATTCCGGCCCCCTCGCGCTATCCACGTCGCCCCCTGCGCTCGGTTGGCCGGCGCGTGTCCAGCTGAATTCGCGTACGGCCGGCCGAGGCACTTTCCTCGAGTTTTCCGAAAATTACGTAAGGTCCTTTTTCCTCGCGAATAGGTCCCTGCAAGTTTTTTCTTTCAAAAAATTTTTTGGATGGCGCCCCGCGGGTTTCCAAAATTGCGTATAGGTCCTTATTTACTTACGTACAAGTCCTTACAGGTCCTCGTTTTTTTACAAAAAACCCTTTGGTTTTTACGAAATTACGCATTTGTCCTTGGTTTTTTTATGAAACTCCCTGCGAATTATCGTCTCTTTTACTTTGGTCAACACGGTAGCTGGCGCGGCGTGCGCCGCGTTTATGCAGCTAGTAATATATAGAGTAAGTATGTTTGTGCCTGCTTCTCTAAGACTGTAATCTGCGTTGTCATGTCACATGTGACATGTCGTGTGTGTATATAGAGGTAGAAAGTAGAAAAGGTGATGGGAGTGGTGTGTGTATCCAACGGTTCAGTTCACTGCTTCCTCGTGATGCGCGCCCATGCGCAGCACGGCAAGGCTGACGCCGTGACAACAATGCAGCGGTGAGGTGCAGGCAACGGCCCTCTCCCGTCGCGGCCCCCACCTACTCGCACCGTTTCTTTACCGTACTGCAATTCCATATGCTGCAAAGCTGCATCATGCTTCCAGCTGATGCGTCGCCATTACTATGATAAATCAGTTATTACCAATAACCCTGGGAAGATGTTCAACGGGCCAAAAATAGAATACTGCGCTCACAAAACTGGAGGTCCACTAAATAAATGGTTATAATATTTTTTATTTTTATGATAATTTTTAGTAATTATTTTGTTCTTAGCGATTGTAAACTACTTGCCATCGATTTTTATTATATAATGGATTTTGATTCCTAATTTATCTATATATACAAATCAAATTCGTTATCTTATTTTATTTTTTCTCAAATTAGAATATTTTTGTAATTTTAATTCTGAATAAAACTAAAATTTCTATTTTTCACTTAGTCCGGAATTAAAAAAACAAACGCTAATTTTCTTTGACTTTTAATCTATGCATATTTTTGTATTGTACTTCTTATAGACTTTCTTTTTTTAGTTTTTGTTGGAATTCATTTATAAATCTAGCTACTAATTTTTATTTTGAATTTAGGTTATTTGTTATGGTATTTGATATGAACTCTTTCTTTAATCTTATATTTATTTTTATTTGATTTGGAACTTTAGTTTTAGGTAGATACAAATCCAACTACTAAGTTTCATCTAATTTCTATTCTGAATTTTAGCTATGCAGTGGTTTTACTTTCCTTCCCTTTTATTTTCCCTACGTACATACATTAAATATACTGCTTAGAGACAATGATTAGGGATAATCTAGCTATTTTCAGTTTTTCACTATCTACTTGGTCTATGTGCTAATAAGAAATATGTCAAACTTGAACGGAGGGAGTATCTAATTTCAACTTTGGCATTTTTTTTCCTTTGCATGAGACATGATCGCTATATGTCTGTTTTAGTAAAACATACACGCGTGTGTGCGTATTATAGGATTTTGTGCTGAAGGAAGCCGGAACTAACATCGTCTACACCTATTTGTATGTGTTGTAGACAGTGACAAAGGCAGTCTGTTCCTTTGGGGTTAATTGGGCTCACAGGTTTTTACAAAAAAGACCTAATTAATACTAATATTTACACATAAACCCATAAAAGTAAGTATTTTGTATTACTTGACTCCATAGGGTCGCTGGTTGTAGAGCAGATATGGAAACTCTACCTTTGGATTAGCGTCCACCAAATACTTGTAGATGAAGGGGATCATGGGCTGATCTGATTGGAGCCCCCCAACGAATCGAGGTAGTTGGAGATTGTGATTTATACATGTTCGAATACTTGCAAGCGCTAGCGAGGGAGCTAACTTCTCTTATGGATGTTGGAAAACTGACCACTCAATTCCACGATTACGAGTACTCTCAAAGTCGTTTACGACCACTACTTTGATGAAGGCCACGACCACATACAAAGCTACGATCACTTTGAGTCTGTTACGACCACTTGAACCTGATGGATACGACCGCTTCGTACTCACTTCGACCATGCTTTCTAGCTTGTAATGTACCCGTAACTTCAGCTGATAAGAGTTACGACCATGCTCACGCTGCACTGCACATTCTCGTAACCGAGCTACGACCACTCTGGATTACGAGCACTCGAGACTTTGACTGCAGATCTCAGCTCCTTCAACCACATAGTAGACTCGATCACAGTAGTTATAACTCGATTACGACCACATTTTCTAGAGCTTTGCGCTTACTCGATACTTGATACTTTTCGGGAGCCAAAGTACCCCAGTTCTCTTTATTTCTCTTCTTCTCGTTATACCTGATCACAACTGATCACCCTTACGATCACACCCGATCATTTCCAACTTCTCACTCTCCTTGCTTCCTCTCAACTCGCTTCCTCTCGTCTCGGTCTAATTACAAGCCTACCTCTTTCTACTTATGCTCAAATACATAGACTTAGAAACACTAACGGACTTGTCACGAACTCATACATGTATACGTATACAACTCAGACTTGTACATGAACTTGTAAAACAAGATTAGTTCCAACAATAGACGCTATTGCTAATTGTATCCTTGCAATCCAACGCATTAAGAAGTCCCACACATTCCCCCTTCACGAATGAAGTGCCGAAACATTTGCTCTCCGGAGAAGTGACTTTTGACTATGTACATTTTGCATCGAAGTCAACCTACACATATTTGTAGATTGTAATCGTGTTTAGCAGCAAGCGTTCAAATACTAGCATCAGACCAACGGCTACCAAACATAACACGACCTTTTCTCCTGAGAGTGAAAGAGCACACGAGGAAAGGAGCTACCAAACGGTTATCTCCGGCGGTCAGCGTCTTCCCGCTCCGTCCGGTCCCTATTAAAATTCTTCCGAGCCAAACTCCCTGCGCCCACCTGCCCGGTTGTCCGCTTCCTCCCCCTTCGGCTCTTCTCCCCAGAGCCAAAAACCCCACGCTACACACAACCCAAGAAAGAGAGGGAACCATCTCTGCTCTCTGCGCACGAGTCCCCATGAACGGCGAGGCGCAAGACCTACCTCCGGCCGCCGGCGCGTGCGGCGGGGGCAGGGCGGAGATCGACACGTCGGCGCCCTTCGAGTCGGTGCGCGAGGCCGTCGACCGCTTCGGCGGCAGCGCCGCCTGGAGCTCCCTCCTCATCAAGCGCACGTTCGCTTCCCAAAAGGTGACCACCCACCTCGCTCCACCTTCGCCTCTTCCCTGCACGGCGCGCCCCCAATCTTGGCCCGTTTCCTGCTTGAATCGAGCTCTGCAAGTGGAACGAACTGTTTCTGCTCTGTAAGAGTAACTGTATAGGTGTATACTGTATCTCTGTACCGTATCGTACTTTGGGTTAGTTTCTTCATTTATTTAGGCGTAGTTGTCCTTTCTCCAATGGCAAATTCAGCTAGTAAATTGACATTAATATGTTTGTTTTCTCCTGTTTGGTGGCAAATGCAGAGACAGGACCAGTGTGAGGGGACTGAAGAAGAATGCCTCAATCTAGAGGAGCAGACTGCGCAGCTAGAGAAGGAGATCAGCATCAAAGAAAGGGAGACGCTTGACGTGCTCAAAGAATTGGAGTCCACCAAAAAGATCATTGCAGACTTGAAGATGAAGATACATAAAGAATCAGCTGATGCATCAACCATCGCTGAACAGCCTGGCCAAACTGAAGTGCCCATTGCAGAACCTGAAGAGAAGCAGCCTGGAAATGTTGTTACTGATGTGGGTATGGGTGGCCTGGATGAACAGCCGCAGCAGCCTCCCAGTTCAGTGTTAATGAAGCTTGAGCAAGCAAAAGCAAACTTGAACAGAACCACAAGTGATCTAGCTGCTATAAGGGCCTCTGTCAAGTCGCTGCGTAATGACATAGCAAAAGAGAAAGTCTTGGTGGAGAGAAGCCGAGAGAAGGTGTGCTCCAATACCACCTTGATTTCTTCACTTGAAGATGACCTGGACCAGACTACGCAGAAGTTGCAGACACTAAAGGATCTGCAGAAAAGGCGCGAAGATCCCTCGGACATTTTTATTGAGATCAAGAAGATGACATCTGAGATAGAGCAGCTCAGGAATGCGGCAAATGCATCAAAATCTGAAGCTATGATGTTGGCTGCTGAAATTGAGCAGGTGAAGGCTAGCATCGGCACTGCTGAAGTGAGGTGTCTTGCAGCCAAGAAGATGGAAGAAGCGGCAAGAGCAGCAGAAGCTCTTGCACTTGCTGAGATCAAGGCCCTACTAATCAGTGAAGCTTCAGCTGAAGATCTGCAGGGCACCGATGGAGTGAACCTTTCAGTGGAAGAGTATTTTAAGCTTGCTTCGAAGGCTCAAGAGGCTGACGTAAGCTCAAGGAAGAAAATTGAAGCTGCAATGGTGCAGGTGGACGAAGCTAACCAATCAAAGTTTGACACGCTTACAAAGCTGGCGGAAGCTAAATTAGAAGTTGAGGGATGCAAGAAGGCACTACAGGAGGCCCTGAAGAGGGTAGATGCTGCTAACCGGGGGAAGCTCGCAGTAGAAGAGGCTGTTCGTAGATGGCGATCCGAGACTGGACAAAAGAGGCGTTTGTTCCATGACTCTCCCAAGTTCAAAAATGCAGCACATCGTCACAAAGATTTTCATAGTATGGATATCATTGATGTTTCAAAGAGCTCCTTGAAGCCAACACTGTCCATCGGGCAGATATTAAGTATGAAGCTAATGGGGCCTGATGGGTATGACAAAAGCGTTTGCGACAATACAAGTGAAACTTCTAATGTCTCGCTTGGTCAGATTCTGAACAGAAGGCATGGAATTTTGTATAGCGGTGATACAACTGCTCACAAGAAATTCTCGGGAAAGAGGAAGAAATTTGCGTTTACTGGACTTTCAGTTTTCTTGGCAAAACAAGCCAAGAGCAAGAAGAAGAAAGGATCATACTAGAGCTGAAGTCACCTTGGCAGGAAAAAGTTCTTGTAAGCTAATGACAGCTAGTTGTTGAGTGTCGACCCTAATTTCCATGCTGTATATGTTCCCAGTATTTGTTTCTAGGTCCTTCGATGCTTATAAAAAAAAAAGGTCCTTCGATGGCTCGGTGGCTCCATGTAATCTGTACCAGGCTAGCAGCTGATGACCGATGTAGTGATGTTGCTGTTTAGGGTAGTTAAAATATATCATGTTCTTTATGAGCATGGAAGGTATCAATATATAACTGATTGTAGCGTTTAGATTTCTTTTGGATATCCCCCTTGTTTCTGTGTCCTTTGTTCCAAGTTGGGTGAAACGTGAGTCTCTTGGTTGAAAAACAATACATGTTTTGTTACTTGTGGCCACCTTCGTCGTTCTGCATTGTTGTATATTTCGAAATGCAACAGAGAACAACCCGTCGATATGTCCGAGTGGTTAAGGAGACAGACTTGAAATCTGTTGGGCTTCGCCCGCGCAGGTTCGAACCCTGCTGTCGACGATTGATTTTCTTTTTAAGACTGGGCCTCCGACTTTTTTGCGAACTGGGCCGTTGTGCATTTAGTTTTATCTTTTATTGCAGTTTTTTCTCTTTTGTCTTTGCCTTCTTGTTCATGCATAGTAAAGAGATTAAACACGATCATTTCCCCTTGCGTACCACAACAACACATCCACGACTGAGATCAGTACTGACTGCAATTTTCTCCAAGTTAAATGCTAGGATTAGGTCAAGCATGGCGGCAAATTTCTTTCACGACTGAAAGAGTTAGGCCCCGTTTGGCACAGCTCCACCACCAGCTCCTTGGAGCTGTTTGGAGCTGTTTTGTGCCAAACGGGGTAAAGCAAAATAGCTCCACCCAAGGAGCTCCTTAAAATCTGCTGAGACAAAAGTAGCTCCACCCAAGGAGCTGAAAAAAGTAGCTTCACTTGGCTCCACTTGTGAAGTCAAAAAAAACAGCTCCACTTGTGAAGAGGAGCCCTGCCAAACAGAGCCTTAAAGGGCTCTGCCCTCTGCAGCCTCGTAAACGAAGCGAGAAGTTTTTCCCATGGAATTTTGCGACCGCCGTCGCCGTCACGCCATATTGACCTCGGCCGCGGCGGCCGTGCAGGTTCGTTGCACTAGGCGAGTCGTGCGGGTTCGTTGCACTAGGCGAGTACAGCTACGTTTCGTTCGTGGAAACTAGGAAAGGATATCCTCGTCGGTGGGAATCAAGCAGGGCCGGCTCAACGTTTTTCAAAGGTGCTAGGGCAAATTCGGTTTTATAAACTTTTTACTATAAATTTTTTTTCTACTTATAAAATATGCAGTTTAAACTTTATATTATCTAAAGCGACACAAATCAATAGTTCTAACATGATAAACTAATTAGGTACTAACTAGTTCATAAACCAAATGTAACTAGTAAGAATTAATTTATCTCAAATAGGAACGACAAATATCCAATGTCTTTTATAAAAAAAGAACTTCTTCTAGCACTTCTTGATACAAAATCATTAATAATAACATCGAGATTTTTCGTCCTAATCATCCATCAATCCCAGAGCCTAAACTACAGTCATAACTATGCACGTTAATCATAATTCCACAAATTCATGCCCTAAGTTAGAAAAAATGGAGAGCTACCCCCACACCTACAAAATTGCAGAGATTTTGAAAGGATCCATTCTTGCTGCTGAACAACAAAAACTGAAAAGGATGAAGCGAAAGGATGTAAGAAGAGGTTACGATTGGAAGCGGAGCTGGTCTTCAGGGACGCTGTCGATGAGGTTGATCTGCCATCTGGTCGTACATCGAGAAGGTCCTCCTGGCCACATTCACATCCCAATCAAGCCAAGCATTCACCAACACCTTGAGCTTGTGTTCGTTTACGCAGGAGACGGAAGGGAGGGGAGCCGATACCTACGCCTACGGCCCCGCACGCGACGTTGACGGCGGCCTTCGGGCCGTGATGCGGTCGATCACGTCGAAGCCGCGGACGGAGGAGTTCACGTTCGGCGCGGCGTTGAGGCGTTCTTCTGATGATCTGAAGTCGAAGCATTCGGACGGAGGAGTTCGCGTTTGGCCCGGTGAAGTCGAAGCGTCGCGAGGCTGCAGGCTTCTGGCGTGGGCCGTGGGGCGTTGGGGGGTGGGCCCTCCCTGGCCCGGGGCCCTAGGCCGGCGCCCCCTCGGCCTACCCCAGAGCCGGGCCTGGAATCAAGGGACGAGAATTTTTATCATGGTACTAGAAATTTATATACAATTTGATGATAACGTATCAACATCCATCTTCCGATACCTTTTAGGATGGTAAAAACTCGTAATTCTGAAAAGTCATTGCTTGAAGACAACAGGTTATGATGCCCAAAAGACACTGGTCAACTTTCTGGTGCTTGCATGTGCTGTGCAGTGCTATAGAATCTGTCTTCTCTCTTGCTTTCCTATGCTAGTCGTTATTCATGAGTCATGACCAAACCAGGTCACACGAACCCATGCATCCTATTGTCCTCCCTCACTGTAACTACCACTCCATTTGAACTGAGGAATTTCACGGGATTTCACACGAACCCATGCATCCTATCTACCTTTGGCTTTTGCTACTCAACGCTGGCCATCAGTTCTCAGGCAGATCCAAGTAACCATCGAGTCATCTCATCATGTTCTTCACTGCCACTTAGCGTAACATACACCGAAACGAACCAAATCAGATCTCTAACCTAACGATTGCCAAACGCCACCAAAACCCCATCATGCATGACTGAGGACGAGTACCTTTTAATCAAGATACGCACGGCACATTTGCTTAAGTGTTTCCACGTCATCTCCACCACCTGCACTGTACTAGCTAATGTACCTAGCGGACGATGCACCTGCTACTCACTCAGCTAGAGGCTTCGCTGCCCCCACCAGCTTATCAATGTCGCAAATCAATCCAGATCAAACAGCGAAGCTAGCACGTACACCGTCGTAGTATAAATGGCTTTTAATTTCTGAAAAAAAAACCCAGTAGTCAGGCTGTTTAGAGCAGAAACGAATCCTCTGATGTTAACGTCAGTGACGACATATAGACCTCACGAACCGTAAAATCCACACGTATTGACGTCACTAATATTAACGTCAGGCGAGATCCATCCGTTTAGAGCGGACCCAACGCCGGTCGGTGCGAGCAGTGTACGAAAACAACGCCGCTTTGTCACGTAATTGTATCTAAAGCAGGCCATGATGTGACGCCACGCCACTGCGGTCTGCGGCAAATGATGTGCTACTACTGTCAAGAGTACAGATTAAACTCCAAATAGCCATACTCCATTATGGAAGCTTCTGGGCAGCTGCAATGTAATCTAATTAAACTCTCGTGGGGGCAGTAATACTGTCGTACTCCTGGTGGCTCACAGAAATTTAAGATGGCTGACGGAACGAAATGTAATTTCTTTGCAAGAGGGAGGCGAGCTGAGTTACAGCAACCGCGAAAGGAATATGACATGCTATTGTCGTAAACAGTGACGGACCCAGGATTTTTGAGATAGAGGTACGAAGTTAAGAATCTACAGAGTATATATATAAGATAGAGAATTTTGATACACATAATATATATATCTCATATAGTTAACCAAATAAATAATCACACATAAGCAATAAATGCAATTTCCAATATAAGTTTGATTGACTTAATTTCTAGTGAACACTGAACAGAGTACATGAAACAACATCAATGCAAAACTGACCTAGATGACCTAGATGCCGCCGTTGAAGATGGAATAGGGGAGGAGCTGCCGCCGTTGAAGCTGGCCATTGGGTGTGCCAGTGTGGGCGCCCGGCGCCGCACCGCCGCCGGTAGCGCCGCCGGTAGCCGTTCGCCGGTCGCCGCGTCGCCGGAGACGAGGAGGGGAGTCGGGCGCGGCTGCGCGCTGTGAGCTGGGGCGCGGCGGCTGTGCAAGAGAGATGGAGAGGAGGCGGCGTGAGAGCAAGGCAGGAGCGGGCGCCGCGCCGCCGCCGGTAGCCGTTCGCCGTTCGCCGCGTCGCCGGAGACGAGGAGGGGCGCCGGGCGCGGCTGCGCGTTGTGAGCTGGGGCGCGGCGGCTGTGCAAGAGAGATGGAGAGGAGGCGGCATGAGAGCAAGGCAGGAGCGGGCGCCACGCCGCCGCCGGTCGCCGCGTCGCCGGAGACGAGGAGGGGCGCCGGGCGCGGCGGCGCGCTGTGAGCTGTGACGCAGCGGCTGTGCAAGAGAAATGGAGAGGAGGCGGCGTGAGAGCAAGGCAGGAGGCGGCGTGACTCGTGAGAAGCAGCCAGGCAGCAGGAGTTAGGTTAGGAAATCAGGAAATGCCAATTGGGCCATTGGCTAGTGGGCTGAATTTGCTACATTACCTTCATTTCTAGTTTTTTTCCTATATATATGAAATATATATTATATATAGTTGATTTTTTACAAAAAATTTTGGGGGTACAACTGTACCCCCATGTCCCATTATGGGTCCGCCTCTGGTCGTAAACTGAAGGCGGCTGCAGCACGTCGGCACAGAAGCCGCGTGGTCCGCGAGGGAAACACGGTGACGGTGCTCACTGTTCGGTAGCCCGTTCCAAACAGTTTTAACTTTTTTATTTTTAATTTATTTAAATCAGAAATTATTTGAAACACATTGATTTTTAATTTTAATTTTTAATTTTATTATGTTTTTTCTTTTTATTTCTTTGTATTGTTCATGGTAATATTTTTTTATTTTTTAACTGAATGACTAAAAAGCTAATAATGTTTATAATATAATTTTAACTAAAAATTAACAGGCAAAATTATAAGCCAAAAATATATAAGCTGTTCGAAGGAGTGTGAGAGAGCTGTTCGAAGGTTTGTGTTTCACGCCTTCAAAGATTAAAAACATGTAGCCCTGCTCATTTTGAGTGGTCTACGACTAAAAAGTATTGTATCTGACTGAAAAAATACTGTAAATAATAGTGATTTATTTAATGTAATTAAAATTAAAAATAAAAAATATTAGCTCATTACGGACAACGTAAACGAATAAGAGAAAAAAAGAACAAGCAAAAAAGCTCAAAAAATCAAAAATTTATAAAAGATGAAATTTATAAATAGTAAAAAATAAACGAAAAGTCAGAAATTCGAACCGAAATAAGCGGAACTTAAAAACACGTCGTCCACGACTGCTTTTTTTTTTAAGACACGACTGCTTTTTTTAAAGATGGCTGGGCTGGTCACTCCGTCCCGCTGTCACATCAGTGGACAACTGAAGTTTCGTCGTCTACGTACGCAGCGGAAAACCAGCGCATACTAGCCAGAAATGGAGCCACACGGCAGCCGGGGTCATTACTCTACGGAGAGGTAGAACCACACGTTGCGGTGCACTGATGTAACATTTTTTTTTCCTGAGGTGCTCCAGGGCTGGCTGGTGACGACAAGACGGTCGTTGCGATTGTTAATTTCATCTCAAAACTTGTCGTGGTCCTGGCACCTTCGTAACCTCCGTTTTGTACATACAACGACTCGATTACGGCAAGAGATTAAACAGCGATTAGCCTTTTCCGTGGTGGCGAGGCACGGCCTCTGCACCGTGCCGAAGGCTCAGCCGCGCGCGACGCGGTGCACGGGAGAAAGAAGCCCTGTTCTTTTCAGCTTCTAAAAGCTACTTTTCAATTTCTTTTACAGTAACTAACTTTTAAACGACGTATCTTTTCAAGATATGATCTACTAGTTAATTATAGTACATACTTTACCGACTTCATTTATATCGGTAAAAGTCATATGTGAGTTTCTGTTACTCTGTAATCTTTTATATAAATAGTCTAAAATTTATAAATCGTAACCAAAAGACGTAAGCTCCAACTAGAAAGAACTGGCCAGACCTTCAAAGTACACGGTTTTTGGTGAGCATCCTTAATACCCTACCTATATTAGTAGCATGATTCTGATATTGAAAGCGTGGCCATGACGTATACGCTTTGACGTGTGAATATACAATTGTTTCCACCTTTATCTGTGAAATGGACGGCTGGTTCCGGCTTTCCTTGCTGTCATTTTCGAGATGCAGATGGTGCGGTGATTCATAGAAAATGTGGGTGGTTTCTTAGGTCAAAATAGAGCAAGCAGGCCGTAATATCGGAGGAAACAGCCAGGAAAGACCGGTGAGATCGATGCATCACAGGCTCAATTAATTTAGGAAAAATTGCTCCTTTGCCCTAAAGTTTAATGGCGTTTGCTCATTTGCCCTATAATATCTCACTAACATACAGGTCCAGAGCCCATATATCAGTGAGACATCATAGGGCAAATGAGCAAACGCCATTAAACTTTGGGGCACATAAGCAAATCCCCCATTAATTTACTAGCAGCTAAGTTCCAAAGAATTTGGGTCCGGTTTAGCTGCATGCTAGGCGGGGAAAAAAAAAAGGAGAGAACGTGTACAATGTGTACCAACAATCGTTTTTACCTCATTCATTTTTGAAAAATATGATTTTTTTTTTAAATATCTGATTAGCTCAAACTAAACACTTGCTCTCCCAAATCTCGGTCACCTAAAGATATTATTTAGGTGGTTTTATTGCTTATTATAGTCCATTTCGTTAGAGCTTACAGCAGCTTAAGACAATGTTTGAAATACATGAATGTTATAAGAAATAATTCAATTTTCCTAGGAAACGAGAAATGTTTCCGTGCCTCGTGGAGTTACAAGCTAGTTCTTCACTACTTCTGCAATGGCATGACTCTGCTAACAAAATTGTCAAAAGTGCAGTCCTCCTCATCTGTGTACTTTGCATCCAAAGGGAAGACAAGGATGCAGATAACAGATGAGAAGGAAATCGTCCGTCGGACGCGAACGGAATCGAATTCACACGCTAACGCTTCAGCAAGATCTGCGATACTGCGAGAGGTGGTGCTCGCGTCGCGCCCCTCCACGAGTTCAACGTTCATTTGCTACCGCGGATAATTGTTGGATGGATAAATCTGTGACAGCACGTACCTCTATATCTACAATTAGATCTGGGGACGTCATATATATGCGTGCTTTAAAAGGTTTAAGATTTTCTCCTCTCGATGTTTGTTTATTGTGAGACAAAGGGCTTGATGTGCCACCACATTTAAAAGCTGGATTGTATACATTTTCGTCATCGATCTAGTAACTTTACTAAAATGTTTCAGTCTATTGCTCCAACTACGAGAAACATGGCCCTTGTTTATCAGCTACTAGCATTATTACATACTTAAAATTACAGGATGTAAGGTGGTAACCGGAGTGGGTGATTAGGAGTTGATAAGAACATAAAATATTTTTAAATCTTTTCTCAAAGCGAAAACACGACTTCAACTTCTTCACTTTAATGACTATACAAAGTTATGAAATTCAATGGCCAATCACCAAAACAAAAAGATCTAAATGAAACTGAACAAAATCAGTAGTTCCATCGTAGTAAAATTCATAATACCGCTACCGCTACAATAAAATCAGCACAAGAATAGCAAGATCACCACGATTTTAAAATAAAAAATGATGTAATTTTTGATCTGTTGGTCCAAATAGCTTAAAACCTGGCGTGCACCTTCATAGGATCTCAGGCACATATTCCAATCGACGATTGAGAGAATCGTTGCCAAAGTTCTATCCTTTTCTATTTGAGTGAATGGTGCATCAAAACCAGGCAAAAACAAGAAATCTGGATCTGTTGTTCGTGAGTGCTAAATGATCTAAGTGACCTTAGATAGATTCTTACATATCATAGCAGGTTAAATCACAACACAAATTCAACCTAAAACACACATAAGAACAAAACCCCAACATCACATCTCTCTTGAGAAAAATCGAGCAAACTCAAGAACTTCTTCTAGATCATGCCTAGATAGATGAGATCTTATCTTCAAGAGATATCTCCACCTCTTATGTGTGTGTGTGTGTGAAAATAGTTATATACTCCTAGAATATGTACTCTCATTTCTTATATACCCCTTTAATGGTGTTGTTATACATTTTTACCGATTTGAGCATACTCTAATAATGAGTCTAAGATACTACAAAGTGAGTTCCATGAAAAATTTCATAAAAGTCCATTTTTATAGCATAATTTGTGTATGTACTACTTTCATACATGAAAAATGTATATAGCAAAAACAAAGTGCTCCGATGAATTTTTTTAACCAAATCATGTTGGAGTATCTTAGAATTAGTATTTAAGTGTAATGAAGGTGATAAAGAGGTATAAAATAGTCGTTTAAGTGGTATATCGAAAGTAGAAGTGTGTACTTCTGGGAGTATGGAAATGGCTTCCTACACACACATACGCGTACAATAAACGCGCGACCTAGATTGACTCAACCAGCCAACCATTCCACCTCATGGACAAGTTACTAGCATTTGTTAATTATGGTAAAGTTACTATCGTATGCATATCAAGTTGTCATCTGTAATTCATGAAGTTACTGCTGTGTGAGTGAAATTACTATCAACATGCATGCATTGAGAGGAGAAACATGTGAAACACGTTAACTTTTTAATATAACCTTTTTATTTGCATTTTCTATAGAAATGTAATGATTTTTTTAATTTTGTTTTCTATTTTTATTTATTTTTTAATTAAATAGATAAAAAAGGTATCATCCATTATAGTGTTATGTTAGCAAAAAAAAAAAAAGTCGAAAGAGACATTACTTTTGAACATGGGCTAAAGCTAGATAGTACATTGCTCATGATCAAGAAACTTCACAAAAATGTTTTTAGTTTATGTGAGACGGGTGTACTTGTTCCAACTACGAGAAACATGGCCCTTGTTTAACAGCTGCTAGCATTACTACTTACTTGGAAATATCCTATCATTTGTTTCTAATAAAACTAATTAAGTTTTTTTTGCGAGGAGCCTAATTAAAATATCAAACCTTTTTTTAACATACTCCTACATAACGACATGAATCAACCCGAATATATAGTCAACTTAAGATTTTAGAGTAGTGATTATGTACTAGTTCTATGTAAACCATTGTGTAAAGACATTAAAAAACCCTAAGGTAACGGCTCTCACGTACTCCGTACTGACCAACCACGTACACCCGACAACACGACCATGCAACAACAGAAATAAGCGTGAAAAATCCTTAAAAAGGAAAACAAAAGGAAATAATTCAGCTGCCGTTTATACTATTTAGACCTATCATAAATATTTATGTAAATGAACCTACTTAAGTAAGCCGCTTTTAAAATACTCGTAATCAAAGGACTCAGCTCAGATAATGTGTTGCTGCCATCGCACACAGCCCAACCAACTGCCATGTCACACCGCGACTGGGGGCTCCACCCACCATACTCGTGGAGAATGCAGCTTCCCTATCTCATTTTCTATGTTTTCTTACACGTGTCAGTAGTCTAAGAGAGATAAATGCTATTACAGGTCTAAAAAAAATAAAGTAGAATAAATAATCTGCTAATATGTATAAGAGAAGGGAAATTTTACCATCCTTGAGGGGGAAGAGGTACCAAATTTGAGCCGTTGATCACACTGATTGAACGGCTGAGATTTGGCAGTACCTAGTGGTACCGGACGCGAGGTACCAAGAGGTACAAAGTATCAAGAGGTACCAAATTTTGAGCCGTTGATCACACTGATTGAACGGCTGGATCTAATTTGGTACCTCTTGGTACCTTGTACCTCTTGGTACCTCCTCAAGGATAGAAAAACTGCTCATAAGAGAACAGAGACGAAAATAAGAAAAAGGAACCAGGAAGCTGCATTCACTCGCGGGGGCTTTCTCCCCCTTCCCACGGATTTCGTGTTCGTAACGGCGAGGAGTCCTCTCCCCGCAGCGACCGCCGCGGCACGCATAAATACCGCCACGAGAGCGCATCAAATCCTCTTCAACTCAAAAGCTCCCAATCCCAAAGCTGAAGCACGAGGCTCAGCTCTCCGCGCCAAAGAAAATTACTCCTCCACAGTCGCGACCGCACACGACAACGGCGCCGGCCGAGCAGACACCGCCGCCACGATGCCGCCCTCCGCCTGCGCCGTCCCATCCGCGGCGGCGGAAGACGAGCCTGCCCCCGGCGCCAGGGTCCTCCTCGGCAGGTACGAGTTCCGCGGCCTTCTTGGCCGCGGTGCGTCCGCCAAGGTGTACCTCGCGCGGGACCTCCTCACCGACCGGGATGTTGCCATCAAGTCGTTCCCCAACCCGCGCGCCGGTGGTTGCGAGGATCCCCGCCCGGCGCCTATCGAGCGGGAGGCGGCCATTCTCCGCCGCCTACGCCACCGCCACGTGACGCGTTTACACGAGATACTTGCTACCCGCAAGAAGGTTTACTTCATTCTTGACCTCGCCGCCGGCGGTGAGCTGTTCTCCCTGCTTGACGCCTCCGGCCGCATGACGGAGGACCTCGCCCGCCACTACTTCCGGCAGCTCATCTCCGCCGTCCGGTACTGCCACTCCCGCGGCGTCTACCACCGCGACATCAAGCCGGAGAACCTCCTCCTCGACGACGCCGGCGACCTCAAGGTCGCCGACTTCGGCCTCGGTGCCGTCGCCGACGGCAACCTCTGCCACACCCTCTGCGGCACCCCGGCGTACGTGGCGCCGGAGATCCTCTCAAGAAAGGGGTACCACCCAGCGAAGGTGGACATCTGGTCCTGCGGCGTGGTGCTATTCGTGCTCGCCGCGGGGTACCTCCCCTTCAATGACACCAGCCTCGTCAACATGTACCGCAAGATCTACGCCGGCAAGTTCCGGTGCCCGAACTGGTTCTCGCTGGAGCTACGCAGCCTGGTGCGCCGCATCCTGGACCCCAACCCGGACACCCGCGTTGACACGGACGGCATCTTGAGCCACCCATGGTTCCGCGAAGGCACGAGCGAGCACGAGCTTGCGCAGCTGATGCGTGGCCACGACGAGGAGGCCTGGTTCAAGACGGAGTTCAAGGAGGACATGGCCCGGGACATGACCGCGTTCGACATATTGGCCTTCTCGCCTGGCTCCGACCTCTCCGGGCTGTTCGGGGCGGAGCCAGGCAAGGAACGGGTGTTCGTCGGCGAACCGGCGGCGGCTGTACTGGACCGAGTTGTGGAGGCCGGCAAGAAGGAAGGGTACCGTGTAAGAAGGGAAGGGAAAAAGGGCACCGGGCCGGTGTACGTGGAACGGGAGGGCGGCAGCATTGTCGCCAAGGTCGGAGTCTTCAAGATCGCCGACGCGGTGTCCGTGGTCGAGGTGGTGAAGGGCGAAGGCGCGGAGGCCGTCCGGTTCTGGAAAGACCGGCTCGAGCCGGCCGTGAAGCCCCCGGCAGTGTGCTGAGCTGTTGAGGGTGAGCTGGGTCGGGGTCGTCGCGCTGCTGCCTCCGGGCTCCGGCGCGTCTTGAGATTTGCTGTTTCACTACGTGGGAGTGATGATGTTCGTTACTTTGTTTGTGCTGGTCGGCGAATTATTTTAAATTTTTTTGGCCCGTGTTAATGCGCTATGTCACACCCAGGTTAACAATTTCGGTCGAGAAAAAAATTGGGAGGGTAGCAAAATTACCAAACGGTTTGGATTTCATTTAAATTTCCGTGATTTAAATTTGAATTTTGATTAAAAAAGTTATCAAAGATGGTAGAGATGAACTATATATTAGACATAGATGAAATAGTGATGAAAAAATATATATGAAACTTGCTCTAATATTTAAAATTTATCTTAAGATTTGAATTTAAACTTAAATTTTAGTCTTGTAAAATAATTTTGGAGAGGACCGAAATATCCGAAATTATCAAAAATTTTGTGGAAACTGTGTACCATGGTCACACCATGTGAACACGTTCTGGTATCTGGTCGGCGACGTGTACATACAGTGCGAAGGCGGAATCCTTGCGACGTTGAGACAAAATAGTGGTGGGCGCACGCGTCGGCGGCATGGACCTCGCGTCCTCCTCCTGCTTTCCAGCGAGGGCAGCCCGGCCGGGCGGATGACACGGATAGAATTCCGTACTCCGTAGCAAAAAGGTTCCTGAGTTGCAACTTCGCAACGCAACGGCGGTCGATCGAAAACTTGACGAACCACCGTTTGCCGGACAGCAGCGGCCCGTGCGTCACACCTGCTCTTCAAATAACTACTGAGATTCAATTTTTTGCCACTTTTAAGATTGATCAATTCACTCTGTCACTTACATGTAGGATCACCTGAGTCATTGACAATGGACCAGAGTGGTAAATCTATTGCCACTGAACTTATAAGAGTGACAAATGATTAAATTTTCCGACTACTGGAGCGTCGCACATGCTCATCGAACGACGCGGATTTACCCACCGTTGGCGCCAAAGTCAACTACCATAGTTGGAGCAAGATTAGTGCTACGAGTACTCTATGTTGCCATATCAAAGTACGATGCACTCTTTTTTCAGTTTATATATTATATTTTTTCTTGAATAAATAATTATAATAACTTTTATCATCTTTTTAAAATAATTAATCTAAACAACCTTTTAAAATAATTTATCAACATTCGATTAGGCTACGCTTAGTTGGGTCTCTTTTGTGGCTTTTGGTTTTTTCGTTGTATATGTTTATTTTGTACTGTACCAACTAGTAGTTTTTTGTTATAATTAAATTTAAAAAATAAAATAAAACAGATTATCTTATTATGGATAATGCAAAGAAATATGAAAAAAAGATAAAAATAAAAAGATAAAATTGAAAGATAGTAAATTAGAAGCCAAATGAAAAGGCTGAACCGAAACCAAGCTCTCGCGCCAGCCATATCCATCCCGGACGCCAGCGCACTTCACGCGTACCGCGAACGCGCCATCGGAACGGTTCGTCCGTACGGGCCGGCCTCCCTTGAGATTCTCTCCCGCAAAAACAAACTTGGACTGAAGCAGCTTGGCACGGCTTGCAAAAAGAGCATCATCCTTCTCCCAACGTTCGCCGCCGCCGTTGGCTTCTCATCCGTTTGCTGGTACCGCTGTTGGACACATCCGAGCTGGTTCGCAAAAAAAAAAAAAAAAAAAAACGTGAACACAAAACTAGCGATCACCAGAGTTGGACACGAAACGAATCGGCCAAAGGATCATCGAATAGCCAGCCATTAACAACACTAGAGTTGAGGCCACCGATTTCGCGCCCGGTGTCCCTATTCCAGCAGCCCGCATCATTGTACTATCGTATAACCATTAGTCCTTATCAATCTGCCACCTGACCTCTCATGAGGGGGCACGCCTGCCTTCAATTATTGGTGGCTGCACATGCCTGAACTGAACACATGAACTGAGAAACAGGCTCAGCTAGTGACCGAGTGATGCTGCTGACGCACTGGGCGCCCCTTATTTTTGGATCGGTGCTTCGCACTGCACTGACCTCGACAGACAGTGTGTGTATTATATTTGAGAACCTGTAAGGGCCTGTTTGGAACAGAGGAATTTCACAGGAATTTCACAGGAATTTTACAGGAACAGTTCAATTCCCGCAGAAATCGGGAAAAATCCCCGCATTCCAAACAGGGCCTAAGTGAAGAACGCGTGGCCATGTGATGTGGCACGGGATGTAACTCGTCAGCTACCGTCGGTCATGACTGGGCAGTGTTTTGTCCAAGAGAATGGCCCGAATTGGGAAACACATGTAGTAGCTCTTCTTCTTGGAAATGGCTGGTTAGTGCAGTAACAACGAACTCTTTTGAGTTTTCTGTACGTGACATGGGTGTATATAGTTAGGCCCCGTTTGGCACAGCTCCACCACCAGCTCCTTGGAGCTGTTTGGAGCTGTTTGGAGCTGTTTTGTGTCAAACGGGGTAAAGCAAAATAGCTCCACCCAAGGAGCTCCTTAAAATCTGCTGAGACAAAAATAGCTCCACCCAAGGAGCTGAAAAAAGTAGCTTCACTTGGCTCCACTTGTGAAGCCAAAAAAAATAGCTCCACTTGTGAAGAGGAGCCCTGCCAAACAGGGCCTTAGACTTGATTGGCCACACTGACGGTGATGGACCCTTTGGATGTGTGAACCAATGGTTTACTGAAATGTGCAAAGCCGGCGTAATCTTTCAATAGAAAAAATGTCGATAACGGTAGTTAACAAGCAAAACAACATGTTGAGAGTGAGATTGAAAAGGCCAAAAAATTCAAACCGAAATTTTCATTATTTTTGCTGTATTTTTGAATGAATTTTGAAAACTTTCCCTTTTTGGAAAGTCCTCCAAAAACCTGCTTTCCCTTTTTGGCCGGACGCCTCCCTCCTCTGCTGGCGCCCTCCCCTTTTCCGCTTTGCCCTTTCCCCGGCGCCTCCCTCCTTCCTCTCTCCGCTGGCGCCTCCGCTCCTCCCCGCTTTCTCCCTCGTGCATGCGCTGCGCGCCCGCGCCCGCTTCCGCACCGCCTCGCGCCCCCGATTTTGCCTCCGCCCGCACCACCCCTACGTCAGCCGGTCCGAAGCCGGCAGCACTCCCGCGCTTGTGTCGACTTCTCCTTCGTCGGGTCCCCACCTGCCAGCCCCTTCCCCCTTTCTCCCTTCCCCCGCAAGCTCTGCCGTCGCCCATGCCCGCCGTTCACCTGCTCCCGCTCCCCATTCCGTCTTTACTCATGCGCGCAGGGCCGGACGTCACCCCATTGCTCCGAGGGGACACACCACCGACTTCTCCGTCCTCCTGTTGACCCCGGCGCCACCGCCCATGCCCCTCTCTCCCCTCCGCCCGAGGCTTAAAACCCCCACTCCTACTCCCTCACTTCCCCTTGCTTCCCAAGCCTCCCCACCACCCTCTTTGGCCTCCTGCCCTTCCAAAGGGTCTCCTCGTGCACGGGATGTAACTCGTCAGCTACCGTTGGTCATGACTGGGCAGTGTTTTGTCCAAGAGAATGGCCCGAATTGGGAAACACAGTAGCTCTTCTTCTGGGAAAAGGCTGGTTAGTGCAGTAACAACGAACTCCTTTGAGTTTTCTGTACGTGACATGGGTGTATATAATTAGACTTGATTGGCCACACTGACGGTGATGGACCCTTCGGATGTGTGAACCAATGGTTTACTGAAATGTGCAAAGCCGGCGTAATCTTTTAATCGAAAAAATGTCGATAATGGTAGTTAACAAGCAAACAACATGTTGAGAGTGAGAGATGACTCGTACCTTAAACTACGGAGAGACTTAAAAGGTGTACTACAAGAATTTATATATGAATCATAATAGAATTGTGATTTTTATTTCTCTTCGGGTAAGAACGAGATGACACTATATAAAGCAACGATAGGTGGTTATGAAAAACCCAAGTAACGAACCAACTAATCCAAAGCAAGAGGCATATAAGAGGATTAGAGGTTAAATTATTTTTTAGTATTACATTCTTGTATAGAGTAAGAATATGAGATCTCAAAAGGTTCGAGAGTGTTGTAAGATAGTGATAATCTTTCGTATTGTTTTGATGTTGTGTTTAAAGAATTTACGGTCGATTTTGCCAATATTTCTTTCTCATCGTAATTATTTCATCGTTGTTATTTTAGTTTTCTCTATAAAATTTATCTACTTTGTTCCTGATATATGCATACTTGTATTGTATCTCATAACTCTAATCCGATTTAGGGTTGCTGCGTACAAGGAGGAGTACAAGAGGGTAACATCTCAGTTCACGTAAGAGTTCATTTCCGTGGTCCAATTCAAGCTCCAAAATTCTTATTTGCCTTCATTAGTACTCCCTATAAACATGGTGGCACATATTAATCTGACCCGGTCCGTGTGACATGAAAACGGCCTAAGCTTTCGACAACGTGATATGTAGGCTGTCAGGTCTCACGATACGGTTGTTCACGCATCTCCATCCTGCCAATATAGGGCTCCTGTTCCCAGAAGCAGATGAGTAGCAAGCCATATTCTGTAATCAGAAAAGTTTGCGATACAGATGAACTCAGGGGAAAGGGACAAAGGCATATTCTGTAATCAGAAAAGTTTGCACTACAGATTATCTCAGGGGAAAGTGACCCAAAGCTCCCCATAACTAAGGACAAATCTCGTGTACGCAACGTGTTTCGAAGAGAAGGATGCGAATTCGAATACAGCTAAGTCTCGTAACATCACGCCATGAATGAATTAGGCAGCCAAGTCCGTCAGCTCAGTGTGGAAAATGACCCAGCCGAAAAGAAAAAAAAAAGAGGTAGCGTTAGCAATGTAGTAGCATCAGAGAAGAATTGTAAACGCAAACGAGTGAGCTAATTTGGATTGTGAACCGTACATGGGGTCCCAGGGAAGAACCGTGCGGCTGAACACTCTCTGATAATGCTGCGGCCGTATGAGCTGCCACTAACGAGTTGAACGCTTAACTTAGCAGCACTAGTCCTGCCTTCTTTCTTTTTTACTTACCGTTTTATACTATGTATTGCAACAAAAAAAAATACAAACTTTACACGAGATAATATGAACTTACCTCAAAAAAAATATTATAGCCCAATACCTTTAGCCCATTAACACAACATGGAATAGAAGCTTACAAGCTAATTTTTCTTCGCTGATGACATTGCAGCAACTTAGATTTCAATTTCTTAATGAACAAAGCACAAAGCCCAAAAAAGAATACCTGCACCACAAAAATGAACAAAGCACAAAACCCAACAGCTCTTTCATAATCGCCGCCACAGAGAGAAAGGGAGTGAGAGGAGCGAGACTGCGAGAGAATGAGAAGAGAGTGAGAATAAAGAAGCCATCCGATTTTTATGAATTGTTTCGTGCGTATGTGCAATAGAAATTTCCATATCAAAATATTTTTGATGACCAACCTAGTGACATTATTTCCACGTGATAAATCTAAATACTTTTGTTTATATTAAAAAGGTTGACCGTACATATTCTAAAATATATGTAAAAAAGATCGGAGGGAGTGTTAAGTACTAGCTAGTAGTTGCTTTGCCACTTGCCAGTAGGGCTGTAAACGAGCCAAGCTCGAGCGAGCTTGGCCTTCCAGGCTCGAGCTCGGTAGAAGCTCGAACCGAGCTCGAGCCGAGCTCGAGTTGGAGTCCGAGCTTGGACCTGAGCTCGAGCTCGGCTCGGCCTAAGCTCGAGTAGGCTCGAGCTCGGCTTGTTGAAGCTCGAAAACAATTAAAATAATTTATTATGCGCTATTTTTCAATAATAAAAAATTTTAAGTTCGAGCTCGGCTCTAGTAAGCTCGGTAACAGTCAAAATAATTCAAATACACACTAATTTTCAATAATAAGACAAGCTCGAGCTCGAGTTCGGCTCGAGTAAGCTCGGTAAGAATTAATATATATTAATATTTAAGTTCGAATTGGGGTTCGCGAACTATTCGAGCTCGGCTCGGTGAAGCTCGCGAGCTCGAGAGCAAACTCGAGTTCGGCTCGTTTAAAGTTCGAATCGAGCTCGAATCGAGCCTAGAACAAGTCGAACTCGAGTAACTCATGAGCTTCGAGCTTTTTTTAGAGCCCTACTTGCCAGGCAGGCACGTACGTACAGCTCATATCACATGTTGCTTAGCGTATACCTCGTGGTGACAGAGCAATAAGTGGAATAATTAAGCGTGGTCGTCTACGGAAGTTTACCAAACGCTGCCGTGATTGAGCTACACACTGGCGGCTGGCGCGCGATTCGGCCACCGCATGTGTGGTGCTCTACGTTGCACGCTGTAATAATCTAGCATGGGGTTTGATTCAGTACACGTTGTGGAACCAGGCCTTGCCGACTAATTAACAATACGTAGATGTAGATACTTCAACCTTTGAAAATACACTTGTGGTTTGTCGGGAAAATGATAGCCATAAACCATCAGTAACAGAGACGGAGCCACAACAATACTAGTGTGTGTGGTGAAACAATAAGAATTCACGAGAAAAAGGCAGAAAAATCGGCAACACAAGTAGTATATATCTGATATGCGTATACACTGGCATATCCGAGCCGTAGAGCCTAGCGTTTTTTCCCTTGGAGTATGTGTGTTGTGAACTTAGCAGCAGCGCAAGTCTCAGAAATGCTAGCCAAATAGGACTAGCACGTACATCTGAAGGCGCTACTGGGCAGTGGCGGACCCAGGATTTGAATCCAGGGTATGCCTAACTAAAAAATTATTATCCAATGTTGGTATAATCTAATACCACAAATGATCCTATTAACCATTTAGCATGAAAATGATCTTATATACCACAAATCCACAATCAACACGGCCAGAGCTAACATGCCTAGATAGCACCGCCAGTCAGCAAACTCTCACGGCCAAAACCAGAGCACTAATGCCAAAATATCCCACTGCCAGTCAGCCCCAACACCACAGAGAAGCCAGCCACCGCGTGGAGCCGAAGGCCAGGGAGGTGAAGGATCAGCAAGCCGACGGGAGCAAGGCGGCCAGCGCCGGTGCCGCGCCGCCCTCGCGCCCTGGCGGAGGCGGAGGCGGAAGCGCCGAGGCGGAGGCGAAGACGCCGAGGCGGAGGGGAGCCGGCGGGGGAGGGGGAGCGGCGGGGGAGGGGAGCCGAGCGGCGGGGGGAGGGGAGCGGCGGGGGAGGGGAGCCGAGCGGCGGGGGGAGGGGGAGCGGCGGGGGAGGGGGAGAGGCGGGGGAGGGGGAGGCGGAGCCGGAGGGGGAGGGGAGCCGGCGGGGGAGGGGGGCGGCGGAGGGAGGGGAGCGGCGGGGGGAGCGGCGGGGGAGGGGAGCCGGCGGGGGAGGGGGGGCGGCGGAGGGAGGGGAGCGGCGGGGGAGGGGAGCCGGCGGGGGAGGGGGAGAGGCGGGGGAGAGGGAGCGGGGGAGGGGGAGGCGGAGCCGGGGAGGGGGAGAGGCGGGGGAGAGGGAGCGGGGGAGGGGGAGGCGGAGCCGGGGAGGGGGAGGGGGCGGCGGGGGAAGCGGCGGGGGAGGGGGGGCGAGGGGGTGGGGGGCCGAGGGAGGGAGGCGCCGGAGGGGGAGGCGCCGGGGGAGGCCGAGGGAGGGAGGCGCCGGAGGGGGAGGCGTCGGGGGAGGCCGAGGGAGGGAGGGGGTGGGGGCGCCGAGGCGCCTGGCGGAGCGGCCGAGCGGGTAGTCCTGGGCCTATATGGACTACCCGCTGGGCCCGCCCCTGCTACTGGGTACGGGATACGCCATGCTGACAGAGAAAGCTGGAGTCCAAGGAAAGGCTTGCCGCCCAGCTGAAAAGGAAGCCGAAGCACGGAAGCTGGCAAAGGCAGCGTAGGACCGTCCTTGGGCTTGCCAGCCCGTACAGGATGACGCGGGCCAGCGAGATTAGGAATGGCGGATCGCGGCCTGGAGATGTAATTTGCCGCGGAGCGGGCAACTTGTTGGCGAAGTGTGGCGGCCTGTCTCGCCGAGATTTTTCCTCACCCAGAGTCCCAGACCACGCGCTGCGCTTGCGGCCCGCGCGGTGCGGAGAGGAGGCGGCCTGACGACAAAGCGGCCCAGGCACGATGGGATGGGCCAGCACTCAGCACGGGGGTTTGGTTGGCTCCGCGTCGCGGCGCTGGGTGGGTCTTGGTGAAGTGACGCGTTTCTTGTCTCGGCCCACGCGCTGTCCGTTCGGGACAGAGCGGAGAAGTGCCGGTCTGCCCGAGACGAAGCGCTTTGGCCCTGTTTGTTTTGGCTTTTTCAGTGGCTTATAAGCAAAAAAACCTAAGCCTAAACAAACGGATGGCTTTTATACTGAGCTTTTAAAAAGCTAAAAACTACTGTATAACTAAAAGCCAAAAGCCAGTTGAAAGAAGCTTTTTTGGCTTTTGCGGAATGAAAATAACTCTTTGCCACTCAACTTCGAAAAATTTACACGCAAATGCCATTGCTATATAAACTCGGAACTTCTGTTCGGCTCATTCCTCCGCCGTCCTCCTGAACCGAATCGCCTGGGAGGCGATTGGGGTTGCGCCGCGCCGTCCTCCCGCGACCCTCACCGGCAACCCGCCACCCCACCGGAAGCGGCACCCCCAGGAAGACCCCCAAGCCGCAGGTCCTCACCCCGCTCCGCCGCTCCGGCCGCCTGATCGCCGTCGCCTCCGCTACACCGGACGCCTCTTCTCCGGGTCCCCGCTGCTCGGCCCGGCTGAACAGGCAGTCCGTGGAGCACAAGGCGCTGCCTCCCAAAGCCGCGCGATCTTTTCGGCGCGACGCATTGACGAGCTGCGCGTCGCCGCCCAGCATGTGCTGCTGGCGATTCTACGGACTGGCCCGTATGCGCCGGCCCATATTCTCACGCAGTGCGACATGTAGCCCGGCTGGGGAGAACAGCAAACTGAGAACGGAGCTAGCCCACTGTTGGCTACCACTGCCGTTGAGCGTCTGCTGCACCACGTTTGAGCTCTAGGTTTAACGTCCGCTCATCTTCACACAGGCATGTGTTCCATAGAAAAACATATGTCCACACTCCATGACATATCGGATAAATCAGATTTATCAAATATTTTCTGCTCTAGATCTAACGTGTGTTTTAATAGGACGTACGTGTAGAGATGGCAATGGGTACCCGATACCCGAATACCCGACGGGTTTTACCCGATAAAGAGACGGGTATGGAAAATTTTATGTACCCATGGGTACGTTATTGGGCGAAATCCTCTACCCGCCGGGTAGGCGGGTGCGGGTGTGGGTATATACTACCCATACCCGCCTACCCGCGGGTAATGAATACCCGCATTAGACAACTAAACATCCCACTCAAATGTTAATTTTATTATCTACTTGTTGTTGATTGTTTATTTGTTTGTCATATGTTGATATGGTCATGTCAAGTATGTTTATGTGATGTACTAATTTTGATCATTAGACGCTTTTGTGCTTGGCATGTATGATTAATGAATGTCTAAATTGATGATATTCTTATGTGTTGAACCGGGTATGCTTGCGGGTACAGGTTACCCGTCGGGTAGTAATACCCGCGCGGGTACGGGTATGGGTAAATTTTCCTACCCGCGTGCGGATACGGGTAACCAGACGGGTAAATTTACACCTAGCGGGTACGGGTATGGAATGGCAATACCCGATGGGTATTTACCCGTTGCCATCTCTACGTACGTGTGTGCTCGTGCAGTGCGTGATGTCAAAAAACAAAAAAAACTCGGTCAATGTGAAGAAGAAACTGCTGTAGGCCTGATTTCCTTCGCCCAACGATCACCATAGTATGGAAAAAGGAAACTCTCACGGCACAGTGGCACACACAAACCTGCCGACCTACCATCGTACATCTCCCATTACCCTGATGTCTGAACGGCCACGGCCTGTCCTCGTCTGTTTGGCTGAAAGCAACATAAACTTGCAATCATTGCAAGGAACCAAACGAACAAGGGAGAAAGGTGGTTTCCGCAAGCAAAGCTTCCTCAGGCCACGTAGTGCAACACTCCGTCGCGTACCCAATGTGGTAAATAGAGGGTACAGTCCCAGTGACAGCCAAGCTTCAATGATTCCACGGCTCATCATTTCGGTGTGATGTGCCATTGTGCCCTTATTATATTAGTAAACGACAACTGCATTTGTCTCGAAAGTACCTACGAGGCATGCCATTTCAGACGTTTGGTAAGTAAATACATTCCTCAGACTGGTTAGTCAGCTGATAGTTCAGTAACATAAACAGAAACTCCAATAGTGATTTGAAGTTGACAATGCTGAAGGTGAATCCCAACTCGTCCATACCGTCAGCCTCTGAAGGTGCTGGAAAGGGGATTGGAATCTAAATTGCGAGTGCTTTCCTGAACCACTGATGATACTCCCATCATCTCCACAGCGAGCCTTTGTTTGCTGGCCGAGCTGCTTGAGGACAATGCATTGCCAAGTTGTGCTAATCATTCTCCATTCTTGAAATGTTAGCCAATCCTTGTATCAATCTGGTTCAACGAAGAGAGTTCTGGAATTATTGTGGGGTTAGGTTGGAACACGCATCCTGCTTATAAGAAAGCAAAAAGAAAAGCAAATCATGGGATTGGTAAGAAATGATGATATAAAGAATCACCGAAAATGGAATGAGTTATTGATGCTGCAAATTGTCCATCCATGATGGGAGCTGTGGCATAGGATATACATACATGCAAACTTGCGTTTGTATCAGTTCTTTTTAACACATGTTTGTATCAGTTCAGTTGAGCAAAACAACACCTTTTTTCCTGTCACTGTAAAGTAAAAAAATCTGAAACTTTTTTTTATCTCTCCAACAGATTATTTATGTTATGCATGCTTTAATATTTTTTAGATCAAACGTATACTTGTGTTGTCACCCAAAATTCGGCAACAGCTTTGTAAATAGCACTGATCTGAGAAGGAAAGCTACTAGAGTTTACCGTCTGAACTTTCTAACAAGTACATGCCGTTGGTCTTCAGTCGTAAGTGCTAGAGGATAACAAATCCAAATGAACTACTTTAGGGAGAAAAAGGAGCGATGCTACCCCTCCAAAAAAACTTTCTAATAGGGGTGGATTTAATCATGGTGCAGATATATGAACTAAATTTTAACATGGTGAAGATCAATTCTTGAGCAGAAGATATTGTAAATTTTTTGTACACAAAAGCATTTGGTTGGAAAACTTTCAATCCGAGTTACTCTATACTCCGAATGTCAAAGGCTTAAACATAGACGAAAACATGCTTTCAAATAAATCTTCATTAGAAGATAACACAGAAGTTTATATTGACATAATAAGGGGAATGAAAACGAATACAAAACAACAAGTAAAAAACTACAGAAGTACATGAACGATTGGTAATTGTCTCGAATTGCAAAATCTTCCACTTCACAGTTTTTAACATGGTTGCTGCTGCTGTTGCTGCTGCTTGTGTTGTTCACCTTGCCAAGCCCAGACTATGTCTTTCAGTGCTGGCCTCATTTCTTGGTTCAAGACCTTCTGGTACTCCAGAGTATCACCATTTGTCTTCTTTATCTCCACAAGATGAAAGGTCGGGGTAACCTCGAATATCTCAGCATCAATACCGATAACACCTTTCCTTCCTGGCTTGGAATCTTCCATCTTCAACAGTCCACCATCTTTCTTCGTGAGCTTTAGTCGCAAGCTCTTTGCAATATCCTCAATCTTCGATATGATCGTCGAAGCTGTGTTAGTGGATGTGAATTTGGACTCCCTCTTGTCAGACTCCTCAAACATACCAGAGAGGTCAAGTCCATCTGAAAGAGAAATTATATCAAACGCATTCAAGTTGGTTAGCTTCCTTGCTTCTTGCTGCTTGCCCTCCATTGCTGTTTTGCTACTCGAAGAATCAAAAGCTGCACTCATGTCAACAGGAATGGCATCCTTTGTTTGTAAATTATATCTGAGTAGCTTTGCATCTAGACCCTTCCTGAACCAAGGATTTTCCATGATTTTTTCCATTGAGATCCTTGTACTGGGGTTAGGATCGAGAATCCTTAGCAGAAGCCTTCGAACATCTGTAGAAAACCAACTTGGACATTTGAATTCTGCTTTCCCAATCTTCTTATACATATCCATCAAGTTCTTATCATGGAACGGGAGATACCCAGCCAATAGCACAAAGAGGATCACCCCACAAGACCATATGTCAGCCTTCGCGCCGTCATAACCTTTCCTATTGATCACTTCTGGGGCAACATAAGCAGGCGTGCCACAGGTTGTGTGGAGCAACCCGTCTTGTCTTTTGCATTCAGCAAGAGCACTTAGACCGAAATCTGAAACTTTCAGGTTGCTGTTCTCATCAAGAAGAAGATTTTCTGGCTTCAAATCACGGTGATAGACGCCCCTGCTATGACAAAAGTCAACAGCGCAAATCAGCTGTTGGAAGTACTTCCTTGCAGCATCTTCCTTAAGTCTTCCTCTTTGAACTTTGTTAAACAGCTCTCCGCCCTTCACGTGCTCCAACACAAAATATATCTTGGTTTTGGTAGCCATAACCTCATATAACTGCACAATGTTCGGATGCCTCACCAACTTCATAACAGAAATCTCTCGTTTGATCTGATCAATGAGCCCAACTTTCAAAACCTTCTCTTTGTCGATCACCTTGATGGCAACACTCTGTGAAGTCTCAGTGTTGCGGGCATGGTAAACCTTGGCAAAGGTCCCTTGCCCAAGTAATTTTCCAATCTCGTACTTTTGCATCACAGTATTTCCTTTCTGCTCTACCATCATGCCGGATGTATACTATATATGTACAAAGAAAGCAGTGATCCCGAACCTTGAAGTGGGGTAACCAGGAGGCTGCAAATGTTAGATGACTTCAACCGTCGTCGCCGAGATGGCGCTCTTGGATGATGGCTGAACTGCCACGTCGAACCCCATTGTGCGAAAGCACATGGAGCAAGAGTTGTGTATATTGTTGTGCCCCAATGTCATCAAGAGCTATCAAAGCAGAAATATGGCTGGCTACCCTGCCTATTCCCTCACAAGGTAGCTCTCTAGCATGCAAGCACATCTTTCTGCATTCCCTAAAGTGTTTCCTTCTTATTGAAAGCCCAATACTGTGAAAAAGACAAGACCTTGGCGTCAAAAGAAATCCAGCAAAAATTAGAAGTTTTAAGCAAAAGAATACATCTTTTCCACATACATGACCAAAAAACAAGGTATGCTCTTCTCATAGTAGAAAGTTTTCTATGCCTTCCAATCAAAATTGTCAAAGTTTAACTTTTGTCCCTTAAGCGTATCACGAAGAACCTTAACTCAGATTCCGTAAACAGATGCAATCGTCCAAGTTTCTAAGACAGCTAGTTGATCAGAATTTTCCCACACATACACTACGAAAAGATCCTAGTCCTGCGAAATCTAAAATTTTCACCCCCCCCCCCCCAAACTGTAGAGAGTACCATGAATCTAAACGGATCAAGTGACATGAACAAACAAAAGAATATATCTTTCTTCCATAATCAAACTGAACATCTAAATCTAGTAGCCCCTGGAGATCGAGTTTTGCATATACATACGAATCAAGAACATCATAGACACCTTACAAATTACAAGACAAAAGAACAAGGAAGAGTTAGTACCAGATCCCGGCAGCTGGGGACGCGAAGAAGACCGCAGCAGTGGCGCTAGATTGCTTCCTTCAAGAATCCCAAGAATTCAAGAACGGCGCAAGCAGGAGTGAAGAGGACGGCGGGGAGAGGAGAGGAGACGCCCGAATGGAATTGGCTTCGCCTTCGGCGGTGGGCGTAGCAATCTGATATTTGTTCAGCAAATGGCGAAGCTATAGAGGCGGCTCCTTTTAATACGCGCCGCACACCGGATCCGCAGAGATATTCCGCTCGGAAACCTCCCACCGCCTGCCTGCCGTTCCGGGCAGGTTAAATTGCCGATTTACGTCCCTAATTAGGTAGCCCCACCACCAATAATTGGTGGGCTGTCTGCCTTCCTGGCTCTGCCTCGCATCGCATGTTTAGTCAGAGCAAGTACAACAATGGTCTTATAGCCAAACTAATCAGCATTTTTGCTGATGTGGAGGAGAGAAGAGAGAAGAGAGAGGAGAGCTTGGCTCTCATGCAAGCAACAAGCTGCACACGAGAGCCTATGCAGTGGTGGGTCCAGATAATAAATGTATGTGAGGAGGAGTAGCAAAGAGAATGTGAGACATGGTACCACATAATAATAAAAAAATCTTTTGTAGACAAATAGAAGACAGATTATTGTATAACTTGGCTCTTATAACTTGACTTATAGCCAAACATTTGGCTCTATTATTGAACTTGCTCTCACCGTCCTGCCTTGCTGCAATACACGGCCGGACCGAATTGTTTCGTTTTTTTTTGGTTGAGTGTTTCCGCCGTCTGTTTTGCTCGGCCGACATGGAATCTGTGTGCCACCAAATCAAAATTTGTTTGTTTCCCCTGCTTTATTTCTCTCTTCATCATGGTACTACTATACTGTAGAATTCGGATTTCAGATAAGAGGGGAAATAATTTGCGGCAACCGCTTGTAGTTTTGGGCTTTTGCAAAATTGATTTGTACTACTTGGTTAGCAAATTATCATCAGTATTTTCAGGTAAGTCAGATTTATCGATCATCTCATCATTAACTTTTACGGTGCAGATGTTAAACCGCCATCTTTGGAACAGCATGGGGTAGTAATAATGTGAAAACCGCAGAAATGCAGCCCCGTCGTTACCAGTAAGTGAGCTCGGAGGCATACGTCTGAATCACCCACATTAGGTTGCAGTCGCATGGGAGAGAGATACGAATTAGTCTACTCGGGTGCACATTAGCTAGGTTTTTTCCAGTGACATGAATATGATGTGTGTAGAAAGAAAGTGGAAGGAAGGAACCAAAGCAAAACACAAACACGCATCGCTGCGAGTCTTAAGTAGAACCATATGTCATGGTCAGGACTAGCAATAGGAAGCATTGAACACGTTCCAAAAGTTAAATTTGCTAAGCACAGTAGTATTATTAGTAATTCACTTGGAGTCTAGCTTCCTTTTCCAAAAAAAAAAAACTTGGAGTCTAGCTACGTTGCCTCTCTGCCATCCAGAAGCTGGAATTGTTAGTTACTCCATACATTTGCTTCTCTTATAAATTGCTTAATTAGGCTCCTGCCCCGTTTTTGTCTGTAAAACATTTTCAACAAACAAGTACAGTGACAATACTAATCATCCACTTGGCACGCAGGCCCGTCGCTGGGGCTAGGCGGCAGGGGCGCCGGCCAAGGGCCCAAGCAAGAGGGGGGCCCATGAGCAAATATAGGATTTCCTTCATAGTTCATTTGCAGTAACAGTCACAGATGAAGGCCCATTGCTCCAGCCCATCGATGATCGATCGAAGAGATACGAAGTCACAGGAGATGACCAGACGGGACCACGTCGTGCTGCGGATTTGCGGAAGACGAATCACGATCCCCGCGTAGCGTGGCGACTATCAGGCGCCGAGTCACCGACGCCCTTGGACTTGGAGTCGCGCCGATCGCGGGCTCGCGCCTCGCGGCCACCGCGCACCGGCCGATCGACGCCGGCCTGTCCGCCTTCCGCGGCTCCGCGCATCCGGCCGTTCCGCAGCCGGCAGCTCCGCTCTGACGGCTCCTGCTCCGCGCATCGTGACTCGTGAGTTCGTGTTTACATCGCTGATCGCTCAAGTAGTCGAGTCTAGACGCCATATTTTTCCTTCATATTTTACGTACTTAATTTGGCCATGTATGATCGCTGATCATTGAAGCATCGATGATCGATCTATTGTTTGGCCATGTATTTACGTACTTAATTTCCTTCATATTTTAGGTGTTACAACTTACAACTTACAATGTTGCCTAAGAAGCATTTGTCTGGTTCTGAGAAAAGGAAAAAAAGAAAACGAGAGGATGAGTTTATTGAATCTCAAAGGGGTGCTTTACATAGATTCTTTCCGGCGCCAAATAATGTTAATGTTAATGAAGATGAAGAGCAGGAACCTCATCACAGACAGGAACATGACCATAATTTAACTGCAGAAGTTCAGGTCATTGAGGACTTTTTCTCTGAACTAAAAGTGTTGCAAGTAACTTTGCCAAATGATTTGATGTCAGCACCTGAGATTCTTCAGTTTGTGGCAGCTGCAGATTGCTATCCGAATGTCTCTATTGCTTATCGGATACTATTAACTATTCCAGTAACAGTAGCATCGGCTGAAAGAAGTTTCTCCAAATTGAAACTATTGAAAAATTGTTTGAGGTCAACCATGTTACAAGAAAGGTTGAATGGCTTGGCTATGTGCTCCATTGAGACGGATATTTTGGACAACATTGATCTTGATACTGTGCTTAATGATTTTGCATCAAGAAATGCCCGAAGGAGTTTTTTTAAGAAGCATTGAAGCATTATGGTCTTAAATTGAGGTAACCATAATAGTTATTTTGTTGTTCCTTAGTTTTTCTTCTATTGTTATATTGACATTGTCTTTTATGAACCAAATACATGCTGCAAGTTAATTTTACTAGTACTATAATACATGTTTTATCAATTATTATGTTAGCCTATAGGGCCTATAGTATTGCGCTCGCCCAAGGGTCTCTGTAACTATAGAGACGGGCCTGTTGGCACGTAGCATGTATACGGCTGTGTTACAACTTTATAATATCTTCACACACAATAATGCGCTTAACTATCAATATTGAAATCTTAGCATGAATTATGAAGATTAGAAAATATCAAATCATCACCGGGCCAGACCAGCTAGACAAGGTTTGCTTCTGCTGGCCAGTTTCTCCTTCATTGCAAGAACCAATGGCACACTCCGACGGATGCAATCTGATGATATTCTTCAGCGCTTCCGTTGGACCGGCAATGGCAACAAAGAGAGTAAATAACATCTTCTTAAAATCTTTCCTTAAGTATCCAGAAATCTTTCACTCCAGTAGTTAAAGACCTAAGAAGATCAGATTTGACAGTCTAAATCCAAACAACAACCTAAAACAACATGTAGAATCAAATCAGAGGGAGCGAACGACTCTTTCAAACATCTTTCCCTATGTATCAACAACTCTACACAGTGGAAACACAAACTCAGCAAAAACCTAAAGTCAAGGATCACAAAGAAAGCCCAAGACCTCTATCACAGCCAGTCTAACCATAAGCTACACTCAGGTCTGACCGCTCACTGAGATGCAATACAGACTGCACTACACACGATCCAAGAAAAGATTCAACTCACAAACCACTAATCCAAATACAGTAAAACTTGACACAAACCCTCCTTAGGAAGTTAGGATGTCGGGAATCTATTCCAATCATAGATCATGAAGATTGATATCAAAGTTTCAACCTTTATCGTAAACGAGGAGATTTGCACCAAAATCGGATAAACAAAGAAACTTTGATCTACTCTTTCTCATGGGTCCTAAATGATCTAGATCACTTTGGATGTGTTCTACTAATCAAGAAAATAGTACAAGGAAATCATACAGAGTTCCAGATTGTAAATTCAGAGTCTGGCAGAAATGGCATCTAAATTCCAAGAAATTATTTTTGGGCACAAGTTCTTCACAATTTGTCCCACGTTAGCGTAAACATGTTTCATGTAATATAAATGCACTGACCTAGGACAAAAAAACTCAATCCATGATCAAATTTCCAAAATTTAGACCTTAACCGATGTGACCAACCACCATATACGGCCGGCCTGAAAGCTCTATACCCACAAACCCAAGGTACCGGCCTGGCCGCCATCTACTTACCGGTTAGACCAGCTTCATCCGTCAGACCACTCAACGAGGTTGAGCAGTCTAACCGTCTTGAGGTTGAAACCACCAAACTAAAAATCTAAATTGATCATAAATTTAAATAACTTAACATGCACTAATAATAGTTTATCGTAAATTTTTTTGGATCTTGTCACGTGATCTCTCATCTTCGTTGAGCTGGTGTCTGCCTCAAGCCTAGAGTTCGCCACGTCACAGCTTGTTTATGGGCGAAGAAGGTTGGCTGGTCCCAGCGGAATGGACTTAGGTACAGAGTGCGCTGCACCATAAGGAGTAAAAACTCAAATGACACATGATATCTATGTGTTAACCAAGAATAGTTCATTGGTGAGCTATCATCGATAATGATTCCTAATCTGAGCGGCTTCATTAGTAGTTCATTCTGTTGTCGAAGCCGTCACGGCTCAGGTTAGTGATAGCCGTTCATCGATGATAGTGATGCACATGTGCCATGAGACGTCCCCATGGCTGCTTTGCGAAACACTGATTGTTCAGCCCGTGTATTAGTTCTCCAGACGTAGGTATGTGTCCGCAATAGGGAAATTAATTGTATCTGTACGCATTACGTGCATGTACAACCATTCATGTTTAACGTCCTTTTCTGTTTTGTTTTTGGTTTTAACTACTCCAAAAACTGAAATAAATAGAATAACTTTTTTTTAAGTGATTTCTTGAAGCCGATTCTCTAAACAAATTTCCGAGCTTAAAACTATATGTATTATCCACGTCGGTATCTCCGTTATTTACTGTTATATTAAAGAATACAGATAAAATCTATCAGTCACAGTTAAAAACCATCACCGATAGCCAAAAAAAGTAGACGGCAAACAAAAACATCAATCCATTTGGAGCAGGACGGTAATGTTGTGAGAGATACGATTTTTCAGAAGCTTTTCTGAAAAGGAAAAAATGGGCAGACATGTAGGAACTAGGTTGTTTTCGCCTGCGAATGGACGGACAGGGGATGAGATGACCAGATCTGATTCTTTCATTACGGGAGATATACACCACTAAAGATTGAGTGAAGAGGGAGACAGAGAAACCTTCCTGGAAAATGAAGCCAGAGAGGGACCATTATGTCGTGATCAGAGAGGAGCATCCATTAAACAACAGTTGGATTTCTCTCCGAGATGAATGGGACGCGTCAAATACATACCGCCCAGCAGTTTGTGCGATCGTTAAGCCGTGATTTTGTTTGTGCTCTAGCTTCCACTGAGGATAAATTCAGCAACTGTAATCAAGAACATGAATAATTGGATTGGAATTCCAAAGGCTTTTATATAGCCAGCTCAATTTTTTATGAAAAAAAACTAAATTCTTATCTTAACTCTGCCGGAGAAGTAATAAAAGTTTCTACAGCTAGGAGCTAGATGTCATTCAAACAAAACCAGGATTCTGAAAAGGAAAATAATATATGCAGAGAGAAACGGTGGAGAAAACAAAGCCATGGCGCATGCATGGGCACTGGGGTCTAAGCCATTTGGTGGCACATGGCGCGTCTTCCTCAACCTTCGTTCCTCGCCAACGGCCACGCTCTGCGTCTCCGTCCGGGCGCTGCCCCTGTGAAATCTGGGCGTTCACCTGCAATCTTCGGAGAAGATTCGGCGCCTAGCCGTGCGCCTGTCGCGTCGCGGGCCTCCTCCCGTGACTCTCCAGAAGCCGCTGCTGCCATGGCTGCACGCTTGCGTGTCCCCTGCAGGATGCAGACATGCAGTCGCTGTCTCTGAAGGTGTAGTTAGTGGTAGCTTGGTTGCTTGTTCGTGCTTGGACAAACGGACAGAACAAGCCGATTCTAAATTAACAGGGCGCAAGCCACTGCCGTTACAGATGCAGGGCGTCATGATACAAATCTGTGTAAAATTCACAAACCAATGTGTTTGTTAAATATATGTGCTGTATTGAAATTCCTGGGCTGCGTCTTTCTGAACATTTCGTTCAATCTGTTGCGCCATGTGCGCCTTGCTGTTGCTGTGATAAATTATGACTCCAGGCAGGCTTGACCAACAGCATCCAACAAGCATCTAAATCCGAATAGACGGCTCCTAGAATGCATGCATGATGCTTGTTTCTTTCTCCTGTGATTAATTCGTACTTGGACAAACGGTAGACTCAGGGCCGGCTCTGAGGGTAGGCCGGAGAGGCGACGGCCTAGGGCCCCGGGCCAGGGAGGGCCCATCCCCCCCCCCGCCCCGCGCCAGACGGGCCAGTCGGCCAGAGCCCAGACTCCGCGCGCCAGACGCCCGTCTCTCGCCCAGACTCCGCGCGGCAGCCCAGTCTGCAAATTCTGCATGCATGCAGCATGCGTGCGGGTGCGGCCGATTGAGGCATTGAGCCATCAGCGGATCAGCCATGCATACGTTGAGCCGGCCCTGCTGATGCCTGATAGTCTTAGTCTGATACATGCGACCGCGACGCCGACGCTTCAACTTATCAACTAACGCCGAAAGCCCTAAACGCCGCCGCATCGATTGAATTCGCGTCGCCGTCTCGCCGAAGTGGCGAAGTGCCTGCGCGGCTGCGCCAGTGCGCCGTGATCGTCTTTCGTCTCCTACGCCGCCTGCGCCGACGCGCCGTCGTGGCCGTGAGGCCGTCGCAGCCGGCAGGCGTCTTTCGTCTCCTACGCCGCCTGCGCCGACGCGCCGTCGTGGCCGTGAGCCGTGAGGCCGTCGCAGCCGGCAGCCTGAGAGACAGATGACTGCGAGAGTAATTACGTTACATGCCATGCTCTACTTTATTGGGTTTTCGTTTGGTATCTGTAGAAGTCACAAGAATGGATGACGGAAAGACGTGATGAACTAATAAACAAGTCAAGGATGATGTTTACAGATATCAGTGATCCATTTACAAAAATGAAGCTGATTGAAGCGCTTCAACGACTCGGGGTTTCTTATCATTTTAAAGAGGAGATAGATAATTCCCTGGAAAATCTAGTTTCTATGAAGTTTGGGAATGATGATTTCCATGCAATCTCCCTTCAGTTCAGGCTGTTAAGACAAGAGCGGCACTGGATGTCATGTGGTAACTTTCCTGCCTATACCAGCTCTTTTGATTGAGTTACTAGTTAATTAATTCTTACTAGTTACATTTAGTTTATGAACTAGTTAGTATCTAATTAGTTTATCATGTTAGAACTATTGATTTGTGTCACTTTAGACAATATAAAGTTTAAACTGCATATTTCATAAGTAGAAAAAAAATTTATAGTAAAGAGCCCATAGAGCCGAATTCGCCCTAGGGCCCTTGAAAACATTGAGCCGGCCCTGGGTAGACTGATTGCACCAGTAGGTCAAATTGTATACTAGTAAATAGCACTTGTAAGCTGATCGCATTTTTCTCCATGTAGTCACATGTTTGTTTGCTGCTAGAAATTCATGAGTAAGCATGTTTGTTTGCTGCTAGAAATTCACGAGTAAGTCAAATAACTAAACGGCACGTAAATACAACATGCTACTGATTGTTCGTGCTGCTTATACTTTTCCATGAGACAAGGGAAAAATGGTGCTAAAACTTAGCCCTACATAGCCTGTTCTTTTTTGCTATGACTTGTGGTTTTTGACTACGGCTTGTGACTTTTGGGCTGTTTGTACGAAAGATTATAGAGTAACAGAAACTCACGTGCAATTTTTGCCGATATAAATAAATTAAGTAAAGTATGTACTACAATTAACTAATAGACTCTATCTTGAAAAATATTTCGTTTAAAAGCTAGTTACTGTAAAAAAAAATCGAAAAACAGTTTTTAGAAGCTGAAAAGAACAGGGCTATAATGCAGACTCAAGACTCGAATTGTAGCTGTCAAAGATTCTCAAACCGACACGCCATGCATATATAGATCCCCTGACCCTTTCGCTATGAGCAAGAGGGGCAAACGGTAGCCACATCACATGAACTCGGCCTTGGCCCTACATGCCTTGCTGAAAACACATCTGCGAGCCACATGCACCCACGTGGCAAGACAGTCTAAGCTGATTCTGGTACCGTGGGGCCGGCTCCTCTTGCAGCTTGACACCTGTACCCTTGGTGTGTCCCCCTGAGACTGACCTTCCACTGCTCACCATCACACCTCATCATGGCATAAAAATACATTTTGGTGAGTCAACCCTACCATAATAATGTTATGAAATGGCAGAGAGACCCAGTCATTTTTAGCACCTTAGACTAATCGACTGACCTAACCAAACATTAGCGACAATCGGAATCAAATTGGAGCCTAATCATGTTCACAAACGTTGGACTTTCTTTTTCAAATGTTACCTGTGACCTGTCTGAATCAGTCGGCAAATTGCAATTGCACTGGAAAATATCTGCTTTACTTTATATTCCAGGCATGGGTATTACATCATTCAGCCCAAAAGAAGATGGGCACTAAGCTTTCACCGTGGTATGAACTGGTCTTTGCTCAAATGATGTCACAGTTCAGAAACTAAATATGAGCTGTTGTTGACTTGCATTAACAAATGAGGTAGTGAGGTGCAGATAAGCGTGCCAGGAAACTAAATTCTAGTAGTTGATGTTTTACATCACCATTCTATTAACATTTCCATGTATACATCACAGCAGCCATCCAAGTCGATCAAACCAGATAATGTAGCATATATGCCGTGCTATTATGCTTTATTAGTTAGGAGAAAAAGGAAGAGAAAAGTTGCCTTGGAAACAACACTGCAAATTAGAGAAGAAATGCACCTAACCATGTTATTTATATCCAGAACCACCAGCCAAATTAAAGCAGTCCCTTCATGGTGCTTTCACCTGAAGCAAGCAACTAGCTGCTAGGCTCAAAACAAACAAATGTAAAAGATTCATAAATCTCTCTATGGAGAGCCTCAGAAGTTGGTACCATAATGATTGATTAAAATAGGAAAGCCAAAAGGAATTAATCATTTAGTCTCCTACCAAAACAATCATCTCTTCCTTACATGAAGAATATGGTGGGGTACCACACAACTCTCTGTATAACACTACCAACTCCATAATTGTTGTTGTTTAATGCTCCTTTGTCCTACGAGCTCTTGTGCTCTCAAGTAGCTACGAACTGGAGCAGGCTTCTACTAGTATATTCCATCACCACACGTTCAGTTGCATGCTGCAATGAAAAGACAAGGAAAAAAATTTTAAACCAAAAAAGACAAGGAAAAATTGTCTGGTACTTTGATTCAGCAAGAATTTGCCAGTTTGTTGAGCAATTGTTTCATCCAAACAACTTAAACAATGGGTTTCTAATCATACATCTGTTTAAGGATGCCTAACTTCTTGTCATACTTGTAGAAGATTCTCTTCAAAGCACACAACGCTTGCCAAAGCCTGGAATTAAACTAGAGCTTTTTTTTTTACAATGTAGTACCAAAATCACTTAAAAAAACAATGCAAGATTATCGTATTTCGTGATTTGTTCTCCCAGTTTCCCCTCTCTTAATTTGCTTGGAGCTAAGGAAATGCAACTACTACTAGAAGGGTACTTAATTGAAGCAACTGAGGCATGTTGCATTTGTAATCAATTGACCATCTCCTACTCAGCTAAAATTTTAAGATATATAATTATGTGACTCCATGCTCTTTGGACGTAGTGATTGTTGATCAGACAAAAGAGATACTTTACCACGGGCTTTAACCACAACCAATTAGTCATTCTCTTAAAGTCTGAAAACAATGCTGCACATCAGAGAAGGCTTCTCATCAAGGGGGTAGGTCAGTAACCTAATTCTCACCCAGCCGCTCAGCGCCGAACGACAAAAACAAGAGCTATGCAGCGCGTTGGTTACCTGCGACTGCGGGCTGCATCGGACGGCGGAGACGAGGCGGCGATGGCGGGAGGGGAGTGCGGCGAGAAGGAGGGCAAATGGACGACGCCAATGGGAGGATTCTCGCGCTCAGGAGTCAGAATTCAGATCGAGATGGAGAAGATGATGAGACGAGATGGAAATTAATCGTCGTGTCAATTTTGCAGGATGACTATGTGATGGGCTGGACGAGCACTTCTGGGCTTAAGTGGCCGACCCAGTGTAAAAGCCCGTTGAAGTTTTCGGCCCGTTTTGAGTAACTCCGTCTCCTTTTGTCTGGTTCCATTTCTCAAGTTTTTGGGCACATCTAGCGCGTTTTAAAACTTTATTTACAAAAATATTAGTATACGTACAAGAATGAAAGAAATATCATTTCAGCTGCATGATCACTAGGTGACAGCACCGTGGAGCTAACACATGGCCAGCGGAGCCCCATGGCCATGCGGCAAGGACCTGCCGCCCAACCACCATACGGCCCTGGCTGCCGCCCTGCCACTGAACGATAGGGAATTAAACCGATTTAATTACCTACCTTAATTAGCATTTTATAGTACCGCTTGTTCAAATTTTTAAATATAGCGAATGAGCTCAAAAAATTACAAAATTTTATGTGCAGCCTCCCAACACAACGTACTTCATTGTGTAATATTTTGATAATTTTATCTGCTCTGAATGTTTCTCAAAAATATATTTGATCATGATATTTTAGCAGTTATTACATATAGCAAACGAGCTCCAAAAATTATGAAATTTTATGTGCAACCTTTCGACGCAGTCATCCTAATTGTATTTTTTGGGGGGATTTTTATGCAATGGCAACGCATCGGTGCTATGCCAAGCACGTTTTACAAGTAGGCACGCCCAAAAATTAAGGACTCGTTGTTGACGCGCAACACCGCGGGCGAGGGGGATGACATGATAAGATTGACATATGTGCGGACAAGAGAGCGAGCGAGGGGGACGGTACGAATATAGTGACATATATGCGGATGAGGGAGACGACAGAGACAGAGTGACAAATGTGTGAAGGAGGCAGGGGAAAGGGGGATAGCAGCAACAGGCCGATATATATGCAAAGGAGATAAGTCGCACACTGCAAAAGATGACTGCCGCACGATGGCCGTGCGGCCTACAATTTGAATCGTTAATTAAATGAGTATCGCATATTGCTAATTATGATTAAATGAATATGAATTAACTTGGTAAATTCAAAGCATATAAAATTCTTTAAAAATAGATAATTAGGAAGACTATGTCGAAAGGTTGCACATAAAATTTCGTAATATTTAAAGTTCGTTTCCTATATGTAACAACTCCTATAAATATCATAACTATATACATTTTTTTAGCAATATTCAGTGTAGATAAAATTATCAAAAAAATTACACAATGAAGTAAGTTGTGTTGGAAGATTGTACATAAAATTTTGTAAATTTTTTAGCCCATTTGCTGTATTTAAAATTTTGCATAAATAGTAATACAAAATACTAATTAAGGTAGGTAATTAAGCTGGATAATTATCTGGCTTAATTACCTGCCGTTGGTAGGGTGGCGACGGGGAGTTGCACGGTTTGGCCAGGTGGCATGCGCGCAGCCACACGGTGGCCGGGCGGCAAGCCCCTGTCGTATGGCCACGGGGCTCTGCTGGCCACGTGTCAGCTCCACACCGCTGCCGCCCAGTGACCATGCGGCAAAAATGTTATTTTTTTCATTCTTACATGTATACTGATATTTTTGCAAATATGGGTTCAAAACGTGCCAAAAAGTTCCATTTCTCTGGCTACTTGAAGTGGGAATTACCCTTAAAACATTGTAATTCCGAACTCTGATGATCATCGGATACGGTTTTGTGCCCTTCAGTACATGGTAAAGCCACCATCGGTGCTGGTTATCTTTGATGTTTGTGTTTTAACGGGAAGTATAGAAGTTTTTTCTTGAAAACACAGGAGGTTTGCATTTTTGATTCATTAAGATGTAAAGAAGTACAAACATGGCTTTAGAGCCATAGAAGAAAACCCTTAGGTTACTAATACATCAGATGAATGACTAACAGAGTGAAAGGGTAAGTAAGATAATACACTAAACTGGATAAGAAAGCGGCCCAAAACGATCATGGCGAAGGTCATCCAGCTTGGATTGCCCAGTCGACGACCACACAAAGAACTCCTGTTTGATGTGTTGGGCAAACTCCTCGGTGTTAAAGCTTCCTTAGTCATGCCGTAGCCTGTTACTCTCCTTCCAGATCATCCAGACAACTAGAATTATTAGGGAGTCTACTCCTCTTCACTTGGAGTTGGGGGCCATTCCCCGAATGGCTACCCAATGTTCATGTAGGGTTTGCTCAGTGAACTTGTAGGAAGTGTAGAGCGACAGCCAAGAAAAGATATGATACCACATCTGTTTAGCCACGGCACAACAGATAAGAAGATGGTCAATAGTCTCGGATTCTTGTTGGCAGAAGAGGCATGTAGATGGTGTTGGGATATTGAGTTTCTAAGTCTAGAGAAAGTCCATACACATTGTTTAAGGGGCAACCAAGTGAACAACTTGGCTTTCAAGAGGGCTGCATTCTTCCACAACTCCTTGGCACAAGGAAGGAGCACAGTACCTTGACATAGGACGTTGTAGGCCGATTTGGGAGAGTATTTGCCATCGGTTGACCAACACCAAATGGCAATATCTCTGACCCGTTCTTACAGTTGGATTTGGTTTAGGGCTGAGCACAAAGTAAAGAAATCACAAATGGCTTGCATGGTGATGGACCCTTGTAAGTCTGTCATCCAATTTTGGTTGTGCAATGCTTCCTTTACAAGGGTCCGTTTTTTGCGAGAGTTTTTCTCCTGTGCCCAAATGGTTAGAGCTAGATCATATATGCCTTGCCCTTGTAAACATCTATTAGTCCAAAAGAGAGTTGAGGAGATATTTCCAATCTAAATGAATGTCGACACATAGAACAAGTTCTCAGTTACAGTATCCTCTGACAGCCAAATGCTTTGCCAAATCTGACCTAGATCAATGTGCGCCAGCCACTCCCAGCGCGTGCGGAAGGCGATGCTGGCAAGCTTGAGGTCTGTAATGTCAAGTCCTCCATGCACATATGGACGGCAAGTTTGATGCCAGCTGACAAGGCACTTCCCTGCCTTGGATAGATTATCCCTTGTCTAAAGAAAAGACCGGTGTTTCTTGTCAATTACTTTAATTGCCCAATCAGGGAAAGCCAAAGGTGATTAGAGAGTAGATCACCATGGAAATTAAGATCCTGATGCCGCAGCTTGCCTGTTGTCAAAGGCATTCCTAGGTAGCTGATAGGAAAAGTAGCAGTATTACATTCAAAAACCTCCTTTGCAATCTGAAGCTCCTCTTGTGTACACCAGATTGGAATTAAGGGCGATTTGTGCATGCTCGGTCGGAGACCTGAAGCTGACCCAAAAAGTGACAAAATTTCTCTAGTAGCAATAAGGTCTTGGGGCTTTGGATTGATGAAGAGCATGACATCGTCTGCATAAAAAGAGCATTGCCAGAGTGGATGTCGGTGTTTAGATTTGGGCTTGCAAAACTGTTAATAGCATCTTATTTAGCACGTCCATGGCAATGACGAAAAGCAAAGGCCACAACTATCTCCCTGTCGACACCCTCTGCAGTAGTAGAGGAGATGCTATTCCTGCTGATTAATGAAATCAAGAGCTTAGCAAGAATCTTTCTTCTTTTAAAATTGTGCAGGGAAGGCGCGATGCAAATTTAGCGGCTCATATCCTCGCTAAACAAGCATTGCCATCTAGTCCTGCTGCTTGTACTTGGTAGAGCCAGTGCCAGACTTTCTTATCTCGTGCATTCAACACGATGTTTCTCCTGCTGATTAATGGAATCTACTCAAATTTCTATGCCCGTGCATTTGGAAGTTCGCCCTACCTCGCACGGATCTTTTCCGACAAAAAGAACTGATCATATATATACTTGTGCATTTATAGAGCCACAGACAAATAGTAGGGCATCGCTGTATCGCATTACAATTTACATCGATCAGCAAGTTAATTAGAATCTGCTTATTGTAAAAGCAGGGAGATCTATAGCTTAAGCAGAAGAAAATCGCGCTCCCCTCGTCTCACGGATCATAGCACGTACACCATGCCAACCTCGAGCAGCGACGCCGGCGGCACGCGCAGCACCACGTCCGGGCCGCGGCAGTTCCGCCGCAGGAAGTTGTACCCGACGCCGACGGCCAGCTTCTTCAGCAGCGACGACCCAGGCTTCGTCTGCACGTGCGAGTGCCCCAGTATGAACGCCGTGCCGGCCTCCCTCGCCTCGCACAGTTCATGCAGCTCCTCCAGCACGCGCTTGTCCACGTCGGGGCTGGCCGCCTCCACCACGAACCTCACCTTCTTCACCACCGCCCGCGCCGCCGGCGATGCGAGCTCTATCCCGTTCGGGCTGTCCACGCGTATCTCGACGGACGACGCGCCGTCGTGGGAGTCGTCGTAGTTGAGGCGGCGCCGAAGCGGGTTGCTCCCGATGACCGTGAGCACGTTCTCGCGCTCGTAGTTGTCGAGCTGCTCGCTGCCGGCGTCGCTGCACCGGGACAGCGCGTCCAGCTTGATGAAGGTGGCCAGGCTCTCGACGAGCTCCGTCTCGAACGAGTCCACGTCCTGGTGCACGTCGCGGTACCCGTACCGCACGATGCACCGGTACGACCGGTGGCCCGGGGGGCCGACGCGACCGACGAGGTAGCGCTCGGCGGGGAGCACGTGCGGCACCGGGACGGACTTGACGCAGACGAAGACAAGCACGCGGTGGAACGCCGGGAGGTTGGTCACAAAGCGGGAGAAGTTGGCGGGGACGCCGGAGGTGAGGGCGGTGTAGACGAGGCCGATGCCCGGGACGCGCACAATGCCGAGCTTGTCGCCGAGGGCGAGCAGCCACTCCAGGGTCACCTTGTTGTGCACATCGAACTCGTACTTCTTGATGGTCGTGTGGTGCCACACGAACATGACGGCGACCAGGATGAGCGCCAGGAGGATCGGCAGCCACGCGCCCTCCCGGAACTTGATCAGCGACGCCGAGAAGTAGAGCGCCTCGATGGAGCCAAAGAAGAGGAAGAAGACGAGGGCCAGCGCCGGCGGCCGGTGCCAGCACAGCATGATCACCAGGGATGTGAGGCATGTCGTCACCAGCATCACTGTGATCACTGCCAAGCCTGCACAAGAATTCAGAAAGCAGCATGAGCATGGTGATACACTAATGTATCCTCTGCAAGAACAACAGCCATGTACTGCAAAAGTTCAGGTACAGGGTTTGATCGTGTTTTGTACATTGTTGTAATCATCAGTGATAGTCTTGCAGAAAGTTGTGAAAAAAAGAGACTGAAATTACTGTCGGGCATCTGATAGGATAGATGCTACTTACCAGATGCATTTCCCATGTGCTTTGTATCGCGAAATCCGACAGTTACTGCAACGCAAAGGATCATGAGCAGCCAGTTGATCTCAGGGATGTAAATCTGGCCATGAATTTTCTCAGATGTGTGCACGACTTTCACTCTAGGGAAGCAACTTAGGGACTGGCTCTGGTTGATGATGGAGAATGTTCCACTGATGATTGCTTGGCTTCCAACCACCGACGCCAAAATCGCCAGCACAAGCACAGGCCACCTTACACACACTGCATTTTTGCAAAAACGCTGCAACTTTAGTGACTACTCAAATGGTAAATGCAGAGCAGTGCAACTCTACGATAGGTACGTAAGAATCATCAGTAACAGTATACATGTTCATTAGGGAAGCATTAAGTACCTGGAACTGAGATGTAGAATCCAATTTGGTAGCTTGAGTCAAGGTTATGATGTTTTGATAAATAAGCAGCTTGGCCCATGTATCCCAAAATCAGTGCAGGGTAAACTAAAGAAGTAAAAGCAAGCTGCAAAATCAAGGATCAGACTGAAGATTTGTCCAAACAAAATAATGAATGAAACAGATGTAAGATAGGAACTGAAATGCAGGATCAGTGAATTACCTGTATTGCACTGTAGGAGAAGTGGCCAAGATCTGCAAACATTGCTTCAGATCCTGCAATGCCAAACATTTCAGACTGTTAACTTCATCCAATAATTCCCATCTCACAACTGTTAGAAAGGTAAGGAATGAACTTGATCTCAAGAGAGGCATACTGTACTTTACCTGTCATGCAAAGCAAGATTCCTCCCAGGGACATCCAACCAGACTTCCTAGTCTTCTTCAAGAATTTGAGCATGTAATAAGGATTAAGAGCCTGGTAAACTCGAGGGTTCCAGTGGATGATATTATACAAGCCAAGTGCACTCATGCAGAATAGCCAGGCTAAAACTATCGGAGCAAAGAGAAATCCGACACGATGGGTACCGTAATGCTGGAGAGCAAACAGAAACACTAATATGACACATGTTATCGGAATGACGGCATCTGCATTAGAAAAAAACAGAAATGAGCATGGCAGGAGTCAGGACAAGTAAAACGTGTAGGTAACAGCTGATAAAACTAATGTAGTCATATGATTAACACCAGTATTTTACCATTTGACAGTTCCATCCTTCTCTCTTTCATATTCAGTTTATGCAGAAATTTCTAAATTCAGACATGCAAGTCATGATATAGCCCTGCTAGAGAAGTGGTAAGTGGGACCTATAGTTAACTGATTGTAGGAATGGTATTGTAATCTAGGAACCAGATCCTCTAATCATGTAAATTATTTTGTCACGATCCAATTATTTAGCAGTTTGCAAAGTCTGTTTTGGGGGTTATTCTTGTGTTATATCTAAATGACCTCGCCAAAAAAGAGCTGCCCAAAGCTTAGCTACTTTGCTAAGCCTATTGGTAATTTGGCATCATGATGAAGTAGTATATGAACCAGCAGTAACTCGTAAGTGTGTGCTTGTGGTCAGTATTCGGAAGTCGTCTCATCAGCTGCATGCAACACATGGCAAAACTTTAAACAGAAAATTACACTTGAAAACTTACATTCATGCTGATCCCTGGATAAGGATAGCTCAAGCCCTGAAACAGCTGAGAACACTGCAACAGACAAAATGAACAACACAAAGCCAATTGTAAGTAACTGATCCTCAACTTTTGAAGAACAACATGTCAAAGCTAAATAAACCGTAGACTGAAGATACCGGATATCGCCGGCGTGAGGACGCCATCCCCAATCACCATGCAGGTTCCAATCATCACCATGATCAGCAGAGCGGTCTGCAGGTTCTTGTGCTTCTCAAGCCACTCCTTGATGCGAGATTTGCTGGTAACTTCAGGCGGGCACTCCAGCTTGTACGTCGAGAGCTCCTCATCGGCAACCTGCCTATTTGGGAGAAGGCTCACATTGGCGTGCCTGCAGATCAGAGAGTACAGGGCAAATGTCCCTCCTGCCAAATCCAAACCCCAACAAGAACGAACGCATGAAGACTTTGCACAGGTGAAATCTTGCAGTAGGAGGAGAAGTTCTTACGATTCTTACCCTCGCCGTTGTCGTCGGCTCGTAGGACGATGGAGACGTACTTGACGAGAGGGATCAGGGTGAGCGTCCAGAACACGAAGGAGAGCACGCCGAAGATCTCCTCGTTGGTCTCCGAGTGCTTGATGTCCTCGGCGAAGGTGCTCTTGTACACGTACAGGGGGGAGATGCTCAGGTCGCCGTACACCACCCCCAGGCTCTGGTAGGCCAGCAGCAAGGTCGTCCTCCATGACTCCCACTGCAACTATGAACACCAAACCACTCTAAGCAGCTCAGCTCAGCATTGATTCGAGTTCATTGTACCACAGGTTTAGGTTGGAAATTGCTGACCTTTCGGGGTGTCATTCCTCTCCCAAACTCAGCATCCATTGCTCAGCAAGAAACTAGCTAGCAGCCTCTGATCAATTTAGCATAAGTTCACAACACTATGCTCTCCTGTTCCAAGAAAAACACCAGCATATAGTACTGTCATTACTTGGACAGATTGGATCGGCTAAGAACAAGATACACACTAATATACACACGCACACCTCGAAACAAGCAAGAGCTGACAATGTGAGGATAGTGGTAATAGGGAACCAAGAGAAGTATAAATGCAAGAAGGGGAAAGCGCGTAGAAAGCAGGAAATAAGCAAGCACAAGGTGAGGAGTAGCACACCTACATCACAGATGCCGTTTAATTAGGCTGAAATAAACCGGTTTTCAACTAAAAATATATTATAGTTGACTAAAATTACACTGTAATTGATGATGATTTATTTGGCGTAACTAAATTTAGAAAAGTTTAAAAATAAAAAAACAGGTTAACCCATCATAAACAATGCAGATGAATATAGGAAAAAGAACCGGTAAAAAAAGATAAAAAAAACCAAAAAATCAGAATTTAGGAATAGTAAAAAATAAGTCAGAAACCAGAAGTTCAAACTAGTGCTCCTTACAACTCAAACTAGTGTTCACTCCTCTCTAACTGCAAAGTGATAATCAATCAAATAAAGTTGACATATCATGAGATATGATGATTTCAGACAACTTGTAGGATCGTATGGCACAATCAAAAAGCGTGAATGATTGTCTTCGCTTTTTAGAATCTGAAGCCAAAACTAAAAACAGGAAAAAAATCTAAATTACCGGATGTAGATTACGACCGCAAGATGCTGGTTCGCTCGCCCGTGCTCGATGAACGCTTCGATCGTCCGACTGCTCCCTTCAATCACTCGCTACGACTGCTCGCTATAACTGCCGATACACACAATCGTAATCTCCCTCTACTCGAAGTCTTCAGCCGTTCTAACGCTTCGATCGCTTGAACAAGTACACACTGGAGACAAAAGAAAAATGATGCTCGGAAAACACGTCACCGATGCTAGCAAATTTTTCTTCGAATAGATCTGATCTATTATTTCTATATCATGGATGTGGTTACAAAGTACCATCACGACACCCCTAAAAGCACTCTTGACGAAAGCCATAAAAAACCCACACAAACTTTCTCCCCGAAAGCCCTAACAAAAACCACATGTTAGCCTTTATCCTCTCCTTACTTTTATGGGCTAATGTTTAAGCCGTGTCCACCTCAAACACGAACACACAATTCTATTTCTTCCTCAAATCAAGGGACCTGAAACCCTTCCTAACACGAGTTTTACCATATCTCTAAATCTTCCCGTTACGAATTTCTTCCATAACGTCTCCAATCTCACCACGTGACGAAGCCTCTAGGACGCACCTCCTGTATATCAATCACGCATCACTAAATCCTATGTCGAAGGCTCTAGGACCACACCTCCTGTAGCTTCTCCACATGTCATCACGTGCTCTAACATGACCCCATCACCTTGTGTGACATCTCACCGCCTGGATCTTAAATTACCCCCACCTAGTCTCGGTCCTCTACGTCATCGACCGTAACCATTTCCATACCTCCACACATCATCCACTTTCGATCTCTACGTGCTTCAGCATGAGCTCGACTACCTCACGTGACATCACGGTCGCTTGGACCTTATATTACCCCCTCTTAGTCCCAGTCCTCCTCATCACCGACCATGATCGTCTCCACACTCACCTGCACATGCAAAGACCAAAGAAATTTTCTCCCAGCACAAGTTCTCCCCAACTCGACTGACATCAGCACACACACATACATCACACCCTTGTCTATCCATAGACAAGAACTAAACCATCCACGACCATAAACCAGGTCGTCCACGACCACACATTCCATCGCTTTCCAGAAATCAGCTCTGCTAAAAAACACTCGGGAATAACATCCGCATCACTACCAACTACAAAGCCACCGAGCATCAACTACCGAGTACCAATCATATATCACAAGTCTCCGACAACTGATCGCAACACCTACGACAACCCATCACCACGCACCAACCAGCTAACCACTGACCCAACACGAGTACTCGAGATACCCAGAGATCACAAGAATGAAGCACTCGAACCGATAATAAGGTCTACGAGTATCGACCATGAAGCCTACGGCAACCGATCGAAAAGCCTTTGACTACCGAAGACAACGACAGTAGACTACAAAGTCTACTACTATGAAAACAAGACTGCGAAGTCTACAACTGTAACAGCGGTCTGCAAAGTATACGACCATCAACTGCAAAGCCTTTGACTATCGACCAGTAAAATCCCCGACTACCGAGTACTATGCTACGATAATGGAAAGCACTGTAATTACAACCATGAAAAAAGTACTATAGCTACGATTACCTTCAGTAGTCGTTCAGTCGTGGTCGAAACCGGACGTGATCAAAGTCTGTCGTGATAAAAATACTGTAGTTAAGTTGCCATGGTCGAAGCTAGACATAGTCAAAACGTCGTGGTCGTTCAGACACAGTTGAAGTCGGTTGTAGTCGAAGTTGGACGTAGTCGTAAAGCCGAGCTCTGCTATAGTACTCTTTCGAGTACCAGCTGAATCATTGTTCACCTCCGAGTACTATTCTTTCAACAGTACAGTTTCGACCAGATCACTGTAGCTTCGGCTAGGACTGTGCATTCGGTTAGTTCGGTAAAATCGGTTCAGTAAATACAATATATACGGTAAATACGGTATTGTTAGTTCGGTAGTATACGGTATTTTTGAAAATACGGCTCGGTATCGGTAAATCCCATTTTATTTCGGTGCGGTATCGGTAAATACCAGATTTACCAAAGTTAACGCAAATTGCAAACAATATAGTAACTAGCAAGTTTGCGCATGTTTAATTTCCATGTGTGGATTAACAAAGTAAGCATGCAATCTAACGGCAGTCGTATGATTTACCTTTGCGGGCTAGTGATAGGATATGCTAATAGCATTAGTAGTCGTAGATATGGAAGGATGAGATGTCATCAACAATAATCTTGTTTGATGATGCATGAAATTAGGCTATACCTCAGTCTGCTACTTTGTTGTCAAACCTATATAGGATAATAGGAGATTAGCTTATTGACGGAGGGAGACGAGACGAGACAATGCGCCTGTGGGATCAATGAGCGCTTCAGATAACGAATACTAAATATCCTACGAAGACAAAGTAGCTACAGCCTGCAGGGAGGGCCCAAGTCTCCATCCATTCCCAAGTAATAAGAAGACGACAAGTAGCTACAGCCTGCAGGGAGGGCCCAAGCCCAACTCCATCCATCCGGACTCCGGTTTGTTCGGTTTTTGTTCGGTTTTTCCCGAAAAAACCGAACACCAAAAAAACCTAAAATATAAAAACCGAACCGAATACCGAAAACCGGTCAAACCAAGTTGACCGGTTCGGTTTTTTCAGCCCGGTTTTTTCGGTATGGTTTTTTTTTGCACAGCCCTAGCTTCGGCTGTACAAAAAACCTTTAGCTTTGACCGGTCCATCTAAATATTTGATCGTGCCGCTCGAAAGCCGTTCGATCCTCCAGTGCTTACTCAAAAACTGTCCGATACTAGTCGGACCCGATCGGACTGGTTTGAAACAACTCGAAGCGGACCAAAACCGCTCGGAGCAACTACAACCACTCGGAGCAAAACAAAACCACTCGGGGCGACTAAAACCATTTGGAACAGAGCAAAACAACTCAAAACCACTTGAGCAGACCAAAATCACTGGGAGCAACGGCAACCACTAGAAGCCAACGAAAGCCATTCGGACCAAACGCAAATTCTAAAATAATATAAATATTAATTATTTATTATTATTTTTTTAATTACAACCACCGTATAGCCTATCACAACGGCATCTTTTCTTCACCAAGTTACATCGGCTTACGTGTATATAAATCCACGGATGGCGATGGCAATGTGCAGAAGCTTTTGGGCATCACCAAACGCACCAAGGCCGATAGGGAGTGGAGGAGGAGCAGGCCATGTGGGGCCGAGGACAAAAGCATGTGATCTCACATTCTCGGTTTCTCACTGCACTGCCGACTCCAGAAACTTCAGCTTTCAGAACGCAGACCCGGACAGCCTCCCTTACATCACTACTGTGTTAACCGTGGCGTAGGATGGATGGCGGAGATAGAGGTGGGCACCTTGAATAAAGCTTCCCTATCCCCTTTTCCCTATTCCCCTCCCTATTCCCTCAATCTAAACCACTCATATCTCATCCAATGGCTAGAATTTTTTTATATTTTCACCATTTGCCCATCCATCAAAAATTATAAAAAAAATACAGAAAAAAATAAAATTTATTTTTTATTATAATTTTTTTTACAGAAATTATAATTTTATTTTTTCTGTAAAAAAAATTATAATAAATTTTTTTTATTTTTTCTGTATTTTTTATTATTTTTGATGGATGGCAAATGATGAAAATATAAAAAAAATTCTAGCCATTGGATGAGATATGAGTGGTTTAGATTGAGGGAATAGAGAGGGGAATAGGGAGAAGGGGATAGGGAAGCTTTATTCGGGCACCTTTGCCTCTTTCTAACTTTAATAAAACCAATCTTTTTATCTCCTCACTCAATTAGCTATAAAAATCTAATAAAAACAGGTACATAACAGAAACAAGAATAAAAGATAGGTTCTTTTAGACTATGGCTTTGACTTTTGGTTTATGTTTTTTGAATTCTGTCTATTCGTGAGAGATAGTTCGTAGAAGAAAACTGTCATATGCGATTTTGACTGGTATAGCTGAACTCAGTACAGTATCTACTACAATTTATATGTAGACCCCATCTTAAAAAGACGCACCGTTTAAAAGTTAGTTACTGAAGCAGAAAGTGATAAGCCGAAATCAAAACCAAAAAGAACCCAACCAAAATAGAAGCCAACAAACCAAGAAGACAGAAGAAGCAACGAGCGGGCTAAAATCTCACTGGACCTGTCTGACCGCTGACTTAGACAGACCTGACCGGGCCTAAGCGGTCTGATTGTTGGTCTAGAAGTGGGCTGACTAGCCCTCTATTCTCAAACTGAAAAACCTCTCAGGCCAAATCTTAAGAACTTACTTAAATCCCATCTAAATATTTGTAAATGTTGCATAGGACTTATTCAAGGCATTAGGTACATAAACCAATAAAGAATCATAAGATTCTTAGGCTCAAATTCACTCATTTGAAGAAATTCAAATATAGGTCTCAAAACATCCAAAATTCTAAAATTCAAATTAGTTCTTACTCGAAAAATTTATAATCAAGAGTGTTACAGTTACACGTCAAACAGTAGATAACAAAGCTTCGAAAGCCCAAAAGGGGGTGCTCGAAGCCTAAGAATCAGATGAGGGGAGATGAGTAGTCTAGATCCTTGATCTTATAGTGGTATTTTATTTTCTCTCTCCCCCATAGTGCTCTATGGGCCATGTTTATTGTCATAGGGAAGAATCTTTACACAAATACCATCCTTAACGAGTTTACTACTAGGAGCATACTTGACTATTCCGTGCTACGCCTTAATTGTGTCTACCTTTTGTTTACACGTACACTTGGGCCCATACATGGTAGGCCAAAGGGGCCATAGTGGGGGCCACTCCCCCCAACAATGAGGATGATTCAGATCTACTCATGCATATCATAGCAAACTAATCTAGTCATGAATTTGAGATAAAATTATCTTTATCACGAAAAACCAAATTTAAGCCAAGAACAAGCAAAACTAGGCTTAATATCGAGTTTTACTATATGAGTGATTTAGATGGGTGAAGATTGATTAACGTAATCTCGAGTTTTGTTATATGAGTGATCTAGATGGGTGAAGATTGATTAACTAGACTATCTTCTACGTCATATTCATCATGGATCATGAAAAAATCAAGAAGGGAGAAGGAAACACACAAAAAACTAAGCCAAATCAAGATTTCAATAAAGCAAAAAGGAAAAAAAAGACTTGGACAAGCTTTGATATCTACTGATACGTAGAGATAAATATTTTCAACTACTCCGTAGCCAACCACAAAGTCTAAGGGCAACAAAAAGCTCAAGACAAAGATCCATAATTCACCTCTCAAATGTTCTCTCCAAGAACCCTAATCTTCTCAAGTTAGCTTAGCACAAACTTCACCAAAACATAGCTCTAAGTCAACACCTCTTACTCCTTATATACAGAGATTCACAATAAACCTTAACCAACCCTCTAGTTGGGTTTCATCCACTTATATGGACTAACCCGTTAACCTAATAGCATACCTGGTTTTTAATTCACATATGCAAGCTTCTTAAAGCGCACGCAACCATTAACCCAATAATGAATTAATACTTGATCCACTTAACATTTTCAGCATATCCTTAACTTAAACCACCTCTCTTGGGCCTCCTTGCGCCGTGGTTTGATGTCTCAACCTTTTGGTTTGAGGCAAAAAGGCAGTTTTGCTCCCAAACTATCTTCTACGAAGCTTCCCGCTTTCTTCACCTTAAAGCAACCATATACTTTATCTTCAACCCTACGTGACCCCAATGACTTCCCACCAAGTCTCTCATACATCTGGATTCCACCGAACCGTCATCACTTGCAAACGGGCCTAAGGCAATTGACGCGCCATGTGCCTCTCCATTCACCATGACGACACCCCACTTCTCTGACCGTTCTGGATCTCAGCGCCTTCCTGAGCTAAGTCCCGATCCACCTTGTTGTTACCTGTCATATCCACTATTGGTAGCTCTCTCTATAGTTCCTTGTCTTCCCGGTTTGTATCCACTCTGCTAGCCTTAGTCATCTTTTAGTGAAGCCTTGACCGCTCTGGACCTCAACTCCTCTAGTTTAGTCCCTATCCCTTGACTGCTCTGGATCTAAACTCTCTTAGCTTAGCCCGATCCCATCTGCCTCACCATAACCTAGCTCCGGAGTGTTACAACCAACAATAGCAAGTAAACCGTCACGTAACACCGCATAGTATAAAAAATCATCGATTGACATAATTAATGACCCAAGAATCCTTATCTTCACCTCAAAACATCTCAACATGCTTTGACACATAGCCTGTAGTACTCAATAACTAGCTGTCACGTATTCACACATTCGGACCCCCCGAACCATCTCTACGTATATTAGCCTCGTCACTTGGTGCACCACATGCACTAACTCGCCTCTTCACATTCATGTCTTCTCTATGCTTCCCGCTTGAGCTATATAGCCTCACCCGGACTTATCCAACCGTACGGATCTCAAATCCCTCGCCTTGTTCTAGTCCCTTGCCGTAGATCGCTAACGTTCTTCAAGCCACATGCATATCCAGAGACCAAGCAATCATCTCGAGCACAAGTTTCATACACTTGACTCACGTTAGTCAAAACAATGCATCATGCAACATATCGCAACAAAAACATCGGCACCTATGTCGTTTATGCACTCAACCATACTCACACACTAATTTTAACCATAGGACCAAATCTCAAACCAAAATACACAATTTTAGTACGAATCGCCAAAAGCCGATCTGACTGCCATTACCATGCTGGTCAGACCGATGGCAACATGCTGGTCAGACCGCTGATCGCTAGTATTTGGTTGGTCTAACAGCTTAAGAGCATAAGAAAACCCGGTCTAGAATTTCAGCTAAACTCTATCTAGTTTCAGCTCAGAACTCTATTTTTGGTGATACCTAGTGCAAATACATCCTCAAACATGCCTACACAAGTGTTTGGTGTGTAATTTTCAAAAGCTATATGGTCGATATGACTGCTAGCCCCATGGCGATCAGATTACCGGGCACTAGCCGGTTAGACTACCATCCCCATAGTGGTCAGACTGCCTTATACCTGACAACAACTCTAAATATTATAAACTCTCAAAATCAAACTCATACTTTAATAACATTTACATTATAAAATAAAAAACTCATCATGCATCATAGGATGACTCCCACATGGTCTCACATGTGGGACTATTGATATCATGGCTTATTCCTAAAAATATAGTCTTTTTTCTTTTTGCCACAAACCAGTAGCAAGAATTTAGGGCATGTTCATATTGGCTTCTGATTCCAGAAGTAAAAGCCAATATGAACGTCTCAACTTCTATAAGCCACTTCTATCAGCCACTACTATTCATCAGCCACTACTATTCATCAGCCACTACTTTTCAGTTTCACATATTGTAACATATTTTATATTTTATTATATCACAATTCTATAAGTCATATGATGGTCTGAATGTTGTAATGCCTTTTGTTGTATTGTCTTTCTTACATAATATACTACTCATTAGCCATTTTTATTAGCCACTTCTATCATCCATTATTATTTATCAGCCGCAGCTGAAAAATCATTAGTAAAAATCAATATAAACAGACCTTTAGTAAGACCTAAAAGTCCAACCTTTTTAGTCAGTTCTCCAAAGTTTGGCAGGGAGATAGGTCCAAATAGACAAGAAACTGCTGATAACGAACCAGTAACAACTCCAACAACCATGAAGCAAAGCAAGAGATTTGCTAAGTGTCATACTCCTTCCCCTCCATAAAATTGAGTGTGCTACTCCTGTCTACCTTCTCTAAGCTAGAGAAGGCGAAAGAATCTTGACATTCTAATGCAGTGAGATGCCTAAAGATCCAATCTTGTTTTAATGGAGAGTTGCGAAGGAACCGAAGAATTTAAAAGATTCTTATCTTTTCTTGCTGAAAGGAGGTGCAAGGGAACAACGACAAGTAACAGCACAACACCGAACAACAGATTGAACGCCGATTTCTGGCCTTCTTTTACAGCATGATGCAGGCAATGCAAGAAACGTCAGAAGAATTGATGCAAGGAACTAATTATTTTTAGCAGCTCAGGATAGAAAAGACTTACCTGCTTATTTGGGATTTTTTTTATCTTATGATTTATTTTTCACTGTTTGACACTATAGCTGGTTTATTTTATACTGTAATTGCTGATAATTTTTCACATAATTAAATTTAAAAATTAAAAATAGAAAAAACAGATTAGCCCATCACAAACAATGTAAAGAAATACGAGAAAAAAGAAAAAAAATAAAAATAAGAAATTAAAGTTAGCAATCAAAAGTCTAATGAAGAAGCGGAAATTAGTAGGGCCGAAAAATACAACTATGATGCAACAGAAAGCGTGAAAACCGCCGGCCACACAAGCTTCTTGTACCACCTAAAGAAACATACAAGTATGAAGAATGCATGGGTTATATCCTCGAGGATCTCGCTACGCGCCATCCATCCTGCGCCACATGAAGAGAAGAGAAGAGAAGCGAATCGTATGATTCGTATCCGGCACCCAAGTAGACGGCAGTCCAATGGTCCCAATTCTTTAATGTGAGGCTGTCTGTCTGAGTCAACCCACCGGTGGCGGCAATCCCATATCAATATGGAGCGTACGTACGTTAACACCGGTTGCATCGCCGCGCTGTCTCGGCATCACCGATCGACCGTTCAAATTCACGCCAGTGGCTCCAGCCGTGTCTCGCGCGATCCCGATCGCAACAGCCATCTCAGTCGATCTGCGTTGCGCGATCAGGGTGTCATGCCAATCAAAGTGGAGTGCCCGCACTTCTGTTACCATAATTCTTTGCATATCTAACACTATAGTTATTTATTTAAAATTTAGTTTCTAGATATATATATTTTTACAAATCTAGCTCACCCTCTGACCTCAACAGTTATGATAGACAACACGTATCATTTACCATGCTACAACAGCTCAACGTGTCCTGACCTGCCAAGTAACCACGGCTCGCCAGAACGAGCTGTTGAGTAACCACATATCGGCATGATAATTGCGTGAATAACTTAAGCATAATTAGTACTAATTAAGCGTTATGTTGGATGATTAACATTAATTAATTTGGAACTATGGTTCGAAAGTTTTGTAAGTTTCTCTCTAGCTATTGTGCTGATTTTGTCGAGATATCAGACTGCCCAAGGCTAGTCAAACCACTGGAAGAAGAGGTTAGACCGTTCTTTGTACTGGTATGATTGTTCGAGTGCGTCCAGACTCATTTTTCTTGGTTTTTTTTTGGAGTTTTCTTTGTGTTTGCTTAGTCTTCGATCTATATAACTTCATATATCTATCAGATTGAAGAGCTTCAATTCCATTTTGGAAAAAGATCTCGCAAAAAGTGTTTGATAGTGTTCGCTCCTATTCACACTAAGTGGCTATTCTCGGTTCTACACACTATTAATCTGTTATATTGCTCTGAAATAAAAACATCGATTTCCTTCGCCACCGGGTTATAGTCTAAAGGGAATACGATTTCCGGTCACTGAAAAGTCACCAGGTTTTTCTAAATACTACTGCGTCGTCTCTTGTCGACGGCGTTCTTGATAAGGACTGGATTGGTATCGAGATCCTGGACACCAAAGAAGTACCATTGATAATTGTCTTGTCGTGTATACATCCTCCATGCCCTCATCTCACGGGTTGAACAGGAAAGAACATGCATGAATGGATGATGATCAGAATGTCACTTTCGGCGCTATGCATGCATGCTCGAATTGCAGCAGCCACTGCACAGATGGCTCGAAGGCTTCCACCGATGGTACGCCTGTTGGGATTTGGTTTGGCCGACCACGTGTAGAGATGCAGGCATATGTGTGGTTCGGCGACCTTGCTTGTCCATATGCATGTCAGGTTTGGCTATTGGCCCTGCCCATAGAGGACAAGAAATGATGTCCACGTGCCATTGCTCGCCTGCGTAATTCTTGGTCTCTGCAGAGTAGCTGGGAATCGACCGGATTAAGGGTCAGATTCCTGCACCAGTTTGTGTGATGCCTGCTGCTTTGCCTTGTACAAGTTTTTGGTTCTTGGCAGTGTTTCTTGTTAACTGGATGGAGACTCCCCGTGTTGCCACGGAACTTTTGTAAGACTTACAATATTATGTAAGCTTATAAAATGATGTAAACCTAAACATGTAGAATTATAATGAATATATATAAGCTGCAGCAAGGAACTAACATGAAGCATCAATTACAGAGCTTGATCTGATTCATAGACACATACATCTGAACAGAAACCAATAGGTCAAATCCTGTAAACATTATAGACAAAAAAGATCATGGGGGAAAAACTCAAGGCAAGGAGAGCAAATGATATGATCAACGGGAACTCCCAAAGGACGACCACGTACGAACATGGCATAAAGTAAGAAACAATTACACAATAGAGCAAAATCTAAAATGTCGGCAGTCTTCGAGGAACAACATCAGGGAGAAAAACCATGGCCGGCAGGTAGCAACAACCACGTCTATTGAAAGCAGACAAGAGATCACCAGCATGCGGCCGTTTGAGTGTCACGAGCTACACTGATCATCTTCTGACCAGTCCACCAATGGAGGAAATAGAATACGTTAATCCTAGGATACAAAGAGGCTTTCTCATTGGAGCCATTGGGTGGATTTTTTTACTGATGGTTTATGATTTATAATTTAAATATTTGAATTCTAGTTGTTCGTAAGAGGCAGTACGTAGAGAGAAATAGTCGTATATGATTTTGATCGGTATAGCTAAACTCAGTAAATATTTTACTACAATTTTTCATTTGACTTTGTCTTAAAAAACACACCATTTAAAAACTAGTTACTGCAGACAGTACAAGCTTAAGTTACAAATAAGCTATAATGAACCCAGCCATTATATATAAATGGCTCCGCTCATTTCGGTTTCAGTTTCTGGTTTATTTTTAAACTATTCCTAAATTTCGTTTTTTTTGACTTTTTGGTTTTTTTTTTGAGTTTTTTGGTCAGTTCTTTTCTTCCTACATTTGTTTGCATTGTCTGTAATAGACTAATATGTTTTTTATTTTTTAAACTTTAATTACACCAAATAAGCTATTATTAGTTACAGTATAACTTTAGGTAGCTATAGTATAATTTTAGTTGTAAGTTATATTTTTCATTCTAAATGAACAGATTTATAGTACTCTATTTCGCTCAGTGATAACGGTGAGTTGGTAGGGGAGACGAAAGGAATGGTTGGTGAGGCGTTGGGTTTGACGGTGCATGCAGTGTGGGGATTGATGTCGTGTTGATGGAAAACTAATGGATCGATCATGGTGGAGTTTTGATTAGGAATAATCACCCTGTGCAGCGAGGAAAGAGGAATGGTAGTGGTCTTTCGTCTCTCGCGGAACAATGGGACGACAACAAATCTATGGATAACGTTTCATATATATATATAGGAGTTCTCCGCAGATGAAAGACATCGAAGAAACGGAGAGCATCACTCAGCCTCATAGTCTTCGAGAGCTCCACCTTTGTAATATTTCAGTTCTAGTATATCCACTATAAAATATCCATCTGAAGTGTGTTGTAACTCTGCTGTGTAAGGTATATTTTCTATCTTTGTGTAAGTAACTTTCGGGGTTCCCGAAAGGGAAAACCATATGTAAGCTTGTTTGTGGAAATGAAGTAGTTCTTTTTCAGTTCCTTGGTTGTTCTAAGTCTGATCATATGGAGCAAGGTTTTATGCTAGGGACCCTATATATATATATATATATATATATATATATATATATATATATATATATATATATATATATATATATATATATATATATATATATATATATATATATATATATATATATATATATATATGACGTGGCTAAACCTTTGGAGTATATTTAATTATAATAATTACAGATAGTGGGAATTGTGATATGCACCTTTCAAGTTTTAACACTTATCTAAAGGTTAAAAACAATAGAGATTGCTTGTATAGATACACATAGCCAATCTGTATCTATTATCATCACTCATCAAAGGGCCATGTCTCAGAGACGTGGCTCCACTACCAGAGAAAAAGAAACTTGGCAATAATTACAGTTAGTGAGACTAAACGTATGGATATATAGGATTAGGATTGGCCCATGTCTCAGAGACGCCTGAAAAGTTAACTCGCTCGAGGGATTTCCTGCATCTTCTTCTAACTGTCACTTACCACAATGCATGACAAATTCATAGAAACGCAATTGATTTCTCTCAATCAATCATTAGGCAGTCTCCATGTGGCTCCATCGACGTCCATCAATAAATTCTGTACCGGGAATGCTCAAGTTTGCTAAATTGGCACTCAGGTGTTTTTTTTTGTGCAGTTTTAGCTCTCTCTCTATTTTTTTAATCTAGTCTTCTCTCCGGGTGCAGAATTACAATAGGCCGACACATGGAAAGTCCACACTCGAAGAGCGCGGAAACTCTATCTCCATGGTACTGTAGTGCGGTTTTTTTAATTTCCATGCAAGAGAGCGTGGAAAATGGCATTATTGTGCTCTGGTGTATTGTAACTACAGTACAAAAGACATGCTACAGTACTATGGATTTGGAGTTTCTGCGCTCCCCGGGTGTGAATTTGACATATGTTAGGTTTGGGTAATTCCGCGTTCGAGAGGGAGCTAGATTTTAAAAAAATACTGAGAAGGTTAAATTTACAAAAAAAAATGCTAGGGCCAAAAGAGTAGAGATTTCTGCATCACTTCGGTACTAGTCTATCTTTTTCTAAAGAAATTGCCCTTTCCCGTTCCAGAAGCCACCGCATCGGCATCGGCTGGCTGCCCTGCACCAAACTAAACTCCGAATATATTTCGACATGTAGGAGCTTGGCTGCGACTCTGATCGTATCATATTGTAAGACGTTAGTGATTTGGTCTCCACATGGCTTCGTTCAGCGGCTGGTGAAGTCCACGTCAATTGACCAGTCGAAGCAACCACTCCATATCTGATTTGTATTAGCAATTGCTTCCAATATTATGTGGCTTATATTATATGTGCACCAATCACGATGATTTGCTTGCGTCAACGGAGATTGTGGGAAGGCCTAAAAGGCCGAAAACAAATTGGGCCGTCCAATTCAGGGCAGGACAACCACCTTCTGGTGTCAAGAGTCCATGATCCAACCAAAGCTTATAGAAGACACGCAGAAGAATTAGAAGTCTCAAAAAACAGATAGTCCAATGGCAACGAAGAGGGAAGGGCATATACAGTAGATTCTACAATCTGCATTGTGTTAGATTGGTTTATTGAGACCTGCCTAGGGCATAGGAATGACTAAGAGTGATTTTTGGATAAGTAGACAGCGTTACAACTTTGCCACTGGGTAACCATTCATAACAAAAAGTCCGGCTGCAACTTACAAGCTAGCCACGAAGCTATATATATACTAACTATATCGATCATGGCCTTTTTGGGTTTGATATGATGGTATAGTTGGATATAGTGGCTGTCATAATAGTCTTGATCAAAGCATTGCAGTCCAGAATTGAGTAGTCCTGTTGGAAATCATGCAAGAACCGAAAGATCAAGGATTCAGTACGTCCTAGCTCAAGTGGTCACAAACAGGTCGGTGGCCGGTTTCAAGACTTCGTTACATCATGTATCGGCCATCTGGGCCAAAAGCCGATCCTTTTTTTTTGGTGCAAAACAAGCTATATAAATGAAGTCGCTATAGTAACAATCATCAAGGTTTCAAACAGGAAAAAACGATAAGATGTACATACTGAAGCATTACGCATCAGAAACCGGCATGAAACTGGTTTAAGCTGTAAGACAGCTAAATAGGTGCGTGTGTAGCGTAGCGCCTGTATGCCACAGACGGACGAAACATAAAAAACGGTCAAATAGCCAAATCCTCAGACGACTCAGATGGCACGTCGGCGTCGCGCCCGGAGAACAGGTCCATGCAAAGCTCGCCGTAGAAGCGGCCGACGAGCTGGACGAACACTGGGCACCTGAGCTTCTCCCAGCAGCAGAGCAGCTCCTCGATGTCCATGAGGTCCCTCACCTTCCTCTCCTCCACCAGCATCTCCATCAGGTGTTTCTCGAAGCTTCTACACGCCTCCTCCACGTCGGCGTCGTCACAAGCGCCAGCGTTGCCGCGACCACCTGCCGCGCCGCCCGGCTTCGTCGACGACGCCAATGCCGCAGCCTCGCCGAGCTGGGCCTGCAGCGCGAGCACCCGTGCGGCCGTCGTGGACGCGGCGGCGGGCGTGTCGAGGGACGGCGACGGCGAGCGCACGGCGCCTCCGCCGTCGGTGGAGGAGCTCGACGGCCGCCGGTCGACGACGTCGTTGCGGTCGGTGTCGGACCGCATGGACATGAGCGGCCAGAAGACCGCGCGGACGGAGCTGAAGCTGCGGGCGCGGCGGCGGCGGTTCTTCATCCTTCCGAACGCGCGGCGGAGCAGTGCCGGCTGCTGCAGAGCCCGCGGGCGCCTCTTGAAGAGCGCGAGCATGCCACTGCACGGCTTGCACTCCAAGCAAGACGACGGCATTGGCAGTGCATGCAATGATGCTACTACTTACTGTTCAGGCCGGCCGTTTGGTGTATGTGGGCGGTCGAGTTCTTGAGCTTTACGCCAAGCTTTTTCTCTTGGTCGTTGTAGTGATTGCTATATGGAGTAGTACTCTAGCTAGCTAGGACTAGGAGAATTGCATTGCATTTGTGCGTTGTTGGTTGCGAGAGCTTGGTGGATCGATTTGGTCGTTGATTTGGATGCAATGGATGGTTGAAGCGTGGGATTCTTATGGGTGATGATGAGGAGGCAGGGAGCCATGGAGGTGGAGTTCACGTAGACGGGCAAAGTGGGAGGACACGATGAGCTGAGATTATAGCCTTTCCTTATAGGCGGCAAAGCTAGCAACATTATATTACACGGGGTACGTGCGGCGGCGTCGATCGACCAGGGCATGATGCAGGACAGAAAATACAGAATTACTCCATATATATGGAGTAGCGATCGTCAGCGAAGTTTAGAGAAATTTTACCATCCTTGAGGGGAAAGAGGTACCAAATTTGAGCCGTTGATCACACTGATCGAACGGCTGAGATTTGGCAGTACCTAGTGGTACCGGACGCGAGGTACCAAGAGGTACAAGGTACCAAGAGGTACCAAATTTTGAGCCGTTGATTACACTGATTGAACGGCTGGATCTAATTTGGTACCTCTTGGTACCTTGTACCTCTTGGTACCTCCTCAAGGATAGGAAAACTGCTCCGAAGTTTAAAATGACTTGGTGACCAATAGTTGATTACAAGATGGCACAAATAGACTGATTAACAAATGCTGCCACGGCTGACCTAGCTGATTAACAAATTTTTGCCTGTGAGTGCAGATTCGTCCATAGATACGCGCAAAGCATCACACTTTTTACAGGAAAGTTCAGAGGTGTGAATTTGTTTGCTGTGACTGTGAATATGAAAACAAGCACCGACACACTCCAGCCAATAACATTTTCCCACCAGTTAGCACGCCGCACAATATTTTTACCCTCGAAGATGTAAGGCTGTACAGTTTAGCTCGTTCCAAAACCTGCCCAAACATTATCTTTTGTGAGTTGGTCCGGTATGTCGAGACAAACTAATGAGACCCCCCTTTTGAAACGTGGGAATTCGACACGAATTCTTGTTTCCTATAAAGTTCCAACGGAAATTTCTGAGAAAATCAATCTCGACGTTCCAAAAAGGCCTAACAATTTCCGGCCTGGCCCATTATTCTCCGATGTGCATTGTATTTTCCGTAATGTTCTGTCTGGGCTTTATTTTCTAGCACTCTCAGGCCTGCCGATTCGTTCGGCCGGGCTGCGTGTATTTGGGCCACGGGAAGGCTTGTGTAGCAAGAGAATCGATCCTTTTTATGGGCATAGAAAGCAGGGACTCGGCAGCCAATCCTGTATGCAATGTAAGAAAGCTGGGCGAATTGGTCGCGGAGTCAAAAGTTGACTTTGCCCCGGACAGGCGAGTAGGAGACAACGGTGTAATAATTCTGTCGTAGGCAGCAGCAGTCGCCAACGAACTGGTCGAAACGACCCCTCCGTGCATGCCATTGCAAGCTACGGGTATGTTTTTCTTTTACTTCGGCTTACGGCTTATGATTTTAGATTGTTTGTGAGGAATGGTATAGAGTAACAGAAATTTACGCGTGATTTTGATCGATATAAATGATGTTGCTTTAGTGTGTATTATAATTAATTTATAAACTCTGTCTTGAAAAATACTATATTTAAAAGTTAATTATTTTAGAAAAACTAAAAAGCAACCTCTCGAAATTGAGAAGAAGAAACAAAAACCGAATAACGTCGCGTTTCATTTGCGTGGTGCCACCAGGGATCACGGCTCGATCGGCGCAAAAAAATAGCAGCTTTAAAGCTGTGGGCGTGGTCCGGCACCGAACTGTCCGGCTAAAGCCGGGCGCATGGGCATCTGGCGCCCGGCGTTCGGCCGCGCTCGATCAACCACCGACCGGTCCCCGTCGGAATCATGCACAAGCAAACATGCGTCATTTCTTGATCTGTTCTCCCCATCCATCCATCCATCCATGCATGCATGTGATACGAGCCTGCATGCACAGCATGATCGAGCACGCACTTGACACGGCACGTATACGTACTGTCGATGAATTACTATCGATTTTACAAAATTAATACGAAAGCATCAACACTTCGAATCACATAGAGGAGATGGATATTTAGATAGGTTCGAATCTTCTCCTATAAGAATAATAACCCTATTTCTATATTATTGTATTCGATCATAATGAAATATCTAAAATTACAAGTATGTAATTAATGTTTTGTGATCTTATCTGGTCGTCCAATGTCCTCCTTAAATAGCGTCGATGGAGTGGCAGTTGATACCTATGAAGAGACACCTCGTCGTAACCAACTAACCGCACTTGAGGAGCGGTTCTTATCGGTGAGATGTTCTTATAGCGTGGTTGTCATGCTGTTATTGTCAGAGACACAGAAAAAAGACATGCGGTTATGTGAGTGGTGCAAGGGCGTGCGTTCCCCTTATTAACCGCGTGTAGTTAGTTATGGTAGACTTGACCCTTGGTCAAAGGTTCATGCTCACGCGTCTGATCATAGGTATCTCCAACCAAGGGTGGTCGATGTTGAGGAACCGTCGCTGGCGACCAGTCCGAGTGATTCCTCTGTTTAGAACAAGAACGAATCAATCACAGAATCACAGAAGAATAGATTGAACACACAGAGAGATAGAGAGAACTCCTGGTCTTTCTTTATTGCTTTCATTCATGTGTACATAATGAGGGGGTATGGCTCTCTATTTATAGACTACAATGAGGTGCCCACCATGGGCCGCGGGCTGCTGGCCCAGGCCTAGGTTTCTTAACACTCCCCCTTGGGCACTCATCCGACACGTTCATGCCTCACTAAAACTCCATAAAAACCCAGTGGGAAAAATTTGGACAAAGAGCACATGATACATGTGATGCTGCGATGCACGAATTACCTCATTAAAAACCTTGGTCGAGAAACTTCATGGAAAACTCGTCAAGGGAAAAAGAGTACAATTCACCCAATTTCATTTGGTCTTCAGGACTTTATTCTTTGGGTACTTAATCTTCATGATCAAGATTTACTAACGGGCTTGAGAGAATTCTCCCCCTAAATTTTGCACTTCTCTAAGTCTCATCATTCCAATCCCTCACGCGCACCTTTCAAGACTAGATGCGTGGAGTGACTTAGTGAACAAATCTATATGACTTAGTGTGCAGTACTTCAATCTTGTCCATCTTTGCAATTCATGAGCATAGAGAAACTTGGGGTTGATATGCTTACATAGTCCGTCTGCACTTGTGCAACGCAAGCTGCATTATCTTCATGGATAATTGTGGGGGTTTGCACAATGTTCATTCCACATGACTGCTGGATGTGGTGAACCGTTCCGCGGAACCAAACGCACTCTCGTGCGGCTTCATATAGTGCTATAATTTCTGAGTGGTTCGTCGAAGTAGCTACAAGGCTTTGCTTAGACGATTTCTAGAAAATTGTAGTTCCACCACATGGAAATACATAGCCTGTTTGTGACTTTACGGTATGCGGGTTTAACAGGTACCCAGCATCTGCATAGTCAATCAAGTTCAGATCTTGATTCTTTCTGTAAAACAATTCAAGGTCCTTGCTTCCTGGGAGGTATCGGAAGATGTTCTTATGCCCTGTCAATGCCTTTTGATGGGCTCTGCACTGCACCTTACTAACAGGTTCACGGCAAAATCAATGTCCGGTCTAGTGCAGTTTGCTAAGTACATGAGTGCTTCCACTGCACTCAAGTATGGGAATTCCGGTCTCAGGACTTCCTCCCCCTCTTCCCTAGGTCGGAAAGGATCTTTTTCTTGCTGTAAAGACCTCCCGATCATCGGTACTTTCGATGGGAAATGCCTTCTCGAAGCCAAACCTTTCCAGCACCTTCTGGGTGCAGGTCGACTGATGTACCAAGACTCCTTCTGGGACATGCTCAAGCTACAGGTCTAAGCAAAACTTGTTCTTGCCCAAATCTTTCAAGGGCCCATTGTATTTTGTCTGGCCAAAGACTCTTGTAGTTCATGTCTAAGCCGTACGAGTGATACTCTACGCGGATACACTGACAAATGTGCGAAGGAGGCAAGGTAAAACAGCAACGGATCGACATATGTGCAAAGGAGAGAGATCACGCACTAGAAAAGATGGCTATCGCACGGTGACCGTGCGGCCTAGAATTTCAATCGTTAATTAAATGAGCATCGCATATCGCTAATTACGATTAAATAAACATAAATTAACATAGTAAATTCAGAGTTCATAAAATCCCAAAAAAATTAGACAATTAGATTGACGATGTTGGAAGGCCGTACATAAAATTTCATAATTTTTAGAACTTATTTGCTATATGTAACAACTCTTACAAACAACATAATCGTATGAATTTTTTAGCACATTCACATTGGATAAAATTATACAAAAATTACACAATAAAGAACGCTGTATCAAGAGACTGCACATAAAATTTTTTAATTTTTGAGCCCATTTGATATATTTAAAAATAAAAAATAGTAATATAAAATAATAATCAAGGCAAATAATTTAGTCGGCTAATTAGCCGACTTAATTACCTACCGCATGGTGGCCAGGCGACATGCTAGGTGGCGCATGGTGGCCGGGCGGCAGGCCGTCTGCCGCATGGTGGCGGGGCTATAAGCGCCACGTGTCAGCTTTACGCCGTTGTCGTTCGATCACCGTACGGTAGAAGTATCATTTATATTATTATTATTATGTATATCCTGATATTTTTGTAAATATGAATACAAATAGTATTGTATATGTCAAAAATTCTGGTTGGACGCGTGTATATGTAAGTTTGTACATTGACGCATGTACACGTGTGGCACGCTCACACGAAATGAACACGGATGGATAATGCTGAGGGCTTCGGCCGACCGTAAGACAGGGGATTCAATGTCGGCTTAATTGCTGATCCTACATGTACTATTGCATCGTCAGTCGACTTGCTTGTTTAAGAATTATTAAATCACTACTACAAGTATGCATCGCCGCAAAGGTAGGCATTTTTTTTGTCCTGCTCGTGTCAGGAACTCAGGATCAATAAATTTTGCTGCATGATTCTGTGAATATCAGAGAACAACGCCACCGGTAATTAAACTGGACGTGTGAGAAATACTTTTGTACCACGTACTCCTACCCTCCTATGCGTGCGTGTGTCCCGCAGCACGCACGAGTTTCTAAGTTTTAATTTTTAAAAACTAACTTTTAAATAGATAAATTTCTCAATATAGTTTCTATAAACTATTTATCAGAGTCGTTATATGAGCCATTTTGAATTAAATGGTTCTCAACACGAGTGTCCCTCACTCTATCAATCTTTCTCACAATCAGCCAAAAACCATAATCAAAAGACATAGAGTCTATTTTTTAGATTGTTATAACTTATTAATATAATAAATAGTAATTACTGAGAGGTGTTAAAACCGTTGAAAACTAAAAAAGAATAGGGTTCAAGTGGCCAAGTATCGGTGGCATTATTTAATTAACCGTGTCAACGATGGCCTGTGGCCCGACGGTGGAAGCAAGGGATTGATACGGTGTATCTTCTTTAATCAAAGTACATATCTATATATTCAATTAAAAAACGTGTAACTATGCTCTATGGGCTCTAGATCCTCAGCAAAATTTCTAGCTTGTGTAGTCGCGTAAGGTGTGTATCATCCATATACTCTCTCTCTCTCTCAATATTAATTGACAGAGCCAATACATACATGTCTTAGTACGTAGTGCTGGTGTGTCAGCAATTCAGCATGTAGTATTAGATTACTTGCTGCATGATTGATTACTAAAAATGACCCCCATGAGGCCATGACACTGAACCTAGGTTTCGCATAAACTTTGTTATTTGGGTACACTACAATGATGCTATTCGAGTAATCATGCATGGGTCTTACTAATTCTCCTCTCTTCAATCGATTGTAGTACCTAACAGAACACACCATCTTAATTAATTATCCACCTGCCTAGCTACCTGCAAGGTCTAAATGTCAATACCTGTACTCAGAGATTAAGGATGTTGTCTTCTTGCCAAGCTATCAGCCTATTTTTTGGCTACAATGGATGCTAATTGATAGTTTTTATCCTAATATAGGTGTTTATACAATTAAATTGAGTATCGATAAATTGTTTTTAAAAATAAAAAAATCATTCCGTTTATTTGTTTGAAAGAAAGGCATAGTTAGCTAAGCTACACCGGTGGTTGCTTGCTAGCTCCCTGCAATTCTAATCGCCAATTTGGTATGCACGAACTAACTTGGCACAATCGAGCACTGATCTGCACTTGTCTAAGTCTCACAGAAATAAACTCCTAGTGTTCCCGCAACCACTGGCAGAATGATCCCGTGAGGCGAGGTTCGTCTCGTCGTCCGGCAAAACGCGCCGCGAAATCATGAGCGCGATAGTACCTGCTCAAGAAAATGCGTGCCAAACGAATGATTCCTCTGCTCGTGGCACTCCCAAATTGAAGCAGCTTTTGAGCTGATCAAATCAGTATACAGGAAAGAAAAAGAGCTGGAATTCGGAAGCAATGCAAGCGTCTTCAAATTTGAACACGTGAATAGTGGGAAGCTAGCGTGCAGCAAAAAAAATGTCTTCTGATTGCAGTGCAGACATATGCCATATCTGAATATCCGATCAGCACTCTGTACCAGTAAAAAAAATGTGTGGTAGCATGGCAAACCTTGGAGGCGGCAAGAACTGTAGAGCTAACAGCTTTTGCAGGTTTGATGTCCCAAAAAAAAATTGCAGCGCCCCATTAATCTGTTACTGTTGTACATGTTCTGGAATCACTACAGTGGAGGCTCCTGCCGCTCTGCACAGTCCAATCTTATACGGCAACCAAAAGCTCCCAACAGTTAGTTAATCCAACTGGTGTGGTGTATACGACATCCGGCTTCCTTACTGAAGTTTTAAGAGTTTGGTTCCAATGACTCTACGTCAGGTGGTTACTTGTGTGGTTTCTTCGAAATTTGATCTTGTAGTCTGTTGGTGCTAAGTCTTTCCACGATACATCTCTTTTTTGTTGAGAAATGAAATGCATATCCTTCAACCTATTGGAACCCTGTATAGTACATTGCTAGTTAGATATGCTAATGTTCCTGAATACATATAGCCTTTTGTAAGATGAACGCGAGCTACAAGTGGTGCAACTGTGCAGAGCATTTAGGTGCCTGACTGCATTAAGGGGTCTATGAGCCTGTGTGCAATTAAGTTGCCCCACGTGAGGATCAAAGCAAAACCCTTTTGATTTGAATACAGTGATGCGCGGTGGACCAAGTTTAGACTTTTGGAAGTCCCCATGTCCCCTGCAAGCACCGTATCATGGCTGCCTGCCTCAGGAAATGACTTGGTTCACACTCTAACCTAACAATTCATTCACCTCCTGCCGAAAACTCATGTGCAAAGTCCTGGTTTAGTTGCAGAGATGGCCGAATCGAGCTTAGGATAGAGACAATTAGTAGTACTTGTTGCAGGCTTGTGGTAAAAAGCTCCATGCCTGTCCTGAATCACTGTGTGGTCTGCATCCCTACCCTCTCCTCTCCCGGTCTTCAGTCCCCACAACTTTACGGATTGCAGTCTCCATTTCAAACATTTTGACTTTGTGCCTTGTTGTATTGCTATCTAATGAATCCACTGTCAAAGAAAATTGAAGTTTCATTGTTCATTAATGAACAAACACTGGAATTTTACTGTGCAGCTCCCCTGTACACGCATCTTTTTTACATTCGACACCGAATGCTTGTTCTAACAAAATACAATTGTAATAATCTGTGCAAGAGAGTTGCAATGTATACTGTCCTGGTTAAGCACCCATGCACACTGAGACAGATGGCAGATTCTTATGAGATGCCGCTTACGCTTTTCCGCCGCAACTTCTCTCGCCTTCCGCCCGCGGCAAACCCTTTCGTAATAAAAAGTGCACCGCGGCTGCACGCACGGCAGCTCACTCCACGCTCCCTACTGCAAGTCTGCAACACGAGGCAGAGAGGAGCGTGAACCTTCAAGTGTGTGCGGGTGCGCCGCTTGCTCTCCTCTCGCTCCCGCACGGGACGATGCCATTGCCGAGCTCCTGGTTCTACAAGCTGCGGCGCAAGAGAAGCACGGCGAGAGGCGAAGCCGACGATGCCGCGGAGTACACGAGCAAGCCGAGAAGCCGTCAAGCTCCGGTGGCGACGTCGCAGGCTGTGCTGCCTCCCTGCTCCCCGAACAGAGCGTCCTACTACTTCCCGAGCAGAGACCGCCGCCTCCCTCCGAGTCCGGCCGAGGACAACTCCAAGCTCCGGGACACCCACTTTCCGCGCAGCCCGCAGCCCAACGACATCGTCTTCGACGTCGTCGCCGTCTCCGCCCCCCGTGGCGCCGACCGGCTCGACGGCCTCAAGGCAATGCCGGAGCTCAAGCTGCGGCCCATCCTCACCAGGCCCGCCGCCAAGAAGGACGGGAACGAGGCCTCGGACAGCGGCACCAGCGCGGCCGCGTCGCCGACGGCCAGGGTTCGGCGGTTCCACGTGAAGCCGAGCGGAAGGTGGAAGGGGCGGGTGGCGTCGCTGCGGGCGGAGGCCAGGCTGCAGAGGCGGCGGGCAAGGCGGCGGTGGCTGTACGAGAGCCTGGTGGTGGTGAAGGAGTCGTTCGACCCCGAGGCGGACTTCCTGGAGAGCATGGCGGAGATGATCGCCGAGAACGACGTCCGGTCGGCGCGGGACCTCGAGGAACTGCTCGCGTGCTACCTCGCCCTCAACGCCGCCGAGCACCACCACGCCATCGTCGGCGCGTTCCGGCACGCGTGGCTCGATACAACGAACGCCAAGCAAAGGTCGCAGGGCTAGTTACCAGCTCGATCGCCGATTACTGCAAGCAAACGCAAGATTGCTACGTGCCTCAGGTGCCTGTGCACAGTATGACACCTCGCGCGCGCGCGTCCATGTGAATTACGGTGGTGATATGCATGCATGGTTATGGGAGTTTCTTGCAAGTCGCAAGATTGTTTGCTTGATTGGTTGGTTGCTGCTGCAATTCGTTCTGCAAAGCTGATGGATCGATGAGTGAGCGCATGCGCGTATCCCGCTTTAGTTTCAGTCTTTCAGAAGGGAATCGATCGTATGCTGTCTTTACAGATCGGAGTAGGCCTACGTGCGTCAGGGGAAAAAAATGGAAGAACCTTTTTTTTTTGTTCTGTTAATGCTATGGACTAGCTAATTAGGGAAGCATCTATGCATAGTGTCATGCATGTTACAAATTTCTGTTTAGTTTTTTAGATAAAGGAATACCAATATTCTGGCCTTGATCATTTCATGAGAATGACTACAGCCATAGTAACAAACCAAAGACACTCCCCACCACACGAAACAGTGATACAACAACTCCTGAGTCAAGCACTCACGCCAAAAGGACTTAATCCTCTAATCTAAAACAAGTGTTCCATCCAAACTTGCTGAAGATCTCCAACACCACTCTCTCCAACCTCGTGCAGCCTGCTAACAGCGCCCTTCTCGCTTTCTCTTTAGAACATCCATGTTATCTTCATATAAACTAAAGTTTATATGAACATCCATGAAATCTTCATATAAAAAATTCGTGAAGAACATCCATGAAATCTTGAAGAACATCATGAAATCTCGCCCTTCTCGCCCTGCTAAAAAATTCGTGAAGAACATCCATGAAATCTTCATATAAACTAAAGTTCCTTCCCTAACTTCATGTAGTAATGTAAATGTTAATATATAATAGACTACTAAAGTATTATGTAAATGAGCTAAGCTGAAATAAAAGATATATGTTGTGAATATCTGGCTCTTGAATATACGGATAATCCGTATTCAACAGACAACGAGTTGTCGAAGCCGTATTTGTATCCGACAGAAAAAATCCGTACTTGTTTCTAATCCGATACTATCTAACAAATACCTTAGCTAACAGTATCCATATTTGAAAATTATCCAAATCGATCGGGAACTATCCGATCCGCTAACAGCTACTATAGTGCCCATTTCAGTTTAAATGTCAATAGCCGTTGCTAAAAAAGACATTCCCTACAACCGTTTGCTTGGCTTTGCCACAGCTGCTGTTCTTGGGTGCAGAGGTCACCAACTGAAGAAACAGACGCCCAGAAAACCTTCCTGTCATGTAAGATTGATCTGTCAGTTTTCCAGGGCACAGGCTTAACTGCATCTGCATGGATGTACGTGTGGGCCCGGCCTGCTGAGCGTGAGGTGTGTGCAGCGCAAAAAGGAGAAAAGATGGAACCTCCTGGCCTGCAATGCCAATGGGCAGGAGTAGGAGGACCTCTTGGTTCCTTCGTCGGGCCTGGTGGCTGCAATGAGCAAAGCTGACTTCTAGGGAGATCCACTCATCAAAAATGTTGAGAGCGTGAAGCATCAAGAGAGAGAGAGAGAGAGAGGAAATGCTTAATGGCCAAAGTGCAATGGATTATCAACAAAAATAATAATCCAGAAGTTCCATGTGAGGGCTTAGAATTCCTTGTGCAGTATGCAGCCTTTTCCTTTTTACTTCATCTATCAGCTGCAATTTAACATCTCAGACGAAGTCCTCACGCATTTTGCTGAATCGCTGACAGAGGAGGATAGGAGAAGGGAAAGGCAGAGCAATGTTTGAGCATGGATGCGACTGCCTAGAGATACACATGTTTCATAAGAGAACAGGCGCAACGTACAAATATTTCGCCATCCGGTAGCTCAGGGCCGTCAGTCCCCTCGCAGTCCTGCGGTGCTTTCGCTTTGGTTCCTGCCCGGCCGCGTGATGGGCGCACTGCGATTGGCAAGAAATGCAGAAAGGTGAGGTGCCCTGCAAAGAATGAGATCGAGACCCTCTCGTCAGAACACAGAGCAAGATGTTTCATTTCTTTGCCATGATATGATAGCTGTCAAGATTGTTTCAGGAGTGAGAGTCTGAGAGATACGTAATGTAGATGCACTGATGTTCTTTGTGTCAGGTGACGCGAAGTGGAGCAGCCTGTTTGTTTCTTAGGTTGGCCCGCTTGCGGCAGAGCGGGCCGAATGGGGGAAGTCGTTCCTATCGGTTAAACTTGGGCCTTCATTCGGCCACTGTTTCGTTTTCTCAGTAAGCCCATGATAAGGCAGTTTGGAAGGCCGTGGCCCGATAATAGCCCATGGCCTTCGGAGATACGTCAGGCAACCGTAGCGATTCTCTCTTCAATCTTTTGCCTTGACTCCAAAGTTTCCTAGCTATCAGATTATCGTCTAATTAACATTTCTGGAATCGTTACAGGGGAAAAAACATTTCAAGAATCAGGAGCCCATGTATCTTTCGTGTACGTACTTAGGCCCCGTTTGGCACGGCTCCACTTCACAAGTGGAGCTGTTTTTTTTACTTCACAAATGGAGCCGGGTGAAGCTACTTTTTTCAGCTCCTTGGGTGGAGCTACTTTTGTCTCAGCAGGTTTTAAAGCACTCCTTGGGTGGAGCTATTTTGTTTTACCCCGTTTGGCATAAAACAACTTCAAACAGCTCCAAGGAGCTGATGGTGGAGCTGTACCAAACGGGGCCTTAGATGGCGTACCAGGCATAACCTGGAATCTCCCACTGGAGACCATAGGTAGATGCGTCTCACTGTACCGCTGTACGTACGTCCATGAGTGCCGGGTTGGCGGTGGTTGGGTTAGAGAACCTTCTCCGGTTCTCCGTTGTGCCGAATGCACGTCCCTCTTCTCCGGTGCCCCTCACGCGTCATCCCGTCCCGAATACGACCGCTGAGCTCGAGGGAATTGCAGCGATCGAGGACGGTCGTTGTGTGGTCGATCGCCACCACTGCGCTCTCGCAGGCAGATCCTGCGTCCCCTCCGGATTGTGACTGGCGACCAGCCGTAGATTTCTATTCCTCCCTCTCTTTTTTTAAGGGGGTTTTGTAGATTTACCCTACTTTAAAAAGTGCACTTTCTAGATTTGTCCCAGTTATCTCAATGACATGTGGGTCCTGGACCCACATGTCATTGAGACATCATGGGGCAAATCTACAAAGTGCACTCAACAGTGGGGCAAATCCACAATTTTCCCTTTTTTTAACGCAGATGGGGTTCGCCGTCAATTTCAACTTTTCAACCGTCTTTTACTCTGATTTTTTTAGAAATCACTTTCTATTAGACTAATATTTCTTTTAATAATCACTATTTATTAAACCAATAAGTTATAAACTAAAGGCATAAGCTGTAGCCTAAAAACAGAGATGTTGATGCCTCGCTCATTTCGGCTTCAGCTTCTGACTTTTGGCTTATTTTTCACTATTTATAAATTTCGTCTTTTTATAGCTTTTTGTCTTTTTAAGCTTTTTTGCTGACTCTTTTTTCCGTATTCATTTGTATTGTCCGTAATGGGCTAACTTGTTTTTTCTGTTTTTAAAATTTAATTATGCAAAATAAATTACCATCAACTACAGTGTAATTTTAGTCCACTACAGTGCAGTTTTAACTATAAATCACATTTTTCAGCCCAAAAGAGCGAGCTCTAGATCCGCTTAATTTAGAGATGTCCTTAAACCAAACATAAAGAAAACAAGTCCCAGAAACAAAACAATCTTTTAGGTGTAGCTATAGCAGTTTCGTGTTAGGCAACGTATATAGGATAGTGCCCGAGTCAAGACTACGCATGCCACGTCTCGTTGTATTTTTCCCACTAAACATGGTCTGGATATAGGGCGCAAACCAGTTGGGTTAATCCTGACTGACCAAATTAGAAAGTTAATTTAGTATTTAGCTAGATTCGATATCGATATCAGATAGTTCATATCGGATATAGTAGTAGAATTGAAAGAGCTAGTATCCGTCTAAATAGTGTGAGTAAGCAGATAGCGAATAGTTATCTCATAGATATCCGGTATGAAATCCTAGCCCAGGAAACTCTACCATCAGACGCAAGAACCTAGTTCTCGCATCGCATTACATCAAACGTGGGCTAGAAACACATCCATTGTTGTGTGCAAGCATGCATACAGATGTGTGAGTGCATGCATGTCCTTCCTTGTACTTAGGGCATCTGTAGTGTATACATTTCAGGGGTCTTAAGCCACCTTAAGGTTGACCTTATACATTACAGGGGTGGTCTTAAGGAGGCTATAAGCAAAAAAACCTTAAGGCTGGTCCTCAAGCTAAAGACCTGACCACAAGCATTAAAATACAATTTTCTTTACATCTGATGTTCTCTCTCCCCAACTACCAACTACCACAACCTCCAACCACCAGAAACAACTCTTCCAGAATGGCGCAAATATGTATCAATGCATCCAGAATGGTTCCAGAATGACCGAACTCTTCCAGAACCCAAAAAAACAGAAGATAAATGGCGCAAATATATATCAATCCTTTTTGAATTAACGGTAGGCATATCAATCTATATCAATCTCTACAAAAAGTGATAGCTCAACTTGATGAATTAACGGTAAACAGCAGCAGCCAACTACACAGCACAACACAGGAACAGCAGCAGATGAACAGCACAGCAACAGCAGCAGCAGCCAACCCCTTGATATCCCCCGAACCACCACATTGAACAGCACAGCAGAGCAGCAGTTTTATCAGCAACAGCAGCAGCAGTTACAGCACATCTACCAACCACCACATTGAACAGCAGCAGCAGCAGTTTTCTACCATTGAGCTCCTCTTTCACCTGGATATAAACCAAAGGAGAGGGAGGTTAGAACCAGAGCGACATGGATCATTCAGGGAAAAACTTCACTAAATTGATGCAAGAGCCTCCAAGTCCAAGCTCAGAACATCCACATTTTGCCCAATTTCAGTTTGGCCAAAACATTCCACCATCCCAATTTCCTCAAAACATCCCACCAACTCAGTTTGTCCAAATCATCCCACCATCCCAGTTTACTCAAAACATTCCACCCTCTCAGTTCATGCCAAACATCAATCCATATAGTATCCCAGGCAACTATCAACAATATGGTTCACCAAGTTTTCAGAATGTACAACATCAAGGAAGGTCTTTGCACTCAGCTGCAAACTTTGAAGCTGCAGCTAGTGGTTCACCACCCATGGCTCAAGGCGCTGGAGATCGAGAAGGAAGCTGCAGCCAGCGAAGAGAAGAGATCGAGATCCAAGATTCAAGTGGTAGCAGCCCTGATGAAGGCAACAGAGGTGCTCGCAGCAATTGGAGTGAGGAGGAGAACATACGGTTGGCTAGTGCTTGGCTAATGCATTCTGTAGACCCAATTAAAGGTAATGGACAGAAGGGAGATGCCTACTGGAAGAATGTGGCTGCAGAGTTCAATTCTAACATGCCTTCAGGTGGAAGAAGAAGATCATCAAAGCAATGCAAAAGTCATTGGGCAATAATTAGCAAGCCTATCAAACATTTCAGTGGTGTTTATGCTCGTGCAAGAAGCACTTGGTCTAGCGGGCAATCATACGATATGCTCATGGACAAAGTCCGTGAGATGTACAAAGGAGAAGTAAAAGGTAATAAACCCTTTGCATTTGAGTATCTATGGAGAGAACTCAAAGACCAACCCAAATGGTGCAGAATTAGAGAGGATGGTGACCACAACAAGAGAACAAAGATATCTGAATCAGGAGAGTACACCTCATCTGGCAACTTGGATAACCAAGAGGTAGACACAAGGCAGACCAGACCGGAGGGACAAAAGGCAGCAAAGCTGAAGAAAAAGGGGAAGGGGAAAGACAAACAACCATCTTCTAATTTGGAAGATGACCAGTTTAATGAAACTATTGCAAGAAGATCTGCTGCATTGGAAAAATTGGCTGAAGCACAAAAAGAAAAGGCAAAGAATGCCAGGCTGAACACATACTTAAATTTGATGGAAAAAGATACATCACATTATGATGAGGACATGCTTAGGAGACATCGACAACTCCTAGATGTGTTATTCCAGGAATTATTTCCTTAATCTGATGTTTAGGCTTATATATCTTTGTATGTGGTGTGATGTCCATGTAGCAAGTGGGTTGTTTAGTTGTAATTTGTGGCAAGCCAAGAGTAGCAATAGCGCTGCCATTTTATGAACTGAAAGAGGGCAACCCCTTGATATCATCTTTGGTAAAAAAAGCTCTGAGTAACAGAGAAATCACAGAATGATTCACAAACTGGAGACTAATTAGCTAACAGAGATACTCTAACAAAAGTATTATATGCTGAGAATAAGATAACTACACACACCTGATAATGGCAAACTGAAGGCAAACATAGTTTTCATACATACCACTTGGCTGCAACTCCAATGACTGAAGACTTGACTGAATTCCATTGACATCTGAGAGTAAATAGTGTGAATTTAACGTTTTATTAGATCAAAAAGAGCAGCCAAAGTTTATCCAGGTTCCCTGATCATAAAATAAGACTTAGGAAATCAATGTAACATCCCAACAGCTGGAATGAACAATGACTCTACGAAGAACATACAATAGAAATGCAACCCCGAGCATGTCCATCTTTCCACTAATGCCAGTTTCCTCTGAATACAATGAAAAAGCAACACATTAAGTACTATCTGAATCAAATTAATTAAGAACCAACCAAGGAATATATGATAAGGTACAGAAATTAAAGCCAGCAATAGCTGAAAGAAACATTAAGTACAGAAAGTTGGGAAACATTAAATACATGCAAAAGAGCTGTTGGGAAACATTAAATACATGCAAAAGAGCTGTTGGGAAACATTAAATACATGCAAAAGAGCTGTTGGGAAACATTAAATACATGCAAAAGAGCTGTTGGAGAGCAACAACTATAAGTAGAGAAAGAACACACAGAATGCATCCATTCATCTGTGTTTACCACTTTTGCACACACAAAATGTCTGAAGAGTCACAAGACCAGTCTGAGCATTCAGGTTCCTCCATCAATAGTGATGACTTACTTGAAGATCTTATTTGGGAAGAGATAAATGATCCACTTGAGGCCAAGATTGAAGCAAAAATTGAAGCTCGACTTCTAGCCCAGCCGAGGATTCACTCACGGAGGTACGTGCATAGAGATCGTGAAGGTGCCAATGACAGATTGGTTACTTACTATTTTTGTGAGAATCCACTGTACACTGAATATCAGTTCCGACGAAGGTACCGAATGAGAAAGCATCTTTTTCTAAAGATTGTTGAAGCCCTTTCTAATTGGTCTCCGTATTTTCGTCAACGGAGAAATGCATTTGGCAAGAAGGGGTTTTCACCTCTACAAAAATGCACCGCTGCCATCCGCATGTTGGCCTATGGCTCTCCCGCTGATGTTATGGATGAAACTCTCCAAATGAGTGAAAGCACAGCCCAACAGTGCCTAATTAAATTTGTTAAGGGTGTGCGAGAAATTTTTGGTCAGCAATATCTACGTAGGCCAACTAATGAGGATATTGAACGCTTGTTACACATAGGAGAGGCAAGAGGGTTCCCAAGAATGCTAGGGAGTTTGGACTGCATGCATTGGCATTGGCAAAACTGTCCAGTAGCATGGAAGGGGCAATATACTAGAGGTGATAAAAAAGTGCCTACTATAATGCTTGAAGCTGTTGCTTCAGCAGATCGATGGATATGGCATGCCTTTTTTGGTGCAGCTGGTTCGAATAATGATATAAATGTTTTGAACCAATCACCATTATTCACACATGTCCTACAAGGAAGGGCTCCAGAGGTAAAGTTCACAGTTAATGGCACTGAATACAATATGGGCTATTATCTTGGAGATGGAATTTATCCAGAGTGGGCAACATTTGTTAAATCAATCTCTATGCCTCAGTCTATGAAGCATAAATTATTTGTGCAAAAGCAAGAGTCGGCAAGGAAAGATGTAGAATGTGCATTTGGGATTCTACAGAAACGATGGGCTATTATACGTGAACCAGCACGTCTTTGGGAGCAAGAAGACCTTGCTGATATTATGTATGCATGTATTATTTTGCACAATATGATAGTTGAGGATGAGAGAGATAACTATCAGCTAAGATTAGATGAGACTTATGATGAGGGGAGATCTTCGACGCCCATAGTAGGACTTGGAAATGGACCAATTCATGGATTTTCTAGGGTACTTGAAATTAACGCACATATTCATAATTCTGCATTGCACCACCAGTTGAAGGCAGACTTAATAGAGCATATATGGAACCGGTTCGGTCATGAAACTTTAGTTTAGTCAGTCTTGTAGTGCACTGCTTGTAATATTAGATTAGATTATCTACCAATGTATTCTTGATGATTCCATTGCATTTCAATCAGTGTATTCAGTTAATCTTCAACATCATGAATGCACCAATGCTTGTAATATTATGTTAGTATGTTTCTGTGTCTGTGTGCCTATTCCATATGTCATCATTCACAGTCTCAGAATCAAGAAATATAAACATTGCTTCATGCTGGGGGTTTTGACTAAATGTTTTGATCAACTGTAGTTTCTGTGATAAAAATTTCCAGATGCATCAACTGGAGAGCATTTAGATGGTTGACATCATGAGTTTAACATAAGATATGGGATTGTATCATAATAATTTTGTCCCTATAATCAATAGATAGTATTCACTGGTTCTTTCTAAACAATAGATTTACTGGCCTAAGATGCATAATCATTCGGTTCAAGCAACCAAACCAGCAGAGAAGAGGAGGAACCCAGTGACTTAGAACTTATCCATTGCAGTTTAAAAATACAATTCATTGGTGGCAAGCAAGCACAATATTTTTTTTGCAACAACAATGAACGCACAAGTAATAACTCCAGTAATTAACTACCAAATTTGTACCGGAGTGCCCTAATTCAGGCGGCGCAGGCGCTGGTCGAAGAGCAAGAGCGGCATCGGAGACGTGTACTTCTTCACCGCGGCCTCGGAGAGCAGACGCGTACTTCTTCACCGCGGCCTCGGAGAGCAAGAACGGCCACCCGCACGCGTACATCTTGCTCCTCTTGCTCCTGGACGGGGGCCACGGGCGGCGGAGGGGAACGGGGCGGCGGCGATGGGAGCGGAGGTGGAAGGCACGAGGAGCGAAGCGGCAAGGGCCAGATCCGGTGCCAGAGGCTGCGGAATCGCGGGGCGGCGGCGGCGGCGGGGAACGGGGTGGCGGCGTTGGGAGCGGAGGCGGAAGGCACGAGGAGCGGAGCGAAAAGGGCCAGATCCGGTGCCAGAGGCTGCGGAATCGCGGGGCGGCGGCGATGGGAGCGGAGGCGGAAGGCACGAGGAGCGGAGTGGAAAGGGCCAGATCTGGTGCCAACGGATGCCGAAGTGTCGGATCCGGTGCCAGCGGTTGCGGAATCGCGGGGCGGCGGCGCCGGGGGGGGGGGGACGGGGCGGCGGCGATGGGAGCGGAGACGCACGAGGAGCGGAGCGGAAGGGTTCGGAGGAAACGGGGGAAGTTTCGCGAGAGACGCGGGTGCGGAGTACAGCTTTTTTTTTAATCTGCCGAGCGGGTCCACTTTAGAGCCGATGGTGGCCTCATACACTACGCGCCGGAGTTGCAATTTAGGTGGGGTCCACCTTAATACCCCCTTGGGACATATACACTATAGATGCCCTTATAAAAAGCCACTCTCCCACCACAGCCGGCAGCCACCAGTAGTCCACCTCCACCACAGCCCCATGCCACACAACCACGCCTCTTCGCAGCCAACGACCATGGCTGCGGCCCACATTGTGTCTTTTTTATTGGATGAAAGGAACAAATGAAAATATTATTATACATTGTTAATTAATCCATCATTAACATGGAGTAGTAATTGACTACTTATGTCAAACTTGAAATGTACTTAGGCTATTATGTCGTGTGACATATCGATAGTTAAGTTCATTATATACCTATGTTTAACTACGTAGCTAGATATTATAATATATATAACTCTAATCACAGTTGCACCCGCACAGACGCACGGCACAGCAACACAGTTAAGAGTTTCGGTAATTGGATTTGGGGGTTAGGAGGGGAGACGGAGTCGGGCCGTCGGCGAGTGAGGCCAATGTGGGCCGTCGGATAGTTACCGGTAGCTTGGACTAATTTTTCCGATAACTCCGAATCTAATGGATATCTTTTATCTTGAATTTATTTTTATATCCAGTAAAAACTATCTGACTCTAAAATCCGATAAAAATGTCGAATATTTTAAATAAGATCTGAATTTATTCGAATAAACAGACGATCAGAAACTGTCCATTCCGTTTCTCCGTTTCCACCCCTGTCAGTCTTACCTACCTGAGGTCGGCTGGAGGCCTGTCATGCATGGAGAACCAATCTCCATTTGCAGTTTACAGAGAAGCAAGACCACAGGAACATCTAGTCTGTGAGGCCTTACCTTCGGACATCGGACCTGGCGAAATTTGTGCCTGCAAGGCCGCGATGGCTAGCGTTGCTACACAAAGCACAGCTGCGCACAGAGTAGATCATGAAGAAACAAAGCACACAAGCACGAAAACGCAGAAAACCAGAGGTGTTACACTAAGTTTTTTTTTTCTTTCATTGTTTTTTCTTATAAAAGTTAAAACGGCGGATCTACAAAGGTGAGGTTCCTTTTTTTAGCAGTTTCCTATTTCCCCCCTTTTTGGGGTTATAGCTAGTTTCTACAGTAAAGCCGCCCTCTTCTAGGAGTTACAGACCTACAAGGATAACAACACCAAAAGGAGGCAAGGATTCTTGGAGCTTTACAAGGCAAAACACATGCTATTACGATGAGCAATAGCATCCAAACTTTTTATGATGTCGGACGGAAATCCTGCTCGAGCACCTATCCCTCAACCAGTAAGCTTCCCTTTCACCTTCTAACTATATGATTAGCTGTGTCATCTCATCTCTAACAAGTATTGTAAGTCTCAGCGGCGACTAGCCTGGAGAGGAGGGAAGTCAGCTTCATTCCTCAGTTGGTAGAACCCTTGTGGCCTGCAGATTTTCAGTCACAGTATTACGCAATTTACTTGACTGAAATGATTTCCATAAAAAAATGCAATTAACACGATTGCATCATGAAGTGCAAGAACATGAGCTTGATTTTCTGCTGTTTCTCCTTAAAAAAAAGAACAGGAGCTTCGTGCATACACTAACTATGAAGACAAGCAGCATTGCAATTGAGACCAGTTTCTTGCATAAAAGTAGTGGCTAGTAACTAATTCTGCCTTTTCTGTTTCCTCGCACTACCACAAGTCAGCACGGGCAATCAATAATTGAAAGGTAAGCATCACGTAAATATTCTAGTCTGAGAAAGAAATGATTACCTGCCTTCGGTTGCACCAGGCCTAGGGTTCTGAATCGTTGAGGCAGGGACTTCTGTAGGCTCCTTACTAGTACGAAGAGGGGGGAATGCTTCGCTAAACTTCTCCCAGAGAGGTCTCAACGAGAAAGGCCCCAAAGATCCAAACTCAAGATTATCCTCTTGTTGTGCTTTGATTTGAGAATAACCCTTTGTGGCAGGTGAGGAGGGCTGGCAGGTATTAGTTACTGGGATATTTCCTTGACCATTGCCACCATAATGAGGAAGCACTAGCCTTGGTGACGATGGGCTTGTTTGACCGCTTTGAAGTTTTGGTGGATGGAATATCAGTGTTTCCCTTGATCCATTCCCAGGTCTGGCAAGCCCTTCATTAATATCAGACTTTTGGTTGTCAATCGTATTCATGTTTGAGCAAACATACCCATGCTGATTGTTCTGAACCTTCAATGGCTGGCTTGATGGTATCTGTTTAGTTCCACTGTCTGTTGATGCTTGCTCCTTGATAGAAACAAAACCTCCTTTTGGAACTAAGCTCTTGCTTGAACAAATATCCTGTTGTGAATTGTTTTGCGTCATCAATATTTGATTTGTTGCACTTTCAACTGCAATATGCTCATTGCTTGGACCAGAACATTCCAGTTCAAATGAGTTGTACTGGTGAAGGTTGCCACTCGGGCTGATTTGAATATTCAACTGTCGATCTTGTAGCTTTGGTTTTAGCTTTCTTCCCTTTTCAGACCACATGCGTTCCTTGTAAGTATCATAACTCTGCAAATATTAAATAAAAAAGCTGGAATGAATAACTAATTACAGAGATTTTAGTGAGGAAAGTACCGATACCTGCTCTGTGCTCTCTAGTTTACATCAAAGGTTTGAATCTAACCTAACAAAGCTTTTGTAATGCATTGCAGATAATCAAGGTTGAACCTAGACAATTTATTTGCAAGTTTTCATTAACCCTGAAATGGTAACAAATCCATTTACCTAGGGAAAAAAGGAAAAGAGGAGTATAGACGTGGTGGCGATTGTTCATTGGTGCATAAGAAAAAAAAAGCAAGAGTCAAATTACTGAAAACAAAACTAATTTTTAAGCCATGGAGCATAAACAAAAATATCATATCCCAGTGTCCTTGCCATTTTGGGAATATACGTGCCGGTTCCACGTGTCTTAGGAATATCCCCATTGATATAAGGCCAAGAAACAGGATAGTTCTCTGAATCAGCTGGAGGAGATGGAGACAATGTCAATCCGTTAGATAGAATATCTGTTCCAGAGGGCAATGACACACACTGCCCATAAGGAAAGAAACAAGAATCGAGTCAATTAATTGAAAACAGAGCTGATTTTAAAATGTGGAGCATAAACAAAAAGATCATGTGCCAAGGGTTCTACCATTTTGGGAATGTACATGCCAGTTACATGCATCTTAGGAATATCCCTTGTGGGATAATACCAAGAAGCATGGTAGTTCTCTGAATTAGCAGGAGGAGGTGGAGACAATGCCAATCCGTTGGATAGAATATGTGTTCCAGAGGGCGATGCCACATTCTGCTGACAAACTGCATTAACTTGGACATCAGCGTGTGATTGCTGAGAAACATCTCCTGTGCTGTGAGAACAATAAACTGGAGATAAGTTCCTTCTCTCGGTATCAGTAGATGAAGCTAACGATAGCCCTGGGGGTCTTGCATCAGTGTTCGACAAGAAGTTCACAGTTGGAATCTTGAAGGAGTCCTCGTCTAGTACACCAGCCAAAGATGCTTCTTTAACTGACCGCAGTAACCCATCAAACAAGGATTCCAGGTGATACTGAACTTTCCGAAGGCATCCCAAGTGCAAATCCAGATCCCCTGAGAGATCCAGCAAATTTGGTGAGAAAAAAGAAAGTAGCAGTTTTTCTTCATGGAGATCAGTCCAATTTGACTTGTTAGCAGGGCAAGAATTTGAAGCATCCAAAGTATTTGTAGGAGTAGAGGAAGTCAATATATGCGATGGGTTGTTTGCATAAATCTGTTGCTGCATAAATGATCTACTGAGGGGCAAATCTTCCTCTGTTGAAGAACCCTTACAGCACTGTTTAATGTTGTCGTCACCATTCTCTGGGGGAAAGGATGAGTGGCTCCTGAAACTGGCTAAATAGGATGATTTCGCACTGGAACTGGCTCCTGATACTATCTTGTCATAATCAGCTGCAGATTTTGTAAAGCAGATTTTGTTCCAAGGACGATCTTTAGCGTCACCTGGCAAATGTCTACTTGAAGTCTTATGCATATTTGGTTTCACAATTGATTCCTTGTCAGGCAGTTCCAATGAATTGTCAGGACTTCTGTTTTCATCTTCATCCATGTAAGAATTTTCCAAGTCTGATACATCTTCGCTAAGTGCATTTTCAGGACTAAGCAAAGATTGGAACGAACCATCATTGCCCAGGTCTGGTCTGTCTCCTTTTCCATGCCTCTCCAACGTGTTTGCAAAAAATCCATAAATTTCATCAGGAATAAGTTCAGAAGGTAACATGAGAATTCGACCAAGCTTTTGTGCACCAAATGAGAAAGCACTCCGTATGCGATAAAAGCTTCCTGCAGAAAACTAACACATGTTAACAACAATTATCAGAAGAACCATCCTTCAAAGAAATCTCCTGTATGTGCAGTTAGGAAAACATGCCCGTTTCTTCACATGCACAGCAGCACAGCATGTTACATGACTGAGCACACATACAGGAAGTGCACTATATGGTTTGGTGGAACATAGCAAAGAAAAAGATACAGTACAGAATAAAGGAAGAGAACAAAATGATGGAGCGTCTCAGTTATTCTGACCTTTGCTGACGCTTTTGCCAAGATTATTATTCCCCTTCAGTGGGTCAATTATGTTTAGATGCTTCAGGCGAAAATTTGCATTCCGTCCATCAGAATCTTTTGGAAGTACAAGAAGTTTATACAATGGGCCCTTAACGAACTCCTTGCCTAGCAGTAATTCATCATGTATGGCTGTAGGTTCATCTGCAAGTCACAGAGATTTTAATAATTATACCAGCGATTACATGCCTGGTGATCCCTCATCGAAAGAAAAGAATAAACAACTCACCAGTTATGTTGGGCAAGGATGACAATGCAACAGGACCATTTAAACTTATGCAGTAATTATCCCAATCAAACTTGCTGAAATATTCCAAAAACTTATACAAGGCCTGTTAAATAAAGAAGATACATTCCAAAAAAAAGTTAGTTTGCACATCTTGTAAAGCTGCTTGAAACTAGTCTGAAAAATGTTATGACTTTCAGGAATTACCTCCAAAGGACCATGCAGGGATTTGTGGAATATATTGAATATGTAAAGAACAAGTGTTTCCAAGGCATAAGTAGATATTAGTCCATGATGAGCTCCCAGTATGCGACTTTCATGATAACACCAGGTCTTGATTAATATGATGCTCCTTTTGAACAGATGATTTTTCCCAACTTCCTGGTCAACCTGAAGCAGGAATGAACATTCAAGTTTGGGATCCACTGTTACACATTCTATTTGTTCAAGTTGCTGGGTATGTATCCAAGCTGAAAGATTTCAAGTGGAGCAGATAGTTCAAATTTGCATTTACATACCAGCTCAAGAAAACAGAGTGTGGACACCCCACCAATTTGATTGAAAGAGATGTCAACAACAATATTCTCAATAACACACTTAATGAGCTTAACCTGGGTGCACAAACAAAGCAGAAATTTTGAGACAATGTATGGAACGAAATCAGTAGTATATAAACGGAGGTAGTCCTTTCCACATATGCAGAGCATAGATTTGGAAAAGGAAAGAACTGCCTTTGAAGAGACCATGCAAGATGACTGATGAGAAACCAAAGAAAAAGTCAAACATCACCAATTGGGAATATCAGACTTGCCTAAACTATTTTGAAAAATAAATGACTAACAGAAGATGCAGAAGTATTAGAAAGAAAATGCACCTCAGCATTGATGAATTGTAACCCCTTTAGCTCAAATTCAGCCTCACTATTCTGCACCTCTGACTCAAGTACACTAAGAACATCATTAATGAAAGTACTGTCCAAAGATGTGTTCCCAAGTACAGTTACATCAACATCCCCATCAGGGAGGTAGGTCTTCAATGGAACTGATCCAAATGCAAAGACCTGTATTATTAGAACAGAAAAGAAGCACCATCTCAGTGAATGTGCTGCACGCTAGTAGCAAATTCAACTAAGAACAGCGTTTCATGCTAAATGGCGCATAAAACAAGTAATACGGGTACCATAGTTTTTTTAACAAGAATATGAGTATTGTAGCCATAACCAAAATATTAGCAGCAAAATTCAAGCACAGTATTATGTACCATATACAAATACACGACCTACAAGTCATGTACTTATTCACGGTTCTAGCAAATAATATGTAAAAGGCTAAAAGTGGCTTATCACATCTTTCCTGTCAGGCAATTGATTAGTCACTGAAAATGATACAAAATGCGGAAATGCTACCTTTTCTGTTCCAAAATCCTCCTCCTTCAGCAAAGGGTCAAATTTACACAATAGAGAAGCTAATCTATTCATGAAATTCATAATTTTGAAACTGAACTAAGGCAATTCATCAGATACCAAGTTTCCTGATAGTTACCAGCAAAAACCGGTGAAAAGCTCAACAGTTGCCACTCAATTTCCAGCACTAACCAGTTTTGGTTAAGAGAATTTGAAATTCTAATTCAAATCTGACCTATCCCAAAACCTTATGAAAAAAACACAGACCAAGTAGAGGTGGCCAGCAACTGACCACGGGTAGCTTGTTAACACCAGAAGTCAGAACCTTGCTACTCGCATTAAAGGAAAGTGGAAGGCAACCTTGTCGCCCCCCTCGTAGGGATCTTCTCATTTTGGTTCCAAGTCAAGTACGTTCGGCATTTCACCACAGAAGGATGTACCACCCGGTCAACATTTCCTCCCAAAAGGGCATGTAATAATAGCAATTCAATAAGGGTATTGTTAAGGGTATTAGAGATAAGGTATTAGAGATAGAATAGGACTCTTATTTGTTTCCTTATATCTCTTGTACTCTCCTATATATATGGCCCTTTGGGTCTCATATCAATACACATAATATTCATAACATGGTATCAGAGCTTAGGTTGAAACCCTAACCTCGATCTACTTCCGCTATTGTCGCTGCCCCCGGGAGGATCGATCTCCTCTCCCGGGGGTGGCCATCTCGTTGGGCGGCCACCTCTCCAGGCCGCCGTGCTCTCCGGCCGTACGGCACCACCGACGACACTTTTGAAGATGCTGCGTTCGCTGGCCGCCGCCACCGGATCGTCGCTGGGCCGACGCTGGACTGCCGTCGGATCTCGTCGCGCCTGGATCCCGGCGAGCCGCCGCGGCCGTCCATCTCTTGGACCGCCGCCGCCGCTCACCTCTTCTGGATCTGGCCACCGCGGTCGTCCACGGCCGTCGTCGCCCGCCGTCGCTTGCATCGGCTCTCACGCCGGTGGATCTTGGGCCGCCGAATCTCCGAGCACCGGCGGTGGTCCTTCGCCCAGATCCGACCGTCTCTGGGCCTCTCCCGGTCCTCTCCACCGCGGCCCCATCCAGATCCGGCCTCTCCGCCGTCGGATCTGGCCACCCGCCACCGGATCCGGCGAGCAGGCCGCCGCCGTCCTCTTCTTGGACCGCCGCCGCCGCTCAGAGCGGCGTTCCCCCGCGGCGGCCCCTCCACGCGCTGACGCGCTCCCGGCTCCGTCTTCTCGCCGCCCGCCGACGACTCGCCGCTCCCACGCCGTCTCCATCCCCCTCGGCTCCTCCGCCGCATCCGCCGTCGCCTCGGGTCGCCGGGCTCTTTCGCCGCTGCCGCTCGACTCTTGTCCGAAGCCGCCGCCGCATCTGGCTCTCTTCGCCGCGCCCGAGGCCAACCCCGCCGCCGCATCGGCTCCGCCTTGCGCCCGCACGCGCAGGCCAACCCCGCCGCCGCATCGGCTCCGCCTTGCGCCCGCACGCGCTGGCCAACCCCGCCGCCGCACCGGCCTGAAGCCGGCGCCTCCACCGCGCTGCCACGCCGCCACCCGGCTTGCAGCCGCCCCCTCTGGCTCGCACGCGGCCGACCGTCTCCCGCCTTTTGCGCCGCCGCCCGAGTGGAGTGAGGGGAGGGAAACCCTAAACCTCCTCCCCTCCTGTTATATGGGCCGGGCAGGCCAAATGGGCCGGGGGCGACGGGAAAGGCCGTATGGGTGGAGAGATGGATGGTGCTAGTATCTGATCTTTTGAGTCAGTTTTGAGTTTTTCACTGTGTCCATTCAAAATCCGTAGTCTCTTTTCGTTCGTTCAAGCCGTGCGAGTCCACAAATTTATTGTCAGTCATAGAAGTGTAGGAATTTTCTTTTGCATGGCAGCAGCCGCTGCTCTTTTCCTTGAGCCGCTGCAGATTGTAGAAGTCTCTATGAGGCCGCCGCGCTTCTTCTGCACCGCGCCTCCGTTGCGCTTATTGTGCATTGCGTCGCCGCGTTTCTTTTGCACCGCGCCTCCGTTGCGCTTCTTGTGCATTGCGCCGCCGCGCTTCTTCTGCACTGCGCCTCCGTTGCGCTTCTTGTGCACTGCGCCGCTGCCGTCTCAGGCTTCGATCTGTGCCGTCATGCTTCTATCTATTCCTCTTCGGCTTGATTTGACAGTTTATTCGACGACTGCACGCAACGACGACTTTATCACGACTCGGATGTTGTATATTTTTTGTTTTAGTATTAACCCTTTTTCAAATGCAATGCTATTGCATACGCCTTGCATTTGTGGGGGGGTGTTAAGGGTATTAGAGATAAGGTATTAGAGATAGAATAGGACTCTTATTTGTTTCCTTATATCTCTTGTACTCTCCTATATATATGGCCCTTTGGGTCTCATATCAATACACATAATATTCATAACAGGTATTACCAGCACACCACATAAATAACTTAAAAACAGTTGTTGACAAGTGCTAGGAATCAAGATATCAGTAATTGGGTACGCTCCTATTTATGCCGAGACACGAACCTCCTACCAAATTCCACTTCTTACAAACAATAAATATGATGAGCAAAACAGCAACAAGGAAGGACCACATTTCCAGATGTAAAGTTGGTGGGTACAGGGCGAGGAAGAACTTGCATAAACACCAATAATGATGCCCCTTATTCATGTTAAATAAGGATAAACCGAAGCTTTCCCATCGTACGCGAAGGGATAATGCAGCACAGTTGAATGCAAGAATGTGGCAGGCAACTATCGCTGCATCGACCTAAAACCTTGTTCCTGCTCTGCCGCACTCTAAGCTCCGAGTCCGTAGGCATGTAGCCACAGCACGCGGAGAAGAATGCACCGCGGGGTTGCATGGATAAGTTGCCATTGCTTGCTCTGTCCAAGCACGTGATGAATCACCCTGGAATGCAACGAGTTTGCAGCTCCCCCACGCATGCATGTACGATTGCGAGCATAAAAGCCAACCCAGACAGGAGCACTACCTGAAATTCACCTTTTTGGGAGGTAAAAAGTGCATCTTCACTCGCATGAAGCCATGAATCGTGCCTTTTTTCCTTTGGGAGCTAGAGTGCTAATTCTGAAGTACCAGGTACTACGCGGTTACATACGGAGAAAGCTAAAGCCACCTCTGCGAAGTGTTTCTAGGAATGTCCTAATCACACTGCTAAAAAAAGAAAACAAGCTGTACTTACGCTAGTAAAAGGGTAAAAGTAAATGTCGTAATCACCCTGCTTAAAAAAACAACCTGTACTTACGCTAGTAAAAGGGTAAAAGTAAAATAGATCTGAGCCGGGAAAAGAGGGAAAAAACTGTACTCAGCAGATGTCGTCACATGGCACAGCAATCCGAAGTACAACAGGACAGACTGATTAGTCAAAAAGGTGCGAGTAAAAAACGACCAGGATAAGCACAGAATAAGAACTGATTCACAGATTAGTCCTAATCCAGGCGAAACGGACCGATTAGCGTAATCTAATCAAATCCAATCCCCAAGCCGGAGGAGGGACACGGTCCTGTACCCAGGTGAAAGCGACGGAAGCAGAGAAGAAGAAAAAACCCGAGACGTGGCGACTGGGATTTGGGGTTGGATTAAGCAGCACGAGGAGGATTTGGGCAGTGGTTGCGGAGAGAGCTAAGCAACACGAAATGGAAGGACCGAGAGCGAAAGCTCTTTTTTTTTCTCTTCTTTTCTGAAAGCTAGCCAAAACAAAGCACAATCCACGCGAACCCCGACACCGTCCGGAACAAACGCCCGAGGGTTTCGTGGGGGAAAGGGAGCGAGGAGAGGACGCACGCACCTCGCAGCCGAGCGACGTGCCGATGAGCCGCTTGGCGTAGCCGATGACGTCCTGGCGCCGCTGCTCCGCCTCCTCGGTAGGGTGCACGCGCAGCACCACCTCGCGCGCCGCCTCCTCCGCCGCCCGCATCGCCTCGGGCCGGATCAACGCCGCCGGAGGCGCCCGCCTAGCCATCACCGCCGCCAGCGTCTCGCCCGGGCCCCGTCCCACGCCGGCGCCACCGCCTCTCCCCCACGGGAACCTCCCGCCGCCGCCTCCTCCGCGTCCGCGTCCGCGTCCGCCGCCGCCACGGCCCCCGTAGTACGCCATTGGAGAGAGCTACCCACTGGCTTACGCGGCGGTGGCCGCTGCCACGCGGGGAATGGAAAGCGCTGCGGAATCGAAGGGGTTAGCAAGGCAAAATCCACACATAATTTTTTTTTCTTCTCCTGCTTCCCTTCCCTTTCCTCTGGTTTAGTCCACTTGCTCTGGCGTTTGGATTTGGGGGCTGGGCTTGTTCCAGGTGGAGTTGGCTTGTATTGTTCGGCTCAGAAGGGAACTCCTCTGGCTGGCTCTGGGCCCCAGTCCGGTGCCCTCGCCTACCCCACTTTATATACGGGAGGAGGGAGGCGGATCCTGGCCGCTCTGAGCTATCGACGGATTATTTTTTTAAAAAAAAGTCGCTTTTATTTACATTTATTAGCAAAATGGATGCCAAAACCAGGGGCAGGTATGAGTACTGACGGTAGCATGCAAATAATGGGAACGGATCCCAATTTTGGATATGGATATAATGGAGGGTATATAATGCAATATTGGATTTATTATTATGGTATAAGAGTGTAAAATCCATTTCATGTTATTGTTAGTGGTAAGAAGTGTGTATGTATTTGTGTGTATAAAGACATGACAATGGTTTGTGGGCAAAAGTGCGTATCCCACTTGCTTTTTGTCATATATATATATATATATATATATATATATATATATATATATATATATATATATAGCAAAATAACAGGGGCACCATGGTGCCCAAACTCCATAATTAAAACTTTCCATCCATGATTAATATTTTCCATCTATGATTGATTCCTTTCCAAATTGATGCATTTTCGAATTTTATATATATATATATATATATATATATATATATATATATATATATATATATATATATATATATATATATATATATATATATATATATATATATATATATATATATATATATATATATATATATATATATATATATATATATATATATATATAGCTAACATAAGCAGGCTGCTTATTTTACAAACTAGCTTATTGGCCCAAACAATTGTGTGTTTTGGTATAATATGGTATAACTTTACACAATTATAAAATTCAAATTTTATATTTTGCAATCTCAATTTGAATTTGAGATAGTTGATTGCACATTTAGTTAGCAAATTTTACTTTGACATTTCTCTCCTTACGTGTGAAAGAGAGGATTGAATCGAGGAAAGTTACACTCTCAACATTTGAATTAAACATAGTGCTATCAATTTCTTTTTTTCAAAGTAATATATCTTTAAACCAACTATTAAATCTAAGCCTTTAAAATTAGGGTCCACAAATTAAGGGTTAGATGTTTTTAGAGATCTTTTTCAAATCAATATATATCTAAGACAACTAGCCTTTAAAATTAGGTCCCACTAATTTAAGGTTTGATTTCCCCCCTGAATTTCTAGTATATTACTCTTTTTTCTTAGTAGTTGTAAAAGACATGTCATCGACTTTTAATATATAACATATTGAACTAAGTAAGTGTGATGTTTTTGTTTTCTCTTCTTGTTACTAAAACTAATTAAATCAACTCTTTGCTATGAATTTTTTTCTCAAAATTCAAATAGATGAGCTGAAAATGGTATTTTTCACACAATATATATAATAAGTACCTAATTAGTACTACTGGTTGAATTCATACTTTCAAAGGACTAAGCAAATTTAGTATATCATTATTATCGTGCCAGCGGTGAATGTAACTCAGATTTTACATTTTCTTATTTTTTTTCACTGCCATCGCGGATCATGTGCATCTGCTTCAACAATTATGTTACGAAATTAATTGCTGGCTACCTAAGTATACCAGTTACCAGTATCTTTTTATGTACATATGCCAAGCATCTGGACATACAAATGGGAGTGACGTGCATTGCGACGTTGCCACACAAAATTCAAGTTTGTTCTGGTAAGCATTACGAATCGGCACCGTATTTTCTTCTCCTAAAAAATAATAATACACCTTATTTCCTCGTAAAAAAGGGGAAAAAATACACGGTATTACCATTCCCCGTAGGGAGCAGCGCAGTGCGAAGAGATGCGTGCATGAAAATGCATGAAGAAAGGTAAAATTAAAGGTGAGAGAAGCCTTTTGAAAGACCAAAAAAGAACTTTTGAAAGACAAAAAGAAAAAGAAAAAGTGGAGGAGTCAAACGTCCACGACTGAAACCGAAATATAAGTGGACAATGCATAAGTTAGCATTGCCACAACGAGTTCAGCACTTTTGTGGCGGCATACATGTATTTCGAGTAAAAATGGCGGCATACATGTAGAAAACGGACAATGACGTGCAAAGGTCACAGCATGCATGCAGTGCCATGATATTTCAAATCTCCCTCTCTGGAAAATGAAATCTCAAATATCACTTAATTAACTCCTCCTAGTAGATCTCGCGATCAAATCCGGTGAAACATTAATACGAGATTTGGCGAAGATTCTTATTTCCCTGTTATGTGTACATATGTTTTTGTTTACTTGCTCAACGTTCAAACTAGAAGAAATTTGTATGCTTGGATTTTTCACCGAACTTTGTGTCACGCCACACTTTTTTAATTATCATATACCTCACGTGTGTTATCGACATATTGTTTTGCCAAATATTTGATAGACTTACGATGAAAAATTTAGACGCCACACTTTCGCACAAAATTGTGCCTACGTGTGGCAAGCAAGCACGTGTGTGGTATACGTTGATCGCTTGGATTCTGTCGATGAAGTAGTACTTGCATTGGTATGGTTATAAATAAAAAAAGCAAAAAAGATTAGACGTGAGCATCAAGTGATTTCACTAGTGATGTAATCATAGATAGCATCATGCTAAGCTAGTATACGCGCGCGTAAGTAGGATCAATACTAGAGACGGCCCTGTTTGGATATGCTTATCTGAGAATCGATTTTAATCTGATCAGGATTTTCTGATAAGTCGCGGTCTGAAGAATCTGCAGTCTGAATAATCTAGGCGTTTGGCAATCCTGATTTTTTCCCCGCAGATTGTCTGTCCTGAGTGTAAAATGACATGTATGCCCTTGAGGCTGATGATAGCTCATTTATTGAATGAATACGAGCTGAATGCAATGATGGTACTAATTTTTCAGTTTCTTTAATATGGAATTTCGTTACATTAATAACTAATCCATAGGAAAATGAAATGAATAACAAGTTCAGCATTCTCATTCTCTAAAATACATTGAAATCTAGATGGATACAGCCAATCACCCAACCATAGATGTGGCTATAGCATCACGCAAAGTACCCATATCCATGTCATCTCCTGAAGAACTCCCTTCACCTGTGCTAGATTCAGTTCCATGCATACTATCATCTAGGATATTTGACTCGAAATCAACATCATTTATGTTATTGTCCCTAATGAAATTGTTAAGGGCCATACAAGCAACTATAATTTTTGATTGCTTGTTAACCGGAAATTGAGGCATGTTCAAGAGAATACGCCATTTCATCTTGAGGACTCCAAATGAACGTTCAATCACATTCCTCAAACTCGAATGTACATAATTGAACACTTCCTTCAATCCCACCGGATTACGACCATGTTGCCATTCGGAAACATGGTACCTTTGTCCCTTGTATGGTGCAAGATATCCTTTCCTGTTAGGATATCCAGAATCAACAAGATAATATTTTCCTACATGTTAATTAGATGACTAAGTTATATAGTACAAAGTGTACTTCAACAATAATACACGAGTGGAACTTTATAGTGATACATACCTTCAGGAGGGTGTGGGAATTGTTCCTTGTATGTGAGCAGAGTATGTAATAATACACGAGTGTCATGCACAGATCCAGGCCAACCAGTGACAACAAATGTGAACCGCATATCAAAGTCGCAAACTGCCAAAACATTTTGTGAAGCATACCCATGGCGACCAATATATTTAGATTGTTCACTTAATGGAACAGTTACCGGTATATGAGTGCCATCAATTGCACCAATGCAGTCTTTGAAATGGGGCCAAAACCTAGCTTCTTGTAGCTTAGGATGTATTGTACCAAATTGTGGATCTTTAGGCCTAACAATGTCAAAAGCCAAGCCCATGACAGATTCTAGCACCTCTGTGAATTTCCTACTAACAGTCTCTAAAGAGTGGCCAAACTTGTTCTTTACTTGCCTTAATGATTGAGGTGCACCACATGTCCACAAGAACATTCCTAAGGCTTCCTTGGTACATATTCCTCTACTTGATTTCAAGCCATAATTTTGTACCAAAGTGTCGTGAAGGCGTAGGAAAACTGACCTTCTCATTCTGAACATATTATAGCATTCAACTGGATTTTGTAGTTGGACCTCAACCCACTGGATTCCAGTCATGACCGGTATTGTCCTAGGAATTTCATTTCTCTTGCTACCATTAGAGCCCATGCACTCCAAAGCAATGTATGCCACCATGAAGTCATCATCATCATATGTGTCAACATCAGCAGTACCTTCGTTCTCACTAGAAACACTAGAGGTACTCATTAATATCTGTCACAACAAAAACATCCATGAATTAGATATTTTTCTCATACAACACTTGGCAAATAAAAGAGCATAGCCTCACACAGGAACTTGGAAATAAATAGCATAGTCTCACATAGCAACATAGAAATAAATAGTCTCACACATTTGTCTCATACATGAAATAGGCAAATAAAGTAGCATTATTTAATACAGGAACTAGGCAAATAAAATAGCATTGTTTCTCCAACACACGAATAATAATACTACACAACACTAATTCTTCTTTCGGTCTTCCCATGCCCTCCTGAGCCAACTTAACCTCCCATTTGGTGTCTTCAAAGTACTGAACATGTCACGGTACTGCTTCTTCATAAGAAGTTGTGTGGCATAGTAGTGCTCATCAGTCTCTTCTTCGGCCCCATCCTTAATGACTTGATTCATCATATTAGACATCTCATCTCTAACATGGTCTACAACTTGTGAGGTGGCTGAATGTTTGCTACTTTGTTGCTTCATCTCATATGCATCCACTAAACGCTTCATGCATTGGTCTCTAAAAGTTTTCTTTTTCTTTCCCTTAGGGGAATAATTAGCTGGCCTTTTTGCTGCCCGCCTCTCAGAAGTGGGTGTTCCATCTCCCTCAATATTTCCTCCATCAATATTTCCCTCAGCATTAGGATCCCCCTCACTCTGAATATCTACAAAAGAAGCACCACCTGTAGGAACAAACGAAGTCTCATTTGTCACACTGATTGCTTCAAACATGATACGCTGCTGGTCCTCATGCTCAAGTGGTACATCTTTGAAAGTTATACAACCTGGCATAGCATGCAAAAAATATATGAATAAATTAGTTATATAAATTTTAGAAACACAATACAACTGTCAAATTAGTAACAAATTGTGTACTCACCGCATTTTGTTCTGCCCACCACTCGTCACTAGCAACAATGCACCCAGTATTAGGATCTCTTCCTAATCCACTAGCTCTTATGTTCAAAGTCTTCCACTGGGTATATTTCTTTTTCATTGTATCCCACATGTTCTTCATTTGCCCTTCATTGTAAGGCCTCTTAGTTCGTTCAAAAAACTTCCTAATAAGATTTGCATAGCCCACACTATTCAAGCAATTTTGCGGCCTATTGTGGGCAAGGACTTCTTCAACGCAAATGTCATTGAAAACCTTGGCAGCATAAGCATCCCATTTAGCCTGCAGCTTTGCACCCTTTTCCTTTGGAACCTTTTCCATCTATAATGTATCTCAATGAATTATTTGACTCAAATTAATTTAAAGTAAATATACAATCCATCCATCACAGTCATACAAGTAAATCCTAAATCCATCTATACAAGTAACTGTCAAATTGGAAGGTTGAAGGAAGATGTCTATACCAGAAGTTGGGCGTCGGCGTCTGTACCAGAAGTTGGGCGTCGACGTCGGATCTTGGGCGTCAGATCTGGGCGTCGGTGTGGGAGTCGGTAAGGAGCCGGTGCGGGCGTCGGGTCCTCGAGCGGGCGGCGCAGGGGAGGTGGGCGGCCTGGCGGAGTCGCGAGAGGGCGGCGGCGGACGGGCGGCCTGGCGGAGTCGCGAGAGGGCGGCGGCGGACGGGCGGCCTGGCGAGAGGAAGCGTGCGGCGGCGCAGGGAGGTGGGCGGCCTGGCGGAGGAGTGAGAGGGCGGCGGCGGACGGGCGGCCTGGCGGAGTAGCGAGAGGGCGGCGGCGGACGGGCGGCCTGGCGAGAGGAAGCGTGCGGCGGCGCAGGGGAGGTGGGCGGCCTGGCGGAGGAGCGAGAGGGTGGCGGCGGCGCAGGGGAGGTGGGCGGCCTGGCGGAGTCGCGAGAGGGCGGCGGCGGACGGGCGGAGTCGCGAGAGGGCGGCGGCGGACGGGCGGAGTCGCGAGAGGCGTGCGGTGGAATCCCTAACGCTCGGTTTGAGGGGTATCCGGGGAAAAAAGGGCTCGCGGTGAAAGAAACGACCCATCGGGCTTGCGGTACAAGATTTTGGACTCCCAGTGCAAATGCCGATCTTTCCCACCGCAGCGGTTGAAAAAATCGAAAAATAATCAAAGCGTTTGGGTGGGATTCTCGCTTAATTCTACCTAGAATCGAATTTTAAGCGTATCCAAACAGGGCCCAATTTGGACGTCTGAAACGTACGTAGCGACAATGGACGGCCCAGCTCATTTCTTGAGCGTTGGATTTCTCATGCAAAGTTTACAGATTTGGCGTATTGGTGAGCAAGAAACGGACCTATTCTTTTTCAGTTTTTGGCTTCAGCTTTTAATTTTCCTATAGTAACTAGTTCTTTAAACAAAGTGTCTTTTAAGATAAGGTCTACTAGTTAATTATAGTACAAACTGTATCGACTTCATTTATATCGGCAAAAACCACACATGAGTTTCATTTACTCTATAATCTCTCACACAAACAACCCAAAAGTTACAAGCCGCAGCCCTGTATACGTGCATGAGACGTATCACTTTCTTGTTTCATATCCACAGCTTTTGAGGAGCACCAACAACATTGCTCTAGTATTTCAATGCTCTCTAAACTTATGCAATGTATCTTAGTGATGGTTGCAATAATTCTTTTAGTTAGTGTAATCCTAGCACACACATATATATAAACATTTTTCCTTATCTTTACTTTATTTTTTTGGAGGGATTCGTGGTTAACCCACTATCATCATCGAACAAGAAAAGATATGTACAATGCGTGTAGTGTGTGTATATAATTAGCTAGATCAACACGTGTCGATAAAAAGACTTTTTTTGTGGAGTACGTGGATTTTATGGTATCGCTTGTCTATTTTTAGTTCATCTTTTCAGATAACACCAAACTATTTTTGGGCATTGGATCTAAAAGGAACAATCCGAGGTATGGTTACATCAGATCGAGCAACCTAAACAAAAATAAAAGAGGATGTTCACTCTTCAACCAAAGGAGGGCCTACAAAACAATACTCTCATACGATATACAGCGCACATAAAATCTATTGTACCGATAATGTTGGAAATAGATAGCATTTGGAATAGTGATGCAGAAATATTTCAATGACATGGTCAGCGTGCTGCTGAAATCACCGATGCTCTATGGCTGTTCTCTCTTGCCATGCAGTACTTAAATGCCACGTCATGGGTCATGGTGTGCTTAAAAAATCAGATTTGAAAATAAAGTTTTTGAGAGATTATTGGTATAATTCTTTAAAAAAGAATTATTTAATAAAAAATCTCTCCATCGTGCTGGACCTACGTGATGTACGTACGTACTTGCGTGTTATGACAAAAATTTGGAATGCTTCTGTCATTCTGTGGTTAATGGATAGCTTCCAGAAGCAATAACACGAGAAAGTTTCAGTTCCAGGTCCATGGGAGCAGTACAATTTAGTTGAAGAATAGTAGTACTGGAACATCTTACAAGACCAGTGAGTTCGTCGTCCTAGTTGTGACAGGGACAGGAACTTTGAAATGTCTTGTACTTCTTCAGACTGCGAAGACCTTCATTTTATCGCTTTTGGGAAGCAGAAGGCAAACATATGCACGCAACTTGAGGCCTGTTCTTTGTTGTTGTGTGTTATGGTTGAAAATTTTAAATTTTATCTATTTGTAATAAAGATTACAGAAAGAGATATTAGCTTGTGATTTTAGATAGTATAGATATTGGGTTTTTAACGTATATTATAATTAACTTGTAGACTCCGTCTTAAAACAACACTCTGTTTGAAAGTTGGGTACTGTAGCAAAAGCTAAAAGCCGGACAGAACAGGCCCTTGTGCCGGTGCTGGTAATTAAGGCCATTTTCGTATTGGCTTTTATATTTTTGTTACTACTTGAAGAAGCCAGAAACCAATATAAACGGTAGCGGAACTGACAAATCTTGGGAACCTAGGTAGATAGGCTGGCCGGCTGGCCAATTGGGTGACATAAGGTGGCTTGCTCGGGGAATCGATGATCTGGCGATGGCAAGGGTACACGAAGGTTCAACGGTCGCTTGTTGGTGAGCCCGGGCAGACGTCCAGTGATGAGGATATCATTAGCAAGAACACTGCATTATCTACTTCAAGTGTTGAACCAACTATACAAGTTTCAATTGGACCAATGACAAGGGTTATGACAAGACAAAATACGATAAGAAGTGAATCTTTTCCTTAGAAACTACTTTTATCCTCATGAGAATTGATCGCTACCTAATACTTCCATTTTATGTGTCTTTAGATTTGAGGAAAATACAATGGATAAAAAAAAGCATTAGAGACATGGAAAGCTAGCCACAGAAGATCATTATGAATGTAATATAAGTGCATATGTCATCATAGCCACAGAAGATCATCATAAATGTGATATAAGCGCACATATCAACATAGACACAGAAGATCAACACAAAGAGGTCATCACATATGGCACTATTACTGTAGTAAATACTGTTTGGCACTGCAGCAAACCAACCTTAGAAAGCTATAAATACAAGGGTGTCTCTCTCCATGTATCATATAAGTTCATGGTTAAGAATAGGGTGTCTCTCTCCATATATCATATAAGTTCATGGTTAAGAATATTAGTAAAACACTTGTTCTTCTTTTATGTGTGAGCTATTTCCACCACTAATTGGGATTGTGTGCTATTTTTGAGTTGCCATTCTATTGTTCTTGTAATTCTTTGGGATTGCTTGAATATGTCTACTCCACGATAACGAGTAGACAAAGGCCATAGTATGCGGTTGAGTAAGAGTGTTGAAGGTTGCCGTATAGAGACGGTGGTTGGCCGCATCAATTGCTAGGTTGCATGGACTAGCTATGTATAATCTTATGTCGTAAAGATCGGGCACCCCTCCCTGCATCACATAGGGTCACCGAGTGGTGGCTCTGCCGCTGAATATGAACACATGGCTTTTTGAAGTGGCTTCTCCGCTCCACTCGCTCCCGTCTCGCTCCGAGCATAAGTTAGAGGGTCATGGACACATCACGTACTCTATTCCTCTCGCTCTTGTATTGTGCACACATCTTTCTCACACTTTTTGCATCACTCGTCCTCTCCTTCTAAAGCCACTTCCTTTAGCTGCTACTATTTATTTTCAACCAAAATTCATCAGTCATAGCCAAAATCCATTAGTAAAAGTCAATATAAGCGCTCTCTAACTAGTGGAATTGGTGCGACGGTTAGATATTGTAGTATTGTATTTATTATACAAGCCTAATTATTATGGAAAATATAGCTGTATTTGTCATATAACTGTATTTGTCATATAACTGTAACAACTGTAATATCTATATCGGATTAATCCGTTGTTACAGTCTGATCATACCAAAATAACGGGTGTACATCATTATCTTTATCTCAATTAATGAGAGAATTTTTAAGTTTTTTTCTTTTTTATGGATTATGTAGGAATTTCTAGTCCTTAGGTGCCTTCAATACCTCTAGTTATTTATATTTATTATTATATAGATAGATAGATAGATAGATAGATAGATTAGCTTTGAGAGAGAAAAGAGTACATGGGTACGTGGAGTTCGACATGTTTTGGATGAGATTAACCAAATCCTGGCCATTGCGACCATCATAGCCTCCTTCCCCCCATGAAATAAATCCATCCTGCATCGAGCCATCCGCATCCAATGATCCAAAAAGCAATCTTTTTGCAGGGACAGGAGGCCATGCATGCATGGTAGTTGCCGTTGTGCCCAGGGAAATATCATCCTCCACAGCCTCGCAATCAGTCGTTATTCGTTACTCGATCGGTCGGGCCTACCGTTTGTAACATGAGACAACTGGTCGCTTTCGACGTACAGAAGGCGTAAATTCTGCAGTGTCGCTCTCATGCCAGCCTCATGCAGTGCCAGTGTGCCACTCCAACCAGTGGGAATACTCCCTCTATTATTAGCCCAGGGAGTTTCGGAAGCTCAACGCGTCACGTCACCTTTTTTCCCCCGAAAAATCTCTGTTTTTTCAAAAAATTACATATAAATCCTTTCTTTTTAAAATAGTCCTCCAATATTACATATAGATATTTACTTTTTCTAGAAAACACTCATTTTTCCCGTAAATACGTATTATATACACTTGAGGAGAGGATCAAAAATAGTATTATATACACTTGAGAGTTACTTCTAGTATTATTGTGTTTCACGGGGCAAAAATTTCCAAAACTCACGATTGTGACTTGACGCAGACTCGTGGATGTTGATCCCGGTGATGGGACCTCGGTGAGCGTGCTTTGTTCCTTGGTGATTTCAGCGGCGAGAAGACCGTGTCATCGAAAGATTTCTGCACCATTGTTCCCGTCCTATCTACTTCCAACATTATGGGTACAATAGATTTTATGAGTGCTGTATATCGTCTGGGACAACCAGGCTGCTATTTCCAAAGGGTAGTTCCATCATGTCACATCGTATATCGCTTGGAGAGCCCACAGAAAGTAGGTGTCAGAATGAGGGCTTTTCCTTCCGGGTTAATAGAGTGGTTTTCTCAGTCCACTAACTTTTAAATAATATATTTTTTTAAAATAAAATCTATAAATCAATTAAAATAGATATTGTTCTGACTTTATTTATATTGGTTAAAATTGTACATGAGTATCTCTTCTCATATTTTTTTTGCAAATAGTCAGAATTTAAAATTTTAAGCTAAAAATTAAAAGCCACAGGCTGAGCTCACCCGCCTAATTGGTGCCATGCTAGTGATTCCGTTGTCCTGAAATCATGATGTTGTTTTGATTATCTAAAAAACAATAAGCTAGCTAGCCTCTTTATCCTGTTAGACAAGTGATTGTGACATTATCTTGTATTGCTGTAGATATATTAATTGCTTTGTGTGTTGTGCCGGTCTGAACTTTAATGCATCCGACATGTTGGACAATGATTGTGACACAATCATGTATTGCCCTGATCGGTTCGGCTTGAGTTTCTGGCTTCTGGTTTATTATTTACTATTCAAAAATTTCGTCTTTTTCTGAACTTTTGGCTTTTTGTTGAGCTTTTTTGCCGGTTCTTTTTTTCCCGTATTCGTTTGTATTATACATATTGGGCTAACATATTTTTTATATTTTTAAATTTTTTAAATTTAATTATGCTAAATAAGCCTCTGTCAGCTACAGTGTTTTTTTCAGCCAGCTACAGTGTTTTCAACCATGAGCTTTTAAGCCCAACCGATCACCACCTTAATTATTTTGTGTGTGCGCCGGCCTGAACTTTAGTGTACCTGAGACTGGTCAATGCTTTCGTTTCCAAGATATCGATGATATCGGTTGTTACATATGATCAGGTATGGCCCGCTCGGTTGGACTGAAAAGTTATGATTTATGGTTGAAATTGCACTGTAGCGGTTGAAATTTTACTGTAGCTGAAGGTAACTTATTTAGCGTAATTAAATTTAAAAATAGAAAAAATATGTTAGCTCATTACGAACAACGTGAACGAATACGGGAAAAAAAGAACCGGTAAAAAAGCTCAAAAAAAGCCAAAAGTTCATAAAAAAGACGAAATTTATGAATAGTAAAAATAAGCCAGAAGTCAGAAGCTGAAATGAGCGAGGCCTTTCTGTTGTTAAGTTTTTAGTTAACAGTAAACAGAAAATTGCCAAACTGCTGTACGCTAATAAACAGGAAAGAGAGAATACAAAGCGAATTTACCCACGCGTCTAATAGGTGAACTACAATATAACACTTTGTTTCAATTTCCTTAACCTACATTGTCACCTTAAACTTTTTGAAACAACAATTAACATTGTACAAACATATAACTAGTCTGCCCAAACTCGATCATGTGCTCTTTTTTTTTTTTGAAAATTGGCCATCTGGAATTGACTATAGGAGAGCTACTTGAACCCATGGGAGGTTCCAGCCTCCTCACCACTAGGCCACTAGCATGTTCAAGGATCACGTACAAGTTCACAACTCGTTCTTTTATTATTACATACATATCCCACCTTTGAATTAATCACTAGGCTTAACGAACATTAAACTTAAAGTACCGAAACAACATAAGAACAACATACGAATTAATGCTAATGAGGCCATTGTCCCGAACTCCTCCCAATTAGATAGGTGATTGTGACTTGATCATGTATTGTGTTGTAGTTTTTGTTAATTATTCTGTGTGTACCAGCCTATTCATTAAGCCTGAACTTTAGTTACCCGAGACTGATTGACGCTTTCGTTTCCAATAGATTGCTGATATCGGTTGTTAAGTATGATCAGATATATTTTGTTATTAAATCTTTTAGTAGCTAACTTTCAAGTCTAGCTTCCGCCACACACACGGAGAGAACGCACCAGGCAAGTGTGTAATGCAACAAAACCATGCAGTATCCGTTGTGTGTAAAGAAAGTGTATGCTCTACGCAGGTTCACATTCTGATGTAGCTACTAATGTTTTTCACAAAATTATGGCTTCGTATTTTCAATTTGACAAGTATATGTGAATTTGATTGGTCACCCTGAGGTTAAGCATGAATAAGCATGTCTTGCTAAATTTATTGCAGCTACCCTGAGGTCAATTTGACAAGCATGAAAGTGTTTATTGATGCGACGCCATCAATAAAGCTACCCTTTGGAGCTTCAGAGAGCAGCCTGGTTCTCCCATCCGATATACGGCGCACATAAAATTTATTGTACCGATAATGCTAGAAGTATATAGCGTTGGGAATAATGGTGTGGAAATCTTTGGATGACACGGCCAGCGCGCCGCTGAAATCGCTGACGAACAAGGCGCGCTCACCAAGGTCCTAACACTTCAGACTATAAAAAGACCTAACACTTCAGCCTATAGTCGTATCAACCAGAGATAGCGGGGCATCGGCGCCGTCCGTCGGCGCGATCGGCACGGATCAACGGTCTCTGTCTCTCCCCTGCAGGTGGGTTGTGTATATTGACTAGTGTACTAGCTAGCCCTTAAACAACGAATCATCAATGGTGTATGTATATACAAGAGGATTCAGTACGCTCATTAGTGTGGAAAGAGGCAATTAGTTAGAAGAGATTTTCTACAAGACATGCCTGGAGCCAGGAGATATTGCATATATCCAGGGAGAAAGTAATATCGATCCCATTACAAGTCCGTTAGATTCAAATGGAAACAAAAAACACCTCTACTATTTAGGGGCATTAATCACACAATATATACATCCATGCGTTGATCGGCCATTTAATTATCATATGAAAACTACAGGGACTATAAACATGAGAATAAGGTTGTTCAGTTTAGTTCGTCGCAAAAAGGTGTTTCATTTTAGTGTAGGAAACACATGATAATTTTCAAAGCTAGAATCGGACTTGTGTAGGAAACACATGTACACGTGATCGGTCCGAGATAATAAAATTTCAGGCAACCGAGAATTACCAAAACCGAAATAAATACGTACCAGGAGCATGCGTCGTTGACGTATGAATGTCGACCGTTAGGGTATCTCTGTCTCTCCCCAGGTGGATTAGGTATACTCGCACACTACATATGTAATAAGGAACACACACATATGCGACAACAAGGTAACACACAAGAGCCTCGATCGGTCCATCGAATTAAGCAAATAAGTTTAGAAAGGTAAAACAGATCGAGGGTGGGTGAGATCGAGGAGTGATGATGCACAGTACATACCACTCTTGCTCGGGATCAGACTGACACCTTAGTATGTCTTATTTATTCAAGATCCCTCACTAGCTTGAACCCCTTTTTTTCTCTAGCTAAAATGTGTGTAAACCATTTGTTTTTGACAGAACGCGTGTAAACCATTTTCGTTTGAAGTTCAGAGATTGCTGAAACAACACATTTCTCTCACAATTTCATACTGCTGATGCTAAGTTCCTAGGAAGGGATAGCTCAGAAATAGCATATCAACACAAAATGTACAAATTTTCCCCAAAAAAAACATAACTGACAAGTCTACAACATAACTAAAAAGAATTAATACAGAAAAATCTCTGGAAAACCACTCAGTGCCCCTCACCCCCTTAACTTGAAACAACACACGACACAACACACAGGAAGTGAACCCAAAACAAACATATCTGTCTCTCTACATGATCAGCCATCCGATGATCATGACTGACAACCAAACAATGTCAACTAAATAGAAAGAATTGGGTAAAAAAAAGCCTACAAGGGGCGAGGGAAGCAGTTCAAGGATGTCAGACTATGAACAAAAAAATCTAAGTGAACGGCGTACTTGTTGGCAGGTAGGTCTATAATTAGAAAGTGCTATTGCTTTCACCAGCAGATATGGAGCTGCCCTCCGAATTCACGACTGCCTCTGCCTCCGTCTTCACAGGCACTGGTCCTTTGCCAATGTCCAGCCCCTGGAGCCGCCCAAGTGAGTCTTGCTGCATCATATCCGAGAGGGCATTGGGGTGGGATAGCATCTGGTGGCTTGGGACACTGGGATGGGGTGGTTGGAATTGGGGTGGCAGCTGCTGGACACTTGCATGGTGCTGAACTGCGTGTTGCTCGGAGAGCTGGAAGAATGAAGTGTTGTATGGGACGTGCAGCATTCCCATATTATATGCTTCATTGGACTTTGTCATCTCACCTGTAGCAATCTTAAGCCTATCCACTTCCTGCTTCAGTGCATCATTCAGAGCTGCAAACATATGGTTTCTGTTAGCAGACAGCACAAGTCCTCTCCTTATCCATGTAGCGGTTTCAGATGTTTACAGATTGTTCAAACATGTCAACATTATTAGCTTGACATATGTTAAAAATGACCTTACATGACATAGATTCTGAAAAGTGTCAACTTTCAGTATAAGTCTATGTTTAGTGATAGAACGTGGCACTTAACAGCGATATCAAATGCTAGCTGCTCCCATACTCTTTCAAGCATACACAGAAGCTTGAAGTGAGCAATCAAGCTGTAATATTTGAAGGAAATGCCTACAGTTAGTGAAAAGAAATGCAGAAAGATTGATGTTCAGGGATAACTGCATGTTGGAGCTTTAAAGAATGAATAAATTAAGTCAATAAAAAGCGCATTGAGATCTCCAAGTATCCTTATGATAACACCAATCTGCTTTACATACCAAAATGACAAATGTTAATAAGAACATCCATCCCTTGCATAAGAAATTTCCTATCTTATATGCAGCTAGCCCGCAACAATGAGCCACCTTCCCACACAAACTTATTGGAGACAATGAAAATCAAGAGTTGATATGATTATCCTAGTTAATGTACAAAAAATGCTCACCATCATGCAGTTGCGCCTGTTGCTCCATGGCCTGCAACCTTATCTTCAGCTCTGCGTTTTCTGCAGAAAGTCCAGTTGTGTCTCTCTGCCCAGCAGACCATAATGGCTTAAAGGATATCCAGCAATTTAATACAAAAATATGAACATAAAAAAACTTGCAGTAATGGTCAACAGAGAACAATGAACATAATAAATAATCCCAGGGGCTGTTTTGGCCTTGTCACTGCATGTGCTTTAGTCAACATGGCCACATAACTTATCCTAACATGTGTTATAGTTTTCACGGCATGTGCATTAGTTCAAAGAAAACACTACGTTGACTGGTGATTCACTATTTGTAAAGCAGTTGCAGTTTGGTTGATGCAGGTTACAAGTATGGGGTGCAGCTGGCTGCTCAATACAGTTTAAAAGAGTGAGTTACTATGCACAATGTTATTTTTGCCCTGGAAACACATGACCTAAACATAATACTGCAATCCATGAGACAAACAGATGGATGAAAGGTACCTGAAATAGCGTCAGTTGTGCTGAAAGAGTAGTAGCCTCAGTCTGAAGAGTTTGAACCTTCCGCTCTAATTCTGTTATATATCGAGCCTTTCTTTCCTTTGACCGAGCGGCAGATTGTCTGTTCGCTAGAATTCTGCACCAAACCAAGCTCAGGAATTTAAAAAGCACGCATGAAACACAGACAGCTAATACAATGCACTGGCTAAAAATGATTTAGGTAATGCAATTGTATGAATATGTAGAGAAAACTGAAAGCAACTGTAGATCTGGGAAAATATGGTTGTTCCACAGCAGCAAGCCCAATATTACTAAACTTCTGAATAAAAACAAAATAGCTTCAACAAGCTTCACAAGGCACATGCTGAAAAGAAAATTCAAACTCTCTTTATGGAGAAGAAAAAATCAATTCTCAATTGAAGTTTTGTTACATCAGTTGTCCACAGCTGGGGCAAACTTGGTTGTTTATGCAAAAGTAGTTGCCAGTTATTAGCGCGAATAACTAATTTATGTTATCATTGTTATTTACCATACTATGTTAACACTATTACACTGAAGATCACCTGATACTAGACTAATATATGGTTTAGAAAATATTATCAAAGTGAAATATGTAGATTGCAATTGGGAAAAATTGTACCAGCCACACAAATGAAACTCTATATCATGAATCTAGGTATTATATAACTTGATTGTAGTGCAAACTTTTGATGAAAAATAACTAATCTGTAGTGAAGTTTACTGTAAACAAAAGCAAGAAATAATTAAGTTTAGACTTGTTATTTTGGGGTTGAAGAATTGATTAAGAAGTGGATCACGCTAGCTTCATTGAACATCTTGCAGGCCCTTAGGGCATGAAATAAATAACACCTTGAAAATGGGGAGAAAATACCATAAAAATTGCATGCCTAAGCAACATGCGACAAATGGTTGCATCTCCCGCCTCTTTCAGCTCGCGCTCTTCGCTATTTACGAGCTTATTTAAAAACTAAATGACACCAAGCAGCTGTTCAGACCAAGCAGCAACATACCAAATAAGACATATTCGCATTTTCAACAGCTTTATGAGTGAATAAGTAATAACTATTCTATGTTATCATGTTATTTACCATACTATGTAACATTATTACAGCAAAGATCGCCTGATATTATAAAAAGCGTATTGTTGAGAAAACATTATCGAAGTAAATGTGAGGTCAAATATGGAAATGATTTTACCAACTGGCACAAGTAAAACCCTATATCATAACTGTAGGTAATCATATATTATATAACTTGGTTGTAGTACAGAAATTCTGAGAAAAAAGAAACTAACTAATGTTTAATGCAATTTAATGTAAATCAAGAAAAACGAAATGTTACGTTTAAACTCATAATTTTGAAATAGAAGATTTATAATTAAAGAGTGTAACATGGTAAATTCATTGACCATCTTGGGAGGAAAATTGTTGCCATCTCCCGCCTCTTTCGTCCCACGCCCTCCACTTATTTAAGAACTCCTTCACTTATTTAAGAACTAAACGACACGAAGCAGCTTTCCAGACCAAACAACAAATTGGCATCTCAACAACTTTTATGGTGCTTGCATTTCAAAAAGAAACCGACGTAAGCAAGGAAGGTGAGACCCTGGGGTATCCAATTCAGTTGGTCAGCTTGCTCCAGTCCTGTCCTACAAGCTGCCTTTCACTATCACTCCACATTCCAGACCACTAGCACCAACGATCTGGCATGACTTAAGTATGCAATTATTTCTTTTCCAGTTCACTAGGTTAGGACCAGCATTTTTTTCCCTGTCACCTTTCTTTGCTTGCAGAATCTAAGCGAGCCAAACCTTCTAGACAACAATTCTTACTAGCCTTTCAGCCGCACACATCAGTTGGTTATCAAAAGTAAGAGCTACCTGCAATCCTAGTATCCTACCAACCAACCACCAAGTCCTAGGTAGCCTTGGAATGCGAAGGAGGTCGGAGAAAGAGGTCACCTTTTGGCGCGCTTGGGGTCGATGGCGGTGAGCTCGGCGAGCTGCTCGGAGGACATGGCCTTCTTGGTCTCCGTCACCTCGGAGAACACCCCTCCCCCTCCGCCGCCATCCTGCTGCTTCCCAGCGCCGCCGCCCGCGCCTCCCCCCATGGCGAACCCGTCGAAGGATGCGCTGTGGCGGTGCTTGGTGGGGCGCGGCGGCGAGGAGGTCTCCGCGGCGCGGTCGCGGTCGGCGCCGGCGATCTTCTCCATGTCCATGAAGGTGGAGAAGAGGTCATCCTCGGAGGCGATCTCGTCGAAGCCCCCGCCGTCGGCGCCGCCGCCGAGGCCCAGGTCGTCGGAGAAGCGGAAGGCCATCTCAGATCTGGCGCGGCGGTGGTGTGGGGCCCCCCGCGACGGAGCCGGCGCCGCCGCTGCAGGGGCCTGGCCTGGCTGGGGGATGGGCGGGAGCAGGCAGGGGAGGTTGAGGTTGGGGCTGCGCCCCGGCGAGGACTGCGGTGGATCGCCTGGCTTCGGCGGCATCGCCATTGCGCTCCTTCCTCTGGCTGTGACCGCGTGGCGTACAGGTCGAGTCTGGCAATAGACGCAGCCTGCTACTAAACACAGGACTGGACTACTCACTGGACAGTGGGCTGTGCCTGTGCATGTCTGCGTCTGTTTCGTTTCGTTTGGTTTTCAAGAGCGGAGCGGCGGACAGAGTGCGGGATGGGTCTGATCCCACTCCCACGCTCGCTCGGTTCTTTTCAGCTCATAATTTATAATCTATGATTTTTTAACATATAAACAAAACAGTGTATTAAGATAATTTTATCAAAACGATTTATCTGAATAGTTTTTTTTCTTTTCAAAAAGACGTATCGATGTTCTATTTATTCACACGAGAGCTTATATTAACATAAAAAATCATTCACTACAGCGATAAACTGCAGCTAAAAAACCCACCCTCCATCGAACGGAGATTATGCTGAACAAAACGTAACTGTGTTAGCCGGTAGCCTTTTGTGCTTCATGGAATATTTGCAAATAATTGACTATCGTGTCACTGTATTGGGATCTACTTTTTTTTTTAAGCAATGCACGATCATCAGTCAGTACAAGCCTTTTTGTGTTTAATGAAAGATTTGCAAATAACCGACCGTGGTGTCTGCATTTTCTTCTAGGCAATGCAAGATTATTTCCTACAAAATCAGTAAAAAAAAACCTAGATGGGAGGTGCAATCAGATATGTTATTGTTTCAGCGTTAGATACAACACCAGCCAGTCAGCCGCCAAGCTGCCTTTGATACAGAGCGTCAAAGGCCACAACGTACAATCGGGGGGTTGCACAGCCTTGTACACGTATGTTACAAAAAGAAGCAAATTAAAGTACGACTACAGCACGATGAAACCCTATGATTTTCGCATCAAAACTCACCAGCTGTTCCTGGAAAAAGGGGGGAGCCGACAAGACGCACACATAAACAACACCACCAATCCATACACGGTACACGCACGCGATCAAGCTCAGGCAGCAGCGTTGTCATTGGCAGCCTTGTCCTGGTTCTCGCCGGCCTCGTCGACGGCCATGCTGACAGGTTCTCGCTCCCGCTCCACCGACGCCACACGGCCCTCGTTGGAAGTTCGCTCTTCGCTCTCCACTGGAGCAGCAGCTTGAGGAACTGTGACCGTAGTACTGGAGCTCCCTTGCTCTCCCGCCAGGCTCGTGATGCCGTTCTGCTTCATGTAGTTCTCCAGGGGCAGGTTCGCGACCTCGAGGAGGTTGATCATGCTCACCCGAGGCTGCCCGCCGTGCTGCTCCGGTTCATCACGGCCGGCAGGGTGGAAATTCAGGTCTATGTGCCCCTTGTTCATGTCAACCTTGTCTAACATGGTCACATCACCGTCACGAGTAGTGTCCAGTGTCTGGGGGGATCTTGACAGGTTACTTCCCTCAGGCTCATCTCTGTTTACCCAAGCGATCTTCTTGCTCGCCTCGGCTTCCTCTCGCTCGGACTGCCGCTGTTTCTTCCTCATCATTAGTGTCTTGAAACGACGCCTGACAGTCATGCAGACGTTGCAAGTGCACGCGGGGTTGTGCTTCGGGCCCTTGCCACTGGGTGGCTGGATACACACTATGCAAGTGCAGCCGGGGCGGTGCCGGGGGTGCTTGGTGGTTGTCGCAACCGAAGCAGCACCCTGGTTCCCAACCTCACCAAAGACTACGGCAGTGGCCAAGGCATCAAGGCTGGACGCATCCATCCCGGGGATGTTCTGCTTCAGACCATAGCTGTTCCTTCGCCTCCTGATATCTGCAGTAATGGATGCAGTATGTCTTAAGTAGAAAGTTCCCTTTCTTAACAAGGTCAAGCTCTCCCAACGTCCTTTATCGTATGACATTTCATGGACATCTTTTAGTATGTTATGAGGGCCAGACCGACCAGTGAATAGAAGAAAAGCATACCTTCGTACTGCTGAAGAATACTTTGCAACTCTTTGGGGGCTAATTCTTCAGGTGCAGAGCAGGAACAGCTGCAAATATGTTGCAACAGATTTAAGTTCAAGCAGCTAACTGAATGTAAAAGCGTCAATGGAAAACGAAAGTACAATTTTAGGACAAAAGTGAGGCTAGAGCATTCTCAAAGTGTTTATTAAGTTAACTTAAACTTGACCAATTTGAGCTCAAATTGAGGAAAGTTGCCAAGAACACAGGGAAACAACGGCAACCCCTTTATTCCACTTCCATGATGAAGATATATCATATTGTTTTAAGAGCCGAGACTTAATGGAAAACAATATTATGCGTACTATCCCGTGCAACAATATGTTATGACAGTATTAGATACTTTATGAGAGGAGACAGTATAAGAATTTTGGACACATCTAACACTGTTGCACACAAAAATTCCAATTTTGGCCCCCTCAGCGAAAAAATTCCATAACTAGCCCCCTACCCGACCGCGGGATTGTGGCGTTGCGACACCTGGCCGGTCGTGCGGTCTGGGTCCGCACGACCGCACTGTAGCTGGGTCGACTCGACTGTGCACGGCCGGCCGAGCGCACGATACAAATTCTGAGCGCACGATACAAATTCTGACCGCACGTCAACCCGGGATCATGAGTTTGAAGCTGACGTGAAGCTGGCGTGTCCGACGTGAAGCAGTTTGCGTGCGTCGGTTCGGATATTGGGGATGGCGAATAAGTTTGCTGCATGTGCTAATTATCGGTGTTTAGTTCTATGTGGACCATAAGATTTCTCACAATTACTCATAATATTCTTCTTCAAAAAAATTGTTTAGTATTCTTTCGGTGGACGTATTTACTATTCTTGATATTAAAGGGCTTGCAAGAGGGACTTTTAGTCCAAGCTATCTATACACGTTTTGTGCAGATTATTATTTGTATACAGATACGTGATGTTTTCAAGGGCTCATGATGCCCGGGTTGACGTGCATGGAGGAGTTGAAGCCCGGGCACGCCAGCTTCACGTCGGACTACGTGCAGATGCAGCCGTTCTGGTCGTGCGGTCAGAATTTGTATCGTGCGGTCGACCGGCCGTGCACAGTCGAGTCATGCGGTCTAGTACCGCACGACCCAGCTACAGTGCGGTCGTGCGGTCCCAGACCGCACGACCGACCAGGTGTCGTAACGCCACAATCCCGCGGTCGGGTAGGGGGGCTAGTTATGGAATTTTTTTGTTGAGGGGACCAAAATTGGAATTTTTGCGTGCAACAGTATTAGATGTGTCCAAAATATACTTTTTTTTGAAGAAACGACAGTATTATATACTGATGCTGCTAAATTATTCAATAGACTTCATCAAGATATTCTATGCAGTAGAGTGAGAAAGGCTGAGATCTTTTAAAATAGATAGATAAATCTAACAGGTAACAAATCCTTTCATCAAGTGTTCAGACAATAAAGCAAAGGATTATTTAATTGGCAAATATTTCTTGACCAAGTAATGCTGTGGATCAGTCAAGACCAGCTAAAGACTATTGTGACACAACATCATCAAACCAGACCAATCTCCGAAAAAGATTTTAGGGAAGAAGTCAAAAGGTTAAAAGCGTCTGTCCAAAATCTTAGAGCTTTTCAGTATGCAATATTGTTGTGTGTGGGCTTTAGGCTGGCTCATATGGCCTATGCCATGAGCATATAAATAGTGTATTGAGCACTTAGTGAAGTAATAACACAAATAACACACAAATTATACATGGTACCTATGGGGGGAGATTGGTGGAAACGGGTCAACGAGAAAGAAAATCTAAGGGTATATTCGAGGAGGCAGCAACAGGTTCCAGTGGTTGTTGAAGGTACTGATAATAGGTGGAGAAGAGTAAATGATGAAAAAAATCTAAGAATGTATTCAAGAAGGCAGCAACTGTTACTCGCTGGAGTCTTGCTGTTGGTGATAGCAAGATCCTTACTCTCATCGAGAGGATGACACTTGGGGATGGGGCAATTTTCTTGTTTATTTCTCACACAATACCACAATACAAATTTATAGGCTGCTAACCAGCCAAGCATATGCTAAGATGCTAGTCCTAGATGCTAGTCAAAAGCTGTCCTAAAGCTAGTCTAAGATGCTAGTCAAAAGCTGTCCTAAAGCTAGTCTAAGATGCTAGTCTAAAGCTGTCCTAAAGCTCAAGATGCTAGTCTAAAGCTGCTGTACAAGAACCATGTGCCCACCCCACAAAGACCACAGTACAGGGACTTATTCATCAGCAACAAGTTCCGACGGCTATTAAAGGTGCTAACTTATCTAATGATGAGCCATGTGCTACAAATGATTCCATGGATCTGCTATTGCCTTGAGAAAGGAACCACGAGCTGGGGCAGGGAAACCTCTTCTAAGATATAGTTCCGAGCATGATGTAGCAAATTATGTGTCATATGAATCTCTGTCACCGGAGTACAAAGCCTGTATTGGTTCACTACAGTCTATGATAGTCCCAACTGATTAGAGAGCCGTGAAGCATGATCCCAAGTGGCGCAAGGCCATGTTGGAGAAATTAACAGTTCTAGAGAAGAATGAGACCTGGGAGCTCGTACCTCTTCCAATGGAGGAGAAGGTGGTTAATTATAAATGGGTCTACACAATGAAGCAAGACCCAAGTGAGAAGATTGAAAAATACAAGGCTAGTTGCAAAAGGTTATAATCAGACCTATGGAATTGACTATGATGAGACCTTTGCACCGGTGGCAAAAATGAGTACAGTGAGAACGTTGATATCTTGTGCAGCAAATCGTAATTGGCCTTTATATCAATTTGATGTGAAGAATGCCTTCTTACATGATCTTCAGGAAAAGGTTTATATGGAGATTCTATCTAGCTATAGTACACCTCAGACTAAGAGGAAATTTTGTAGATTGAGAAAGTCATTGTATGGGCTTAAACAATCTCTGAGAGCGTGGTTTGATCGATTCCGTCGTTCTATGTGTAGTATGGGCTACAGGCAGTGTAACGGGGATCACACTATGTTCTAACGTCACTCAGGGGGGTTACACCACAATCCTTGCAGTATATGTGGATATCATCTTTACAGGAGATGGCGATGTCGAAATGTCGCAACTGAAGCTGAGATTTGAGCAAGGAATTTGAGGTTAAGGATCTAGGCCAGCTGAGGTACTTCCTGGGCATTGAGATCGCGAGGTCCCCCAAAGAGATAGTTCTCTCACAGAGGAAGTATGTCTTGGAGCTTCTCAGTGATACAGGAATGATTGGATGCCGGGCTGCTATGACCCCAATTGATCAAGACCATAAGCTGTGTGCTCAGTCAGGAGATCCAATTGACAAGGAGAGCTACTAGAGGCTTGTTGGTCGTCTTATTTACTTGTGTCACACAAGGCTCGACATTTCCTATGCAGTGAGTGTTGTAAGCCGCTATATGCATGATCCTAGGAGTGGACATCTAGAAGCAACTCATCGAATCATACGATATTTAAAAGGAAGTCCTGGAAAAGGTCTATGGTTCAAAAGAAATTATCACCTGGATAATGATGGCTATTGTGATGCTGATTGAGCCAATTGCCTTGATGATAGGAGATCAACATCGGGGTACTGTGTCTTTGGGGGGGAGGGTTGGTATCTTGGAGGAGCAAGAAGCAATTAGTGGTGTCCTAATCAACAGCCGAGGTAGAATATAGATCCATGGCAATGTGCTTATGTGAACTATTGTGGTTAAGAAGTCTTCTATTGGAGTTAGAGGTTACTAGCAGGTGGACCGTTAAAGCTTTGGTGTGACAACAAGTCAGCAATCAACGTTGTAAATAATCCAGTTTAGCATGACCGAACAAAATATATAGAGATAGATCTGTTCTTCATCAAAGAGAGACTTATTGAAGATACCTTAAAGTTGAGTTATATAACCTTCAGAGAACAAATAGCCGATTGTCTAACAAAGGGATTGGGAACTAAGCAGTGTTTATCGATATGTGACAAGATGGGGATGATAGATATCTATCGTCCATCTTGAGGGGGGGAGTGTTGAGTGTGTGGGCTTTAGACTGGCCTATATAGCCCATGAGCGTGTAAATAGTGTATTGAGCACTCAGTGAAGTAATAACACAAATAACACACAAAATTCTACCAATACATCGTTACAAACCCAGGTGGTCATCATAATCGACAGATTTTTCATAGATAAAAAAACACTATGACAGATTTTATCACAGATCATCCAATGTATTAACAGAGAATGTGAAAAAGGCATACCGTGAAAAGGCATACCTTTTTGGGTCCCATGTGTTGTCAGAACACATCCACTTGGATGCAACAATAACATTAAGAGGCAACCGACGCCATTTTGAGCAATCGTCACATTGAATCCATTGATCTTGTTCCCTAAAATACATAATTAAAAAAATCAGGTATTTGACAAAATTGGTACACTGACACCAAGAACATTTATGTGTTGTCTATTCAGAGGACAAACCCTTCAAAGCGAAATAATACCTCCAAGAAAATACCTAGTGAAATTTAAATCATCACTTTCCAGTTTTTTTCTTTTTGATTGCCACCACTTTTGGCACTTTCGGTTTTCCGTCATGGCTAAAATTAGAGTATTATGAGATCTTTCTTTGTTTAACGAGTTTCTTACCCTGTAGCACGGATGGTGAAAATTGATCTCTTTGCAAAGACAGGAGGTTCCTGCATGTATGTAGTAAAGTTAGAATCGGTTCAATCAATCCAAGTCCTTTTCTGAGAACAAAGAGTTGCCCTTTTCTGCTTCCCAGAAAGGATGCCCTGTCTTGCTGAATAGTGAAGAGAATGGCTAGCAAACTTACATCATATTCTTCAAATTCATAGTCCTCAATCATCACAATAGTTGGTTTTGCAGTTGGAGCAGGGCGCAACAACTCCTGAGCCTCTTCCCAGGTAAGCTTTAGTTCCATGGCATCTTCAGCATCCATTAAAAGCCTCCTGCTTTTGGAACCAATATTGCGGCTTCTTTTTTGTAAAAACTGTAAAGACCCATCATCTGACCTGCCGCCGAATTTATCTGTCTTAAGCCAACTAACATCCTCGTCAGCTGAGTTCACATGATGATCGAATAGAGAGCTTGGATGGAGATCTGCAGCTCCCTTTATTGACTGAAGAAATCCTGAATAACCACTTACTATTGCTAGGTTCTCATTTGTACTAGAAAAGAATGTATCAGCGAGAAGGGAACCATTTGCAATAGCTGAAATCTGCGAGTCCTGTGTAGAAGTAGCATGCAAACATTGAAGTCAAAACGGGATAATGAAGATAAGGGAACAAGGGAAACAAGCATTTGCAGGAACAATAGATTGGCAGAAAGATTGCTTAGAAAATCTAACTTACTGGCAGACTAACAGTATTTGTGGCCTTCCGGAAGCCCATAACAAGTTTCCCTCCAGGTTCTATCCGACTAAAAGTCACTGCAGAGAAAATAAGAAAATACCAGTAAATATGAAAACCTTCCCAGTAAAATCACGCAGAGAACATGGTATACAGCAGATAATTCTATTTAGCATATTCTAACATACTTTCTGTAGCATGGAAACCATGCAACAAAATGACAAAAGTTACTGAGCATGTAGTATATATTGTTTGAAGACTCGTGTAAGAGTAGTTGACCATGGACATAAGTCACATAACATTATGAAACAGAAATATTGTGATCTGAACATAACAAAATTAAATTATCTGCGATATAAACCCCATGAAATACTGACATATATCTCATGTGCACTTGTCCATTCCATCATAACCTCACGTGCACTTGTCCATTCCATCATAACTGGCAATGCATCTAATTTAGACAGTTGGGGATGCTTAAGGAGATTCATGATTTGTTTTCCTATCAAAGTACAACTTTACTGGTTTGAGTGCTCTCCCAGCATAAACGCCATTAGTATCTTTAAGTGTCTTTAATCTTATAATTTGTAATGGTGTGCGATAGAATAATCTCCACTTATATAAAATCAGACCTCAGCCATGAAAGAAGTCATGCGCATGATGCAAATAGAACAGGTGACACTTATTATCGTGCCCAAAGAAATGAGCTGTAAATCACCTGTATCGCCAGCTTGTAATTGTAAGGACTGTATGCATGGTGTAACACCCTCCAATACATACATTCTGCTGTTGTTATTTGGCCAGAATCTAAACTGAAAATGCCATTCTTTGCCTTTTGCATCTTGAATTGTCAAGGGACGACCTTCTGGCTGAGAGATTGGGGGAAAATATGCCTACAGAAAGTTCCTCCCAAAACTCAGGATGACAGGAATGAAAACAAATATATTAAGATGGGTATAAGTATAAAGCAGCTGTCCCCAGTAGCAAAAGCTTTGTGAATGTCGCTTTCTAAGCAAAATATCATAACCATGAAAAGATTAACTTAATCATTTAAACAGGAGTATCAATGGCCACATTAGGAACCCAAGAATGTCAAGTAGCTTCACAATACTACCCCCATAACAATGGTGTTTCACCAATAGAATGCATATAGTTTGAACAGTAAGGGGTTAAAAGGCTAGATGTTATATTGACCGGTTTGTCTGTGTAAATGTACATGTAATCTGTTAAAATTATGTTCCACATTGGTTGTATTCCTTTCCAATCTATCTCTTGTACATAAACCGTATATAGTGATTATAGTCTCATAGACCTTATTTGTCTACGGTAATGGTAACGGTGATTCCCCAAATTCTAACATGGGGGTGCTCCTGATGCACCTTTGTATCAAAAGGTTTTTTAATCATAATGAATATGATACAGCAAAGATAAATCAACAATGTGTGGCAACAGCGTACTAAAATTTACGAAGAGGAAGCAGAAGGCTTGTTAAAGAAGAAAGCTATTACCTCAGCACAGGCTTTTGGAAGAACAAGGCGTCCTATGCGGCCTGCATCACTAGCACTTAGAACCTTCTCAAACAGTGGAACAATGGTGGAATTTGAGCTTGAAGGAAAATGCAGTCAAGGAAGACAAAATAACATCCACAACAAAAAGAAGGTATACAGAACTTTTAGAGTTCATTGGCCTAATTGATCAATTATAAAGTATGTTATTTACAAGTAAATGATGTTAGTTATCAATGTCACCAAGAAGTTGATAAATTTATCAAGGATACACCCCAGAAATTTGCTGCAGCTCTTGGTCCGTTATTCTCGGCCAATACCGAGGAAGTAATTGATTGCGACCCCTTCCCTCAGCAGGTGGTCTCACAACACGAAGATGTGGAAGAACATCCTTCGTTGGATCAAAAGCAGCACCCTCACCAACCCTTGGTGGTCTGGTCAGAAAATGCCGAGCCCTTTGTGCATGCTGAAATGGAGATAATGTAGTGGCAATTTCTCTTCCTTCAGAAAATGGTGCCATTGGTGATAGCATAGGTTTTTCCACTGTTGAAGTAGCCTCCATCTTGTTTCCGTTATTAGCAATACCCAAACTCATGCTGAGACATGTCTCAGAAAGTGATTCACTTGTCGTGCTATCTGCTGTTGGATCTTTATTGTCATCTCTTCGAGTGCATTGAGGAGACTCTAATGCACTTTGAGTCCTAGTTAAGAAAGGCATCCTTCCCAAGTCTCCAATACTAAGAATCGGTTGTTCCCATTTAATCGGCCTTGCACCATTCTCTGTTTCTTTTTGCCTTAAAATGTTACCGCTTTGCCCAGCTTCTATGTTTTTTACCATGAATGGATGCTTGCTCTTAGCAATAATAGCAATCTCATCATTTCTGGAATCGGCCGTAAGGGTGGGTGGCTCCAGCAGTCTACCTGGCAGTAACTCATCACTTTTACCAAAGGGTCTCTGATTATTTTGAGGTGAAAAAAGCTTCGGAGCCACTTGATTTGAAACCTGCAAAAAGAACAATCAGATGATTTGGAACAGAAATGCGGATATGAGACAAAAGAAACTTACAGACTGAACTCCTGAATTTATGAAACAAAGAAACTTACAGATTGAACTCCTGAATTTTTCATGCAATTGACACATTGAACTCCTCCGCTATCAAGTAGATCAAATGAGTTATTCGAAGCAATACATCCGCAATGGAGACGCTGAAATAGCGAAGTTCATTAGAACGGCTGTAGCAAAACAGTTTAGCACAGGAACTTGCATACAATTCACAACATGTGTCACCATCTCACCTTCCCACAACATGAGCAGTCCCTCCAGCCAGATTCCTTTTGGTGAAATATATCACAAAAGACAAGCTGCTCATATGCCAACCTAGGTACAGAAGAAATGATATGATCAAAATAGATCAACCAAGGAAATTGAACTGCAAAATGGTAACCGGGGTAAAAGTAACATCCTTTCTCGGAAGAAAGCACTCTTATGTTATTCAACAAAATAAACATGTTTTTCCCATCATCAGAAACCAACCGCAAGAAAACGTCCAGTCCCATGCACAAACCAATTTATCACTACAGCTAATTGTTGGCAAGCAAGCAGCAATTTTGATTCAGCCATACAACACGAAGAGGTTTGGCAAACAGACTTCTTTTCACCAAACTGCAGGTAATATTCATCCAGGCCATCTATCAATCTGGTCACAACTGACAGGGTCAATTTCCAAAATAAAGTCGCACGCATCTTCACGTCGCTGTAGTTTAGATTTTTGGTGATAAGCTCCCCAGCTCAAGGTAACTAAACGTTAATCGAAATCCCAATTGAGCATGAGCTCTACTCAATAAAAAAAAACTCTTAGCAGATTGCTCTATCTAACTGATATCCACGCAAGCAACAGTCGAGACTGCCATGGAGTCAACTCTACTTTGAAAAAAATCTCTACACGCGCAACGCTATTACTTCCACCTCCTTGGTACCAAAATTCCTACTTGGGCTAGAATAGGGAATCACTAAGGAAAAAGACAATATCAAGAAAGCAAAATTCCACAAATCGCCGCACTTTAAAGAAATAAATAAAGCATCTTCCTTATAGAGAAAAGGGGGTAAAACCATCGAAACAAATACACAAAACAACAACAACAAAAAACAGCATCAACTAATTCATCCAGCCAGCCATCCCATTCGGATTTCGTAACAAACGAACTCCACGCACGCACACAGCAAGGGCAGAGGAGCGTCCGTACCCGCACTTGTCGCAGAGCACGGCGAAGGCGCCGGATCGCAGCGGCCAGCCCTTCCTCCACTCCCCTCCCGCCGCCGACGGAGCCAGCGCCCCGCACGCCGCGTTCATGCACCTCTTCACCGCCGCCGCCGCCGCCGCCGCCGCCGCCGCAGCAGCAGCCATCCCCGCCATGGCCACCGGCGAGCTCACTCCCCTCCGATCAAACTCCCCACCAAAAGGCAAAGCTCACGTCATCAACCACCCCCAGAGAGAGAGAGAGAGAGAGAGAGATTGGGGAGGCGGTGGGGGAGGCGTAGTTTTCCGATGGATGTGGAGAGAGCAACGAACGATCGCTGGTGATTGGTGCATGCGGATGCGGGGAAGAAAAGGAAAAAGGAGACGGGGAAGTCGCGAGGTGAACCCCCCGGGCATTCACTGTAGCTGCACCGAGGCGAGGCGGAGGCGGAGGAATTTTTATTTTTATTTTCGAGGAAAAGAAAGAGAGGAGAGCAGCAACAGCGAGGTGAGCGAGGCTGGCTTTTTCTGGGGGATGTTGCACGCACGACATGCTCTGCTTTTTTATATTTCCTCTGCTCTCTCGCCGCGCTGGCTGTGTTGCTTGAGGCTAGGGCTGGACGAAAAACTCGAAGCTCGTTAGCTCGCTCGGCTCGTGGCTGGCTCGGCTCGGCTCGGCTCGGCTCGTTAGGATAACGAGCCGAGCCGAGCCAAGATTTTAGCTCGTTAGCTATAACGAGCCAACTCGAGCCAGCTCGCGAGCCGCTCACGAGCCAAACGAGCCATACTTTCAGGAATTTAGGTATGCATATGCTGCTTCCATGGACCTAATTTGTACTCTATTGCATGTGTTAATGTGTAAATTTGTACTCTATTGTACCCAAACGAGCCATGCATGTGTTAATTTGTACTCTATTGTACCCAAACGAGCCAAACGAGCTAAACGAGCCAAACGAGCCAAACGAGCCATGCTTCCATGGATGAATATATGATGGAGACATTTTTTGGCCCTGGCTCACGAGCCAAACGAGCTAACTCGAGCTTTTTACGAGCCGAGCCGAGCTAGCTTTTTAGCTCGTTAGTTATAACGAGCCAGCTCGAGCCAGCTCGTTATCCTACCGAGCCAGACCGAGCCGAGCCGAGCCGAGCCGAGCCAGCTCGTTATCCAGCCCTACTTGAGGCCGTGGTCACTTGCTCCCCTCCACGACTTCGCATGCCTGTCCGCTGGTGCCTGCGGCCGCTTCAGAAAAAAATACTATTATATACCGGTCACACAATCTAATTTATATAACAAGCAAATGAGATAGTGACACATGGCAAAACTACTATAGCAGCTATTTTAAAAATATTTTTCCGTACGATCCGGTACTGTAGCAAAAAAGAAATATTATTTTTGTACAGGCTACAAATTCTATTACAGTGCATTGCCACACGTACTCCCACCTCATTTACTCGTTACATAAACTAAATTGTGTAACCGGTATACAGTAGAATTTTTCCGGCTGCAGGCACTGTACTCGGCTGTCCGTGGCACGGCCACGGTCTCATGGATGGGGTGAAGGTGAGAGGAGGTGGAAATAATATGCGGATGCAATGGAAATGCCAATCAAGCATCCGGTTAATTAGTACAGTTCTTTTGAAAGTTCAACCTGCGGTTTACTTTCGCTGATGCTGTCATGGATATACTCCACCCAAGTATCTCCCTAAATTGCAACTTGGTATCAGCTCTCCAGTTACCACCGAACAGATTGGCGGAGAGAGAGAGAGAGAGAGAGAGAGAGTAGCACGGCCAGCAGTACCTGCTTACACACGCTGGACTGAGTTTATTTATTTTTAGTTTACGCGATTATTCTGAGGAAAGAAAACAAAAAGGGAATGATGCCCTGCGCTGCCGCTGCCTGCACGCATGTCGGTCGATGCGCAGCACAATCAGCCTGCGCTGCGTGCACCGGATTGGATGCGAAAGGAATGGCAGCCGCTCTACTTGCCGGCCTTCAATGCTCCGGCTCCGGCGCCACAGCGGCCGTTCGATCCCGTGAGCCACCACCCATCCCATGTAACGTCGCCTTCAGGTGGGAGCCCGGGCCGCACGATTCCAGCCGGCCGCGCTTCACGTACTCCATCCAGCGCGGCACACGCGCCAACGCACTCACTTCCACCCACCTCGTAACGAGCGAAACAAGGGAAAAACGGGGAGCTGGAATTAAAAGTTCACTGCTCTCTTGATTTTTAATTTTAGTTTCTCAAAAACCAAAATAAATCACGTGACTTTTTAAAGTAAACTTTTCAAATGTTTTCTTAAACTTAAAACTGTGTATATCTTTCGCTGCCATATAAAAAACACAAATACAAAGTATAGATGTAGCCAAAGCTTTACCTGCGGGGAGCGGTGATTGCACCAGGTGGTGCCCAGCTCCTCGCGTGTGGGGAGGCGCCGCGATGTGGACACCGCAACCGGTGGGGCCTCTCCCTTCCACGTTGCAGCTTTTGCTTACGTCGATCGTGCGCCCGAGAGGAAGTCTAAGCGCGAAGTCGCTAAGCTGGCTGCCGTCAGCCGCGTAGCCTCCTCCCAGTGACTGACTTCCAAGCCCCATCTTTGTATGTGCAACGTGGGACCCACGGGTCAGCGGTAGGTATCGTATACAGCTATAGCATCTCTCGTATGAGAGGAGTGAGCACATGTGGTGTGGACACGAGGCAGGTTACGTGCACCCGACATGGGTACCCATCGTGACTTCATGACCTTTACCACGGGACAATGACATCGGGCGCACGGTTTTATGGGCCCGCGTGGAAGCGCGGCGGCCGTGATGGACGGTGTTGGTGGGACGAGTGCACGGAAGGGGGGAGGAATGAGGGGGACAGGGGAAGAGTATAGTATGCCACCTAGCCATGTTAAAATGACTTTGTTAATTCTCTCTAGTCTTAACGGTATTCTCTAACCCATCTCTTAACCCCAGACCAAACGGGGCCTTGGTCGTGCGCGTGTGAAAGAGCGGGAGGGGAGGGCAGGGACGATGGAGACAGGTAATTGGGTAATGTGGCAGTTGCAGGGCCCTCGCCCATTTCAACATGTCCTTTTTAGTTTTGATTTATAGTTTTTAGACTATTTATAAAAAGAAAATACAGAGTAACAGAAACTTATGTATAGTTTTAATGGATATAAATGAAGTCGCTACAATATATATTATAATTAATTTATATACTCTAACTTAGAAAACACTCCGTTTGGAAAATATTTAGGCAAGTCGAAAAACAGTTTTTAAAAGTTGAAAAGAAGTAGCCCCTTCGGTTCAGACGGTTGGTTGGCTGGTTTAAAATGGTGCGCAACGACAGCTCGGTCGGGCACACCAGCATGGCAGGCAATTTGGACGTGTCGGGCAACCTTCCAAGGCCAATCACCGTCACACGTTCTGCTCTTGGCGGTGATAATTACTCGTACAGAGTACAGTAGTACCCTTTTCTACTGTTTGTACGAGTAAGAACTACTAGCTTGTTTTGTCTGTGGAGCTGGCTTTGTCACTTGTGTTATACAACTAGCAGCGGAAGCGTGATGCTACACCGCGTTAGCTATCATGTAGACCAAAGTAAAAGAGTCGACAATTCGTGAGAGGGTTTTCTAGGAAAATCAAGGATCCATACGTAATTTCAAGAAAACCGAAGGTCTTTTCCGCTCTAAAAAATCAAGGGCTTGTACGTATTTTCTAAAAAATCACGGGGCCTTATCAATCAAAAGGAGGCTTTCAAGGAAAATTTAAGGACCCATACATAATTTGGGAAAAATAGAGGGTCTTTTCGGGGAACTGCTGACATGATAAGGATCTATCTGTAAGAATCGATGACCTTTACCTTTACATGATTTTTGAAGTAGGGCTTTTTTGTAAAAACACCTACGTGGCATGTTTCCTCCGGGCAAATCCCCCGGGGTATAATGACGTAGCATTAGCATTTAAGCCTCTTACAAGCTTGGACGTTTAATTGAATGGTAGCAAGCACATGTGATATTCATCCACCAGTGTAGTAAGAATTTACAACTTCTACGGGAGAAAATTTTATCAACGTTTTGGAGTCCACCGTTTTCGTTTTCGGAACAACTTGTTGGGCTGCTCGCGCGCTCTCAGCCCGTTGAGTTGCTCTCTTTTGTTAAGCTGATTTTCTGACCTAGCACCCAGCTTATCCTTCTTTACGTAAGGTAAGGCTGCTTTCTAATAAAGTCAAACTGAAGGGTTAATTCCGTCTAAACGTTTTATAATTTTTGTATGATACACTTATCAATCAACCCGTCGCTACTTAGAAGGTGACTCCATCAATAGACATTGCTTAAAAGTGATGGTTAAACAAATCTCTGACACAGACAAGAAAACTACAAATGCATCTCACATTGAAAATGAATGGATAAGAATGACTTCGTGGAGTTTCAGAATAAGCGCTTCGTACTACGCAGGTTGCTAGCTGTTTCTCGCCCTAATCACGAACTGTTTTAAGAATATGATATCGCGTTACAAATTGTGCAATATTGATCCTTAAATATTGATAAAACAATTTAATAAATCAAAGTTTAGGCTGACAAAAGTTGGGCATTTCAAAGAAGATTTCATAGCAAAAAACAAATTAGGTTTTGCACGACACAACAAAAATATAAACAAGTGCAACTGCCAAACAATAATGTTTCATATGCACGTGCCAACTAACTAAACTGCTGTGCACGGCATATTACGTGTATAGTTTAAAGCCTTCCAAACAGCTCCTATCATTTAGGTTTTAGAAGCTAATTTTTAAATAAAGTAACTTCTTAATGTGATTTCTACAAAGTATTTATAGAAGTTACTGCAGGAGCTACTTTAAACAGCGTGGCTTCTTACTGTGAGTGTCCCGTACTCCCTCTATCTCTCTCACAATCAGTCAAAGCCAAATGTTACGGGCAAAAACCAAAAGCCACAACACTTATGAATAGGGCCTAATATACTGTAACATAATTTTTTGAGCTTGTTTACTACATGTAACAATTTCTAAAAAAAATAACATAATTCAACAAATTTTAAGTGAAATTTAGGATGGATAAAATTATGAAAAAAATTATACAATCAAGTACGCTGCGTCGAGAGGCTCCGAACAAAATTTAATAATTTTAGAGCTCATTTACTATATCTAAAAAAATCAAATAAACAGTTCACCAAAACAAAATCACTAATTATATTAATTAACTTATCTAATCACCTCATGTACGGTAACGACGTGTCGCCTCCCGGCCCTGCCGATATGCCAAAAGTGTCATTTAGGCTGTGATCAATATGGCTTTTTTGAGTGGCTTATGGCTGAAAAGTAATGTAGCTGGCTGAAAAAACACTGTAGCTGACAGAGGCTTATTTAGCATAATTAAATTTAAAAATAGAAAAAACATATTAGCCCATCACGTATAATGCAAACAAATACGGAAAAAAGAACCGGCAAAAAAGCTAAAAAAAGCCAAAAGTTCAGAAAAAAGACGAAATTTATAAATGGTAAAAAAATAAGTCAGAAACCAGAAGCTGATGTCGAAAATCATCTATAAAACTACTTATTAAATACCAGATAATATCTTTATCTTTTCTTTACATCACCTAGAGATAACTGATACATATCATTACACGTGTCCTGGTCCGAAACTGTACACGGTGAAATCCTGTCCGGCAAAGCAAAGTTACCCACGGCATGGTCAAATCGATTGTACATCCATCACGGGCTAGAGATCACAGCGTACCTATCGCCCGGCGCCCGTAGTATGCCGGCCGCACACGACGCGACGTGGGCGTGCGGCCTTGCGGGTTGGGAACCGTCACGTTGGGTTCGCCAGGTGTGGCGGGCGGGCGGGCGGTCGGAGGGTGGCCGCCGGGGTGCGAAGTGGGAACCGGAGCGCAGCGCGCCGTCGCGCCGGCGTTGGAGCACGGCCGGGCGGGGCGTGCAAACGTGCGTGAGGCGCCGTCGCGCCGGCGTCGGAGCAAGCCGGCCGTGCGTATCGCCGCCTTGCCGGGCACAGGAGCTGGGTAAAGATGCTACACGGAGAGGTGTCACGGACGCTTGGATGTCACTACGTGCGCATGCTACAATGTCTGTCCGGTTTGGTAACCTGCAAGTTCGCAACCCGTCGACGATTGTGGGGGTAGGGTAGGGTAAGGCAGGCGTGCCGCGGCGTACCGAATCTGTGGGCCCAAATCGAGGGAATATATCTGTCCTTGCAATGATGATCCATGGAGGCCCGCACTAGCATAATAGGATAGGGTGACGTCTGAAGGTGTCACGCCTGGCGACGAGGTCGGTCGTCCTTCGTTGCCAACAACTCGCCATGATTCATCCGGAAAGATCGGGCCTGAATTGCCTGCCTGCGAGTCACCCCTTTCAGGGGACATCCAACTGCCCTCAGGGTAGTGCCCTGTTAGTAGCAGGCTAGCAGCGTACGCAGCCAAAGCCATTGAACTAGTCAGTCATTCATTCTGACAGCTGTTTACATACAAGTCCGAAACGGTTTTAACTTCTAACCTTTTACTTTTACTTTATTTTAACTAGGAACCATCAGTAACCCATTAGTTTTTAATTTCAGTTTATTTTTACTTTTTTATGGTTTCTTGTCTTTTTCTTTTTTCTTACTCTTTTGCTCTGTCATGATGATATAATGATTTTTCTTCTTCTTTTTTCTCTTATTTTTTTAAAAAATTAATAACCGTTATAATATAATTTTAATCAAAAGCTAATTAGAGTGAGGTTACATGAATTCGTATACGGTGCTGTACAAGACGCTCAATAATCAGCAGGTTGACGTGCTAGCTCTGTTTGTTTCACATGAACACGAATTATTCGGGCGGTAACTTGTCTCCTACTCTGATCTAAGAGCAACTCCAGCAGGGCCCCTACTTAGCCTCTCAAACTCAAATTTGAGAGCCAGAGCAAAAAAACTCAGCTCCAACAGGGCCCCTACTTGGCTCTCAAAAATAGGAGGCCTCTCAAATGAGGTCTCCAAGCCCTCATTCCTAGGGACCCTCTCCTGGCTCTCATCCTTTGGTTTTTTTCCCGCTCGGTGAAACTTCCCCCGCGCCCCCCCAAAATCCGTCGCTTCTGCTCGCCCCCCGCCTCGCCCGACTCCTCCGCCGCCGCCCGTGTCCCCCGCGCGCCGCCAAAATACCCCGCCACCGCCGCTTCCGCTCGCCCCCGCCTCGCCCGACTCCTCCGCCGCCGCCCGTGTCCCCCTTGCGCCGCCAAAATCCCCCGCCTCTGCCGCTTCCGCTCGCCCCCACCTCGCCCGACTCCTCCGCCGCCGCCCGTGTCCCCCTTGCGCCGCCAAAATCCCCCGCCTCTGCCGCTTCCGCTCGCCCCCGCCTCGCCCGATTCCTCCGTTCGCTCGCCGCCTCCGCTCGCCCGCCGCCTCGCCCGCTGCCTCCGCTCGCCCGCCGCCACGCCCGATGCCTCGCCCGACGCCTCCGCCCGTCGCCGTCGCCTCGCCCATCGCCGTCGCCGCCAAAATCCCCCGCTCGCCCGGGGCCTCCGCTCGCCTCCGACCGGATTTGAGGAGTGGGTCCCATGTGTCAGTGTGTAGTGGAATAGATTTGAGGGCTTAGATTTGGGGGGTGTTGTTGGAGTGAGAAAATTGCAATTATAGGACAGCAAAGAATGCGCTTCGCAATTATAGGACTCTAAACATCGACTTCGTTAAAATGACCCTTGAAACGTTGGCTTCTTGTTTTTCATGACATTTGGTGTATTAAGTCTCTTTTCTCATCTAAATACATGTATTTGTTACCCAAAGTGACTCTTTTGCCCTTCAGCCATTACGTATATTTGTTGTGCCCTTTTTCATGACTTCGTTAAATTATCAACGATACGTAATGGCTGAAGGGCAAAAGGGTCACTTTGGGTAACAAATACATGTATTTAGATGAGAAAAGAGACTTAATACACCAAATGTCATGAAAAACAAGAAGCCAACGTTTCAAGGGTCATTTTAACGAAGCCGATGTTTGAAGTCCTATAATTGCGAAGCGCATTCTTTGCTGTCCTATAATTGCAATTTTCCCTGTTGGAGTAGATGCAAAAAAACTGAGCCCTCAAAAATAGAAGAAGCTCTCAAATCAAAAGTAGAGATCCTGATTTAAGAGCTACTGGTGAAGTTGCTCTAACCGAGCCATTTGCACGCACCAAGGCTGCTCTTTTTGTTTGCGTTTGGGGTTAATCATTCATCCCCTCCTTTTGGTACACCACCAGAGCACTACTGGCACTGGATGCTCCAATCCGGTCTACTAGTACTAGGAGTATTATTTTGCCCATATTATTCCACACACCCACCATGATGGTTCTCGCTGCATTGGCCACAGCCTTGTCGGGCGATCTTTCACGTTGCAAAATTATACGGGGCATGTTTTTTTATACGGCTTATAAGGTTTAAACTATTTATGAGAAAAAGTATAGAATAAAAAAAACTTATTTACAATTTTGCTTGATATAAAAAAATTGTTATAATGTGTACTACAATCAACTTATAGATTCTATTTTAAAAAAATACTTCGTTTGAAAATTAGTTACCATAGAAAATCCAAAAACAGTTTTTAGACGCTGAAAAAAAGAGGCCTATAGTTATCCCATGAGGAATTAGCAGTGTCCACAAATGATATAAATACTACTGTTGCTTTAGCTTTACTTACGTCAGCAGCATATTTTTATGTGGATTGTTAAGGATAGAATAGGATTGTTATTCGTTTCCTTATATGTCTTGGTTTTCTTATTTGTATATGGCATATTCCTCTGTATATCCCATGTACTCTCTATATATACATGAATATACACACAATATTTATAACATGGGTAACCTATCAGAGCTGCAACCCACTGGGTGCGTTCTTTTCAGCTGTGGTTTACGGTTGTGACTGATATCTTTTGGTTCTAATACGAGTGCTTGTGCAAACGAATCAAATACCGATAAGCCACTTTAAAAAGGCTATCTCGATAAGCTGCTTCAAAAAAATTGCAAAAAATTGTTCTATTTATTTGTTGAAGGAAAGTTATAAATCATAAGCTGAAACAGGATGTTACAGTGAAGCTACTGGAGCAGTGATTATGAAGAAAAATTTTACTGGAGCAGTGGAAAAGAGAAGAAACTCTGCATTGTGATACAGTTTAGGCTGGCTGCAAATATCTTGTGGTCTTTGGGGTAGACTCAACACTGTCCATTCCATGTAAGGGATAGTAGGCTGCTGCTCTTCTGAACTCTTTATTTAAGGACAGTAAAATGCTATAATCTGAACAACAGTACTTACACAATGTTAACATGCAGGTGTGTAGAATACAGAACAAGACCACAAGCTCAAAATTATGACTAGAGGCCAATTGGAGGTCTAAACTCTGCTCATATCCTAATCTGTTCTGCAAGTTTCAGAACAAGAGGGTGTGCAACTGTTTTCTCTTTCAGAAACATAAGCTATACGGAAATTCTTTAATCTTCTGCGCACAAAGGGCAGCTCCAAGCCAACCTCTCTGTCGAGATGACGACCACCAATGCGATGTTACTCTTATGCTTGCTCCAAATAAACTTTTCTATTTCAGATATCAGCATGCTCCACAAGATGTTGTTGATTCGGCGTTTCTTGGTTCTCCAGAGGCATGTACTGAGCCATGATTGCACTTGCACGAATCTCTGAATCCATGTAACTCTGGTATGGCATCACGATATGGCAAAGTGAGACATAAAATAGCGCAATATCTCTACCGAACGAACTAGAGTTTTCTTCTGATCATTCACGAATGGATTAAATAGAAGGATGAGGAGTTGTTTACCCGTAGCCGATATTTGTATACAGCCTATGCTCCAACTCGAGCCAATGAAAATAACCCACAGGAAGCTCCAGCCCACTGCCAAAGAAGCAACTTTGCCTGCACATCGATTGGAAAAGGCATCACGTCACTACGTTATAAACAAAGGAAGAACTGTTTGAAGCAAAATGTTTCTGATGTTTTACATCATTTCAGCATAATAGACATAAAGCTACTTCTATCTAGGCACACATTATTTGTAAAGAAAACAAAGCTGCGGTTGCACCAGATCGATGCTACCATATAGATCATGGTACAGCCGTGTATTGTTAAAGCTGCCAATAAACAGACTGCAATATAAAGAGAACAACCTTTTCAGGCAACTGTCTAGCAACCCACCTAAACAGTCTACGAGTACCAACCGTGAAACCTACGACAACCGATCGCTAAGCCTATGACTACCGAAGACAGAACAACAGACTGTGAAGTCTACGAGTATCGACAAGACTGTCAAATCTACGACCATGAAAGCAGTCCGCATACCCTACGACCAACGACCGTAAAGCCATCGACTATCGACCAGTAAAACATTCGACTATCGAGTACGACCAGTAAAGTCTACGGCTACGAGTACTGTAGCTACGATTATGAAAGCAGTCCGCAAAACCTACGACCTCTAACCACAAAGTTCTCGACTATTGACCAACAAAACCTTCGACTATCAAGTACGAGGGGTGTGAGCCTAACTCGTGAGATGTAGTTTGGGGGACTAGATTTGAATCTATGTGTGCACTGTGAAGGGATGAGGTTATTAGATCAAGCGTATCAGCTAAGTATCCACGAAGTATCGAAGAAGTATCGGGATTTATTTATTTTTTGAATAATCATAAATTTAGGATACAGGCAGGATACGTATCGGGACAGTATCCAATATCGGTATATGCCTTTTGTGAAGTATTCGCGCGACGCACATGCATGGTGCCCCTGTACTGCGGCATGTCGAAGTTGCCGATGGCGCACTCGTAGACGCCCCAGAGCCTGACAGGAGACGTCATCCGCAGGCTGTTCTTCTCCACCACGAACCTTCCCGCCGCCTGCCCCGCCATGAACGTCGCCAGCACCAGCAAAAGAAGAGCCCACCATGCCAACAACCTCCCTCCCATCTCCGCTCATTCTCTTGACAAACAAGAGAGAAAATCAGTTCCTTGATCGAGTTATCGATCAAGAAGCGTGCTTTCTGTTAAGATTGGGATCAGAATTTGCGCTTTGGGTGGCTTCCTGGCAAAAAAGAGAGAGAGAAGAGAAAATTGCAACTACTCCCTAAACTTATAAGGTTGTATCACTTTACTTTCTGAATTTACATTTTAATTTTCCATACCTTAAATTTATCTCTGTTTGCATTATAGTATCAGAAAAGACCGAGCTAGCGCACACTCACACAGATGGCTCATATGGGCATATGGCTGCTTAGGTGGATTATCACATGAGCCTCACATGACCCCCTAAGCAGTCACATGTGTATAGTCCGATCGCCATCGAACGGTCAAAATCAAGCGTCCGATGCGTCAATTTCTTCTTACCTCTTTTATTATGATCTTGTTATATACATCAAGGTTCGAGCCTTCAAAGTTCGAAGCAACGTTTTGGCGAACGACCCCTTAGAAGAAAATGAAACGAAAAGAAGTTGGTCCCTTCGCTTGACAAAATTGAAGATTGTTGTAGCTACGAGGGACTATAGGAGTAAATTAACAGGCTGTTCTCCCTGCGGAGAAGGTTATATATACGGCCTTAGGGCCAGATTATAATAATGCACTTGTTATGGCTCATAATGCTAGGGGTCTAAATATCTTTTTACATAATTAACGGGCCTTTTAACCTAGCAGGCCGAATGGGCACAAAGATAATGACAAGAAAACGGTATAGTTCAATGAGCTAGATATCAATCGACGGATCGATTTACACAAACGAGATGAGCGTGCGCACTGCAATTGTTCTAGCTCTAAGTCTGAAAACATGCATCATACAGAAAATAATTATTAGGACCACAATCTTTTAAGGCAGCTGAACACAATAAACAATTTCTTTTTGATGAAAACGAAGCCACATGATCACTCCTCTCCTTAGGATTACATGCAAGAGTAACCTAAAACAATACGAGGGTCTTATATTATTTGTTGGGTCATCCAAGTTCTTTTCACTCAGAAATCATCCCGGAAGTGTGAAGGTATCAAAAGTTGTAGCCTTCTTCCAAGCCTAGAAGACTCAAGCCTCTGGTTCAGGTTTCTCAAAGAAAGTTTTCTTAATCCAGTCAAATGGCTGCAAAAGAGGTAGAAAGAATTTTCAGAGTCATTGACATGGTGGCACTAAACTCTAAACCTAATAAAATCATGGATTGCAATGAAAAAATGCAGAAGAAAATTCATTAACAACAAAACTTAAACAATACACAATATCTAGATACAATAAGTGAAGTCCTCGAAATCAAAGCATATGTTAACAGAGTAACCACAAATGTGAAAGACCATGAGTTCACCAAAGTTCTAGTTTCAGGTATTGTAAATGCAGCACTGTTCTCCTGAATTTGATAGCAAGGGGCCAAAATAGTGAGAGGGTGACATAAAGTATAATTGCCATAACCACAGCACCAGCTATGGCCTATAAGTGACTCAGATAAAGTTGGCAATGACCACAGATGATCCATGAACCATAATAAACATGTACTATTACTTATGTGCTGGTGCTCCAGCAGATAAAAAGAAATTTACTAGCGAGAAAAAAAGGTGTTGAGACTTGAGAGCATACTTATCGTACATGGTATGTAGAATACGTTTAGCTAGCTAACTTCATAACAGTATGAAATCATCAAAACTTCAGTAAAGGGGAACATGAACCGTGTATGCATTGCTCAGTCATTTTGAAATCCCCAGCTGATTGATAGAGCATACAACTCAAAAATACTATACCAATGCGTCCCAGAAGGGTGGATATCACCATATATAGGACATCCTAATACAAGCATATTTGATGAAAGTTTTTATTTTTTCAGAACATAGGACCTAAATAGCCCCAGCTTTTTGTTTTTTTTTTGAAACACCAACGGCAGCACTGCATTTCACAGGCCCTAAACTGCATCATGTTTGATTCTAAGAAAACATCGCAATTTTTGGCCAACTAACTTGCTAGCACGATGCACCATCTTAACATCTAAACAATTGCAAAACGTTCCGATTCAGTAATAGCAAACCCGGTGAATAAATTTGTGACCATCAAAGGATCACTGATTCTTCTTCCCCTTGCACTTCCCTATTACTCAGATCCAGACTGCTAGTATGACTCTAACGCAACGACCATAGATCCAATCATTCAGCTCGCGGAGCCTTACTAAGACCGATCCAACACGCCGCAGATCCAGGCAAACAACGAGCGCACAAGCATGACAGATCCAATCTACATAAACCAAACCCTAATACCGCTGGAACAAACATACATACCTACGGATCAAGCCATGACCATGAAATAAGGTAAGGTCAAACGGATGCGGAATTGGCGGTAGATATGAGTCGTTGATTAGCCCTGACCTGGACGAGGTAGATGGCGGCGCTACCGGCGGCGACGCCCCAGGTGGCGGCGGCGGCGATGTCGGTGGGCTGGAGGCGGAGGCGAGGCGAGAGGAAGCGGAAGAGGCCGGAGCTCGACGCCGGTAGAGCCATCGCCGCCGCTAATCCCGCTTTACCTTTCGCGTCTCGGTGTTGGTTCTTCTTTTTTTTCCTTCGGAGGGCAGGTGAGGTGAGAAAAGAGACGAGAGGAAGGAGTTAAAAAAAGAAAAGAAAAGAAAAGAAAAGAAATTGTTGCCTCTTGCGCATTAGGTGGGCCTCAATGGGCCGACGCAAAGACCAGGCGCTAGTGGCCTTAGGAGGAACAGTTATTGGTTCTAGGCCGGCCCAACCGAGGCAGTCTTTGTCATCGGATCTGGCCCGAGTGACACCCAGGAAAGGAAGGATTTTTACTAGCCTTCACAACGTTTTTTTCCACCAAAGAGTGTAATCAGTCACCATAATTTCAAGGCGGCGACAACCTTAGGATTTGGTCGTTATGTTTGGTATCTCAATCCCCCTGAGATTGCTATTGCACCCCAGAACATTTTGTTGAACTAATAAAATCCCTGAGCATACCATGAACATAATAAAATAAATAATGCTATCCTAAAAAGAGTATATGGAAATCACGAACGTGAAAGAAACAAACATGTGTGGCATTGCTCGATTATGTGTCCCGGCCACTTGGTGTATTGACGGTGCATCGAGACAAAAAAAAACACTACAGTAAAATTGTTAAAAACATTCAGTTGCGCACGCATAGTGTCCATACCTATCAGGCAAGAATTATTGCACCATACTTTGAACGCATGCCACATGTTTTTAGTTGAGGCGAACTTTTCCACTACATTCGGTCACATTCTTTTAGCTTTTTTTCTTTTGGTTTTTGACCTTTTCAAAAGTTAAAATAAGTAATATGTTTTATTAAAGTGATTTTTCAAAACGGCTTCTTTAAGTCTAAAATCGTGTGTACCATTCGTATCAATATCTTTATCATTTACTATCATTTTTTAAAAAAATTAAAAGCCAAGAGCTGAAGCATAAAAACAACAGCTTAATTCGATAGAGTCGGTGAAGTGAACAGGAAGAAAAATTCAACAACACTCATTAAGATTGTACTTGCGTGGCAGGCGGTTTTCATCCGCACCTAAAATCTTTCGACCTAAAAAGCAGCTGTTAGTTGCGAATAAACAAGTAAAACACATCAGTCTCACATATCCATGCCAATTCCAAACTAGTATATTCACTGGAAGGAAGTTCAGGTAACAAACGATATATATACATTGCTTAATTATAAAGTTCATGGAACTATTATTAGAGCACACTTTCAACGTAAGAAATACACTTGATCGTATAATTTATGAGGCGAACTGATGAATACAAGCAGAAGGATCCAAACCACAATAGTAGAATACTAGCTAGCAATGCACTATCTAGCCAGAGAAGGTTCAAAATGCCTGCAGCTTCTTGCCTTCTTCAGAAACTTTTAACCAAAAGTAGAGCTTTATCTTTAGACTTTAGACTTTAGCCTTCAGTTTCAGAGGGGGAGCTCTCTGCCTCGTTCCTTTGCTAAGCAGAATATGCCAAGGGAAAAAGCACTGAACTTTTACAGATGTAAAGTCCATAGATAAGAAATTGGTGTATACAATTAACTGACTTGAGAACTTCGGACCACGACTTGGTCACAAAGTTTTCTTTGCTTTAATTACCCATGCTTATCACCTAGCAAGATAATAATGGGCCTATATTTCTGTTTTTTTAAACTTGAGACAGCGACTAATGAGAGCTTAGACGATCCAACTGATTTGTCGACGTAGGGTCCATGCATACATGTGCTACCTTGCATTCGTTGTTGAATTGATCAAATTAAGGTACTAATCGACAATGCCGACCTCAAGCCTATTAATGTAACCACTGAGGCCTCTGAACTCAATTTGACTGGATTGAACGCGGATTTGCTGCAGCAGTTGAGAAGGACTGCAAACTTCCTGAGCCGTCTAAACGTGCAAACAATGGTCTAGATCGAGTTGTCAATGAAAAACGAATCAATGTGCTAGTAGCTCGATATTTAGTTGCTAGGTTACCACATGCAAAATTAAATGTGTGTGTGTGTGTATGTATGTATGTATGTATGTATGTATGTATGTATGTATGTATGTATGTATGTATGTATGTATGTATGTATGTATGTATGTATGTATGTATGTATGTATGTATGTATGTATGTATGTATGTATGTATGTATGTATGTATGTATGTGTGTGTGTGTGTACCTTATGGAGTTATCCATGCACCATACTCTTTTTAGCTTGTATGCTTCCATGCATTCATGTGGCTGTTTGTTGTATGCGTGCATGATAGACTATCTAACAAAAGGTTGCATACTTGCCACATTGGTGGTATATACAATCTAGGGTTTTGATTTGTTTATGATGTGATGTTTGGCTCCATGTGTCGAGTGGTTGAGTTGTGCCATTTGCAGCACTTTACAATGTGGTATTAGTCAAAGTCTTTGGAGTGAAAGACTTGGAAGTGGACCGTGCAGCAGACCAAATATATGGAAGTTGCCAAGTTAGCGTGACAGTAACTTTGCAAAGAAAAGCTTGAGTAGAATTTTTTAGACCGTGGCTTATGGTTTTTTTGTTTAACTTTTAAATTCTAGCTGTTTACAAGAGAAAGTATGAAGAGAGAGACACTCGCGTATGATTTTGGCTGATATAGATGAATTCGGTACAGTTTCTACTATAATTAATTTGTAAACACCGTTTTAAAAAGACACACCGTTTAAAAATTAATTACTGTATCATAAAGTATAACCTAAAAAACCCAACCCATTTCTAACTTTTCTTGTCACGAGGGGCCAACGTGGATATCCATTGGTCCAACTAAGCGTCGATGCGGAAAGGCCCTAGTGGTTGCAAGGGCTATAGTGACATGCATCATCTAAACAAAACCGTATACTAGTACCTTAATTAAAAGGCTTAAAAAGCTGCCTAAAAAGTACAAACCGGGTTGATACTGCCAATTAAACCATGTACAATTAATTAATACTTCATGCAGTTAGCTAAAGTATACATTATGAATCTCGCCGAGATTTTGCCATTGGCATAATGCTATTCCATTCGAAGATTCGGCTCACACAATCACACGTGTAGCACTACTAATATAATTAAAAATGTGTAGGCTTCTTTCTGTGCAGATGCAACGTACTGCAAGATTATTGTTCCGTGGTATCTCTCGCTGTTGCTGCATTCATGTTCCATGGTACACACTTACCACGAAGATGCTGAACAAAATGCCACGTTCCATGGTAGATCACGAAGATGTTGATATATGGCAAGGGGCTAGCAACATATAGTCATCTGTGTCCTCTATGTGGGCAGGACGTCATACTGCTATCCATCTTCTCCTTGTCTGTTTCTTCATCAAGCAGGTTTGGAGCATCGTTGCAAACTGGATTAACCTCTCAGATTGGTTCAACGTAATTTCGCAACATCAAGGCAAGCTCAAAGAAGTTTGGTATAGAGCTTCCGAAAGGGGATATCCTGATGGAACACAGAAAAGCTTTGGATGGTTTCATAATTTATGCTTATTGGAATATTTAGAATAAACCCAATCGGAGAATTTTCGAGCATAAATATTTTCCATCATGTGTTCCACAGAATCCAAGAACACGTCGAGCAATGAAGAAGGGCGCTAGAGTGATTTTCTACACTTAAATTTTAACTAGTCGCTCCCTCTAGTTTGTAATAGCCTCGGTTGCTTTAAGTGTTATTGTTTTGCTCAAGTTTATTGTAATGAGCTAAACTTGTTAGATTCTATGCTATACTAATTTGCTTATCTTGTTTAATGAAGGCAGAGCTACAGCCGTTCTTTAAAAAAAGACTGACAACGAAGATGTTGAACAAAATATGCACCCTTTTGTGATTGAAAGGATTATCTGAATGTTGCCGATATTTTCTCCTGGCATAATGCTATTCAATTTGAATATGTAACAGTACTAATACAACTGAAACTGTGTAGGCTTATTTAATTTCTACTTATGCAAATTAATGCAACTGCAACCTATACATCAAGCTCTTGCCGTTGTTGCATTTCCTGTTCCATGGTAGATACACTGACCACCAAGATGTCCAACAGAATAAAGCTGATTCAAAATTTGTGTATTGTTTTGAGATATCTTGTGTCTTGCCGCATATATTTATTGTTACGTACTTCATGTGTACTTGTACAGTTGTACAGATTCCAGTTCAAGTGTTCGATTACAACTAGCTAGTGAGAGGGGTTGAGGAGTATTTTAACTCGAGTTTTGAATTTATGACGTTCCAATTGGCAATCGATTGATCTGGCTGATTAGAGAGCTAGCAGCAATCTCAGTACTATATATTTCCAATACTACGCAAAATACATCAATATGTACAAATAATAGTAGTTCACACTGGCCTTAATCACCAATATGCGTGTTTTGTACACAACACACTAGTGGTGCACACATCAACTAGCTAGCTAGCTAGCCTTATGTACTAGCTATACACACATGTACAATTAACAGTACATTAGCTGCTATCTTTTAGCAGTCATTAGCTACTAGCTCATATATTACTATCGTATAAGAGCAGCGTGCATGCATGCTTGCATGCAAATTACAAACGTATTTTTGGCTATTAGCATGGCAAGTATGCATCCATGCATCGATCAGCCTACGTTAGGGATCGAAGCCAAACAAGTCGTCATCCCCAGCATTCCCAAAGGATCCGAACGAGCCTGCTGTCATGAACCCGAGGCTGCTGGGCGAGGAAGGGAAGCTGGCCGTGCCACCGGCCATGTCTCCGGCGACCCCTCCCGGCCAGTATTCTGCAGGTGCTGACCCCACAGTCGGTGACGTCCTCCCGGCGGAGCCCACCACGGCGGCGAGCTGGCCGGCCGGCAAGCTGCTGCTGAGCGCTCCCTCGCTGGCGCACTCTTGAGGCAGCGGGGAGCCGTAGTTGACCAAGCTGCCGGGGATCATCCCATCGATGGCTTCTCTCATCAAACGATGAGTAGTAGTGTTCGTGCTTGTGCTTGCGGTGGCGCCAATGGCGGATCCGAAGCTGATGAGGTTTGCGCAATCCGCCGCGGGAGCGGCTTCGATGATGAGTGGGATCGTGGAGGGGTCCCTGCACGTGTGCTCGCCGAAGTAGCTGATGACGAACTCCGACGGGTTGGACCCGTATTGCTGGACCTGCTTTGTGGCCATGCAGCCTTGGTCTGGCCTATGCGTGCACCTGAAGTAGCTCCTGGATACACACGTATGTGCATATTATGCAGAGAGAACAACTCTTTATGCAAGTGGGTAGAGTATATATAACAGCAACTGGTGGAAGCTATAAGCTGGCAGGATCTACCACTGGTGCCCTTTTAACTTTGTTTTAAGCAATAAGACAACAAGTACTGTCCCGTAGAAGCACCACATGTATTTTTCTATGAACTAGTAAGTAACGCACTTGAGGGAGGCTTAGCTAAAAGCTCAACAATGATCCGAAGCAATTAACTAGCTAACCAAGTTGGCAAGTGTCCGGTATGCCTTTAATTTCGTCTTGTTTAAGGAGGACAGATTCACCTCTCTCCCCCTTGGCTTCAATTAATCATCGCCGATCGATCCTTATATATGTGGCGAGGCCAATTTCATTTAATTTAGACAGTGAAAGTTCTTGCAAGTTGCAACATACCTCGGGTTAGGGGAGTCCTGGATATGTTTCTGCCCGTACTTCCGCCATGACTTGCCGTCCTCCGCCTTGTTGGCAATGACCGTCTTGAGGAAAGGGCTCTTTGATCTGCGATATGTTACGACAGGCAGAAGAGCGATATATTCATACACAAAATCCTAATTAGCATCACAATACATGCACACACGTGCAATAACTAGTTAGTAGAACCTTTTGATCTCTTTTCGATTTAACAAGAAAAACTGATCTAGTCACAAGAAAGCTACTACTAGCTAGCAGGAGTAAAAGTTTTCCCCCCTGATCATTGGGACATAAAGTTGTGTCCCACTAGCTACTAGACTGAGCTGTTCTCCGGTCCAAATTGCAAAAGGAGGCAAATATGTATGGTATCGTTGTCATATACTGCTAATATGCATGTAGTGAGCTAGCTAGTTGCACAGTTGATTGTCAAGGGGTTTAACTTTCTTCACCTTCTCCTGCAGGAGATGCTCCGCCGGTGAGGCCCGGTTGCCGCACCTTTCTTCCTCCTGCCGCCCGATCCCCGTCCTCCGCCGCTGGTGTCCAGGGCCGACAGCGCGCTGGACAGCCTGGTCATCATCCCTTCCATCAGCTTCCCCGCGTCCCCGGCAGGGCTCGGCAGAGTGGGCGACCCCTGCAGCATGGTCTGGAGCGCCGCCGCGCGGTCGCGCACCTCGATCAGGTCGTCGACCACCGCCCGTGTCGCCGCAGGCGAGCGGCCGCCGCCGCCGGCACCGCCAGAAGACGTCATGCTACTAGATAGTAGTAGCTAGGGCAAGATACCCTTGTACTGGTGCGCGCATGTGCACCTGCCCGGCCGTAGGTAGAGTCGATGGGGTTCTTGGGCGCTGCAGTTTTTATTGGTGCGGGCGGTGGGAACAGGGGGGTCAGGTGTGCTGGCAAGGGCCTGGTCCCCCAAGGTTTTTTTCCAGGTAGGTATGTCACTAATACGTATGTATTATTTATGTATGGCCCTCTCATAAAATTGCCGGTAAAAACTGCTTAGAAAGTGAAACCTAACTTCCATCTGGTCAGTCTAACCAAATTTAGCATTTTCTTTTGACCCATCAAACCAACTAGACCCAGAGTTGAGAGAGACCAGCTAGCAACTAGCACATCTTCTCGAGAGAGTCCAGAGACAACATGAGCCGCAATGCAACCTTTAGCTGATCTTAATTCGTATTATTATATTGTAAAATTTTGCAACAGAAATTTTTTTTTTATCTTAGCAGATTATCTAGCAAAAAAATCATTAATGTATTCTACAGTGTACGATTCTGATAAGAAATCATTCGTTAAAATTGCTGCCTCTTTTGCTATGACGATTGATTTAAAGTTATGAAACAAGTAGTAGCACATGCAATCGTAATAATACCGCACTATATTCGTACCCCTTGGTGGGAGGAAGGAGGCAGTGGCGTGGGCGTTGGAGACGCGCGCGGGCCCCGGCTGGACGTGTCGCTCGCACCGCGCAAGCGGGAGCCGTGCGTCACCGCCGTGACGCTTCCCTGTGAGGTCACGGCCGCCTCACGGCTCGGTCGACCTCCTCCATGAATCCCTTGGCAAAAATGGCAGAGCTAAGAGATCTGACTGTTTTATATCAATGCAAAAAATGGAAATGGCTCCGACTGTAGTGGACGACTTCATACAGCCCAAACAAGTAATTGATTTTTGTTTAAAAAAACAATGTACTAATTATCTAATGTGATTGCTCCAAAGTACTGATTTCTGATCTGAGCCGTGGAATGTGTAGTTATATTGCTAATGCAGCAGATTTGTGTCCCTTGCCTACCTTTTAGCGGATAGCAGACAATTTTTCGCTACTAATTGAACAGTGATGACGTTAGCACTGCTATGCTATGATTAGTTGATGCATAGTTGCCATATGTTTTATATATACTTTTATATGTAAGAGCCAAGTTACAATTTTCACTTGTCATGTAGTGCAAGCTGAAGGATAAAAAGGGCAAATAGAGGATCTACACATGTCACTTCTCTCACAATTCATCTATGTCATCTGGCTCAGGACTTTGTGGATGAGCAGTATTTTCAAATAAATTAATTTCTCCCTCTAAAAATAATGAATTCTCCTCCTATCGTGTGCACTGTGCACCACACCAGCAAATTGTCCAAGGGGAGAGCATAATGCCAAGACAACTACTCAAGACAATTCTCTTACGAAAACATTTGCATCTAGGATGACTGGTCTTTGCATTGACACATGCATGATGAAAACACGGAGACCCCTCAAATTAATCCAAGACAAGAGCCCCACTAGTTTTATTTCTTTTTGTCTGTGGGGAAGACATGTCTATTTCTTCCACATACACACTGATTCAAGGAGGATCTTCAGAATAAAAAGGGCAAATGAAGGAAACAAGACCAAAGACAATATTGCCCATTTGCCCTGTCAGCTTGCACAGCCGAATACTCGACGCAAGTCGACACAGGAAACCGCGGTCACAAGTGGGCGTACCCAGGGTGCAGAAGCTAACTATAAGCCACGTCCTAAATCATGTTAAGAAAATACACCATCAGTACCACAAACTATTAATGGAAGCTTTGCATCCTGATAAACATCCAGTAGGGTATCCCCAAGACCCCAACAAATGAACCGACAAAACTAGCACATCTGCGTATGACAACTGCAATCCGGACAGAACACTGGCTTGGCCACAAATGATCTGAATTATATTGACCTTTCATTTGCTAAATACGGCAACGCTCATAAATATGTACACCTGACATAAGTTGACATGGCAGAATTACCGTACCAAAAATGGAAAATGAGATGGGTTATCATACACATGCTGTTGTCACACTAACCTATGTTTCACTTTAACTTTTCCCTACACTACACCCCGACTGTCTCGGGTGCCCTAAACCATTCTAACAGAGAAGTTGGATTAACATGATGCCGGAACTTCATGACAATTATATCCGGCCATCTATAATTCTGGTTGTTTTTCTTCTGTAATCTGAAGATAATTTAGAACTGAGAAGGCAAATAAATAATCCAATGAAGTTAAAATATCTGCAGCCTCAGTGCTTCCAGGCTCTTTTCTGGTTGTCATGTTGCTCCATTAATAGCCTCCTTTCAGCAGCTAACCCAGCTGCAACAGACGGAGGCAAACTCAAACTCTCACCGTGATTCTTATTCTCCTGTTCTGGAGGTTGATCAGGTGCTGCCACTGGAAATAGTGACTCGACATCCTTCAGCGTCCAAACAAGTTCATCTTTGAAGTTGTTAGATTTACGGTTTATCGTGGAGCACACAGCACTGCCCCTGTTTAATTTGTAGATGCTCTCTTCTATTGTTTTCTTCACCTGAAAAACCAAATAATGCTTAAAGAATTATTCCAAGAATAGTTTAAACGAGAGAAAGGAGCACATGATGTGGTGCTTTGATAGGGATCAACTAGCGGGAAAGGCCAATTGATACGTGAATTACCCGATCTTTCACGGTACCACCCATGAAACCTCACAAACCGATCTGATTTGATCGAATTGCAAGATCAACTTCTTCGGCACAATCTGAGAACAAGGATATCCTCAGCTTGCGCAAAACTCTCTGTCTCTCTCTCTCTCTTCTGCTGAAAGCTCACAATCTCTCTCTCTCTCTCCCCCTCACACAATCTCCTCTCAACTCATCTCATACGCAAGACAGGGTGCCAACATTGTCTTTTCTGAATTTCATTCAAAACTAAAACATATCATAGATATTCTAACTTCTATTCTGACCTCTAAGAGACATGTACATAGGCTTATAGCCTTCCTAAGACTGAGAACAAAATTTGACTCCTAGCACGAACTAAAAAGGAAATACATAAACTATAGCCGTTGGTTTGTTTCTGAATTTGCGACGTTACCATGAGGTTCCGCAGGTTGTCACCTCATCCATTATGTGGGGTTTCAAGTTAGCTTTCCAATGAGTCCAAGAACACTTAAATCGGACTCCGTTTGTGAAAGTTATGAGCATTTTAATGTTGGTCTTGCTGGTTGTCTTTAACCGAGTCCAAACTGACTTCAAATCTTTATATCTTTATTAGACGATGTGCCATGTGTAGCTTCAAACACTTGCATTTCATCTAAAGTTAATGTATCCACCTATTGTGATGATTTGTTAGATATACTTTGTTGCTCTAAATTAGATACTTCTATTTTCTCTATGCATTGTAATACTAACGTTGTAAAGGAAAATAATGATCTCAAGGCCTAAGTCACAATTTTGAGAAATGACTTAGAGAAAAGCTACAATGGGGCGCTTGCCTTGCTGTTGAACACTAGTTTTTTTTTTGGCTCTGGATCAGCTTTGAAGCATTTTTGCCACGTCAGCATCTATCGCATAAAGCCAAATAATGCAAATAAATATCAAATAAATTCAACCAGATGCAAAACTCAAATATTATTACATAGTATGAAAGAGCATGATTTTAGAAAATTTTATAAACAACTTTCACTCAATTTGGAGTTCGGATGAAAAAATTATGAGCATTTGAATTTAGTTTGGTTAAGAAAACCCTGAAAAAGAAAACGAGCGGGGGTGACGTCAAAAGCGTATTTTGATAAAATATGCTTCCTTTTGGAGAAAGCGTATTTCTTTAAAACTGAAGGCGCATTTTATATTTTAATTTCTAATTTTCTCTTTCTATCGAAAAAAACCAGAATTTTCTCTCTATCGGAAAAACCAAAATTTTCTCTCGATGAGCCCGACGGGTTTTAATTAAAAACCGGTTTTAATTATAAAGCTACATATTTAACCTATCTGGGCCTACATGTCAGAGGCTCAAGAATTTAAAACAAGATTAATTAGCGCTAATCTAATCGCTTGGCAGGGCCCACTGCTCAGAGAGAGGAAGCAGAGCAGGGCAACACAGAGCAAAGGAGTCGGTGGTTGAGCTTGCCGACGGCGAGGTAGCGGCTGGCCACGGTGAAGCTTTGGGATGTGATGGCAGCCGCAAAGGTGGACGGAGGCGGCGGCGCAGGTGGGGAAAGGAGGCGAGGTGCCTCGACTATGCAATGGCATTGGCACAGAAGTGAAAGAAAGCAGGGGCTGGGCACTGGGATGGCTTTTATGGAGCATTGCGACGCGAGAGGTGGCATCACAGGAACCTAAGGTCGTCAGAGGTGTGCCAGTGGCCATGACTTGCGGAGGCGCAAACAGAGCGATGGCGACGATGGCGTAAGCAGCCATGGTAAGCAGAGCTAAGCAGCGCAAAAGAACCAGGGGCTCACCACAATCTCTATGGTGATGTTGGCAGCGACGGAGAAGGCCAGTGGTGGGCGAATGGTGGTGCGGAACCCCAGTATCGACGGCTTCACGACGACAGCGCACAGCAGAGGGAGTCAAGCTACCAGGAGCCTTAGGTTAGTTTCCATGCATAAGGGTGATGGTGAGGGCAAAGGGAATCGAACTAAGACCCAACGGGTAGCTTCAATCAACGTAAATGGCGGCGACGGCGAGCGCGGCCGCTGAAGACGAAGAAGATGACGCGTTGCTGGTGCTCCGTGGCACGAACTACAACATCAACCAATGGGAATGCATGAGGGGTTCCAGAAGAAAGACGTGCGTCACGAGGAGAGGAGCTCATTGGCGAAGATGGCGCGCAGTGGCGCTGAACAAGGGCAGCAACGACAAGCCTCACGGTGGCAGCTCACAATGGCGAGAACAAGCTGCAATGGAGAATTGGAACAGGATTAAAGAGGCACGTGAATGGTTAAAATGGCCACGGTGAGGTTGGACATTCACCGGAGATGAAGGAACGTCAATGGCGATGGCGATGGCAGAGAGATTCACGACGACGGTGCTCCTCGGAGAGGGATGGCTGCAAGGGAGCACAACAATGGGTTCAGAGGGGCGCAAGGACGGTGAAAACAACCATAGCGTCGTTTGTGGCTCACCGGAGATGAAGTTGCTTAGCGGCGATGGTGGCAGCCGGAGATGAAGACATGGATCTGGCAGTACACTGCAAAGTGACGCGAGTGTCAAGGCAAAAGCTTACCGAAAAGGGCTTGGGCCAGGCGGAGCACTGCGGCGACCGTGCACCGGAGCCGAAAACGACAGCCGCATTCTGGGCAGCTCGACGAAGGAGACGAGTTGCAACCGAGTAAAATGGAAGCGGCGAGGAATGAGGAAGAAGACGGTCTCGACTGGGCTTAAAAGGGAGAGATGAGGGCGCTCTCCTTGATTTCTCACGACCGAACAAGAGAATTCACGAATTTGGCGGCCTACGGCATCTCCAACAAGCCAACAGCTACAACGCGGTGATGAGACAAGATGGAGCGTCGTGCAGGGTGCTCGAGGCGGGCAGAGGGGTCGGCTTTTGCAGGCGGCACCGCGTGAACACTATAGATAAATAGTGGCTCGGCAGCTCTCTAATGGCGGGCGGGCAGTGTGGAAGGAGACGACTAGCAAGGGGATGGAATGGGGTGGAGACGACATGTGAGCGCACACGAGCAGCGGTTGTGGTCAAAACGACCGGATTCTATTGGAACGACACCGATGACGCGGGCACAGCCAACAGACAGGCGCGGCGGCGAGTCAAGGGCGGCGAGGGAGACGACAATTCCTGCGGCTGGGCCTCGGCTATCAACGAGGGAGTCGGAGTGAGCTGAGGTGACAACAATGACCGCGGCGTGGCCTCCAGATCCACAAGACAGTGACAGGACGCGACGACGGGCGAGTGAAGTTGCACTTGCGCAGCGAACGCGGGGCATGAGGTGGAAGACGGGATTCGACAAGTGGATCCCAAGTCCATGAGTCAGCGGCGGTGAGTTAGGGGCGGCGAGGTAGACGACAATTCCTACAGCTGGGCCTCGGCTATCAACAACGGGGGAGGCAGGGCGAGCTGAGGTGGTGGCAATGACAGCGGCGTGGCCTCCGGGTCCATAGGCCAGCGGTAAGACGCGACGACGGGAGAGCAGAGCTGCACTTTGCGCAGCGAACGCGTGGGCATGATGTGGAAGACGGGATCCGACAAGTGGGTCCCAGGCCCACAAGTCAGCGGCAGCAAGGAAGATGAAAGAGAAGGCGTACTTGGACAAATACGCCATCGGCAAGGAGGAGATGGAAAAGAAGGAAAGAGGCGGCTTTTGCGGGGTCGACGTGTGGGTGAGGATATGGGCCGGAACAGGGATGGGCCAGACCAAGGCAGGAAGAATTAGCCCAAGAAGGATTTTGGAATTTAAATTATTTCCAGATTCAATTAATTCCAGAAACCAAGTTTCAATTTTTAAAATTAGCAAACCAACTCTAAAAATTATGGAAATTTTTGGGGAGGTACTTTAGGATATTTAGAACCCAATTAAATTATTTCCAGGCTCTGAACAAGTTTTAATTAATTTCAGAAATCAATTTTCAGCTGCTCAAAATTAAGAAACATTTTAAATAAATGATGGAAATTTTGAAAAGCCCAAAAATGCATAAATGACAATTTTGTAAATAATTATACTGATTTGAAAATTTTGGGATGTTACAACACACAATTCTACTAAAATCTCATACTATATATATATATATATATATATATATATATATATATATATATATATATATATATATATATATATATATATATATATATATATATATATATATATATATATATATATATATATATATATATATATATATATATATATATATATATAGTGTGTGTGTGTGTGTATTGTGTTAGTCTGCTTATACACTAGAGCAATACTTCTACTTCTGTGTCGCGACTCTGCTTCATACAGTTCCGTGCAGTCCCTTTCTTGTTTTCTAATGCCATAGGCCTCTTTCTGTTTCACAACCTGCAAATCAACATGCCTGTCCCCGATAAACATTCTCGTATCCCAAGTGACGGAGGTGAATCAACAGACGTGATATAGGGTGCAGCTGCACCCGAGCTCAGCACGTCCGCACTCAAAGAAAAAAGATACAACGTTTTACCATTCACATGAAACTATTCTTTTTGTATTTGCTATTTCTTGTGCTACGGTGGAATAATCTGCAGTGCTAGCATTTATCAGTTGCAAACATGTCAGAAGAGAAAACAGTGATGTACAAAATATTCTGTACCTCAAAAAGAAGCAAATGTTTTTTTAGCAATTTCAGCATATTGCTTTCCCAGCATTGCCTTTCAGTGGGTTCAAATAAACCTTAGGGCAGTCTCAGTTCGAGAATGATGCCTGTAGACCTGTAAACAGTGGCAGCATAAAAAACATAATGATGATGATAAAACAAAAATGGATCATTTTTTATTGCTTTAAATGCGAAGTTGGTTGGACTGAAGATAGTTAAGCAAAGAAAAAACATTTCTAAATAATTTCTAACAAAAGAGAAGTTTAACTAAAATCATATCTGACAATGGTCCTAGTGTTGTTTTGCATGCCTTCATAATGTAAAGGACTGCCAAAAGACACGTTTTTAATGGAAGAGTTCAAAAAACGGTGAATACTCGATAGAATACAAAGGTGAACAACTATAAAATAGATATTTTAGAAGACATGTGGTACAGGAATTCCTATTCTAACACAGGTAAGTCAAAATAAAATGTGTAACTTCCTTAAAAAAAATGAAACGTGTAACATTATCCTAGAAAAATAAAAAATGTGAACAAAGAAACAAATGAAGTAACAGCTACTGAGCTACATGTAGAAATGAAACACACAACAAAACACACAACTATTATCTAGAGAAAAATGGAATAAAACACCTGTATGTTTTCCCGAGCAGATCTTGGATTATTATTGTCATCGTCAAGTTGAGATCCTCATTGGTTTTTTATTACGGAAGAAGTGATTCAACTATATTTTCGCCTTTGCAAATCTCGTGCTTCTTCTACTGAAGCAATAACAGAATCATTGTTTGATTTCTTAACAAGAAACAGCTGTGCCTCATACCCCTAGAAGAATTGATTAGATAAATAAACACATGATCGGTTTAATTTGGGCATAAATACCTCAAAGAGCACTGGTGTAAAACTACCTGAAACAGCTCATCTGCTTCACAATGGATGCATAAAAACCAGTACCATCGTAGCAATTTGGACAGTATCGCTGACCCTCAATGTCCTCATCTCTTGGGTTATCCATTGTTTTGTCAACTTCCAAAAGTCTAAGCATCAATTGTTGCCTTGAACTTTGCCGAGAATCAATACCAGCTTGAATGGCATACTTTAAGCCAGTAATAGTTTAAACCCTGTGCACAGAACAAAACAACCAAGTTATTCGTCAACAGCAACTACAAGACGATTTTAATTTAGTGATACAAATCCTGAAGAATTGAATCACTATAATGAGGCAAGGAGAACAAACTGTATGGAGTATGGACAAACTGAACCAAGTTTGCTGCTGACCTGGAATATATTCCCGTTGAGCCCAAGCCAGTGGTGCTCTTAGTGGATGAACCATCAATCTTCCTAATGAGATCATCGGCAGAATCTCTGCTCAATGCAGTCCGAAGCATACAGCCACCAATTCACATCTTGATTCTGTAGCTCTCTACTGAGAGTCAAGACCTAGAGGCGGAAGCTCATTAGAAATCAGTGATGACATTAGTCTACAACCCTGTAATGAAGTAGAGACAAACATCAGGCTTATAGAGCACTGAGCAAGACTTGAATCACAAAAGAATGTTACAAGGAGACAAAAAAACGTTCCAAGGATGAAGAATAGGACACAAGAAAAGATAAATAGGTTAAGATCTCTAGGTGCAACTCAAAAATAAGAACAAAGTGAAGTGATCAACCTCTTTGAATGATGCATTGAAATCCTTCTGTGCTATTAGTAGCTTTGAAGTAAAAACTGAAACACTTTTCCTGTGATTGCATTGCAAGTATTTCTCAAGCAACCGTCAGCTAACATTCAGAAGACGGATGGCATTCAGCATCATTCTCTACATCGACCTCTCCATTTGTGCATACTTGTCTGATAACATTTTTGTCTTCCTCAAGAGTTTTCAGGGCCATCAGCTGTCAAAACTGACCCGCTGTTCTCAAATATTTTACTTCGCTTTATGCCACAAAGATCTGAGTCAGAAGGGCTAGTTTCCTTTCTTTTTCGTCTGTTGTCAACTTCAGAAGGTTGTTCTTTTAGTGGGCATTCTTGTAAATATTCAGAACTAGTTCTGGGCAGCTCCGCAAGATTGTGGTTGATATGAAGATTCAACAAAAGGTCATCATGGAAATCATCAATGCTTTCACAAGCCAAATCCCAAATCTAGTGCTTCTTTGTACAAAGAGATAGCTTCTTGGTTCTTTTGTTCAATGACAGCAATTCCAGCAAGACCATTCAGGGCAACTACAATTTTCCTAAGCTCTTCGTCCCCTTCAACTTTTGCTTTACCAATAAGAACCTGGGTACAAAAGGATCATCAACAACTTTGAGCACATTATCATGTAATTACACTAAAAATATTAGCTGGAAATTAGGAAGGTAACACCATTAGTTGTTCACCTGTAAAATTTCATCCATCGACAAAGGAGTATGTTGCAGAGAGCAGACACCAAAACTCCCCACTTGCGGGTGGCAACAGGCCTGCACTCCAAACTTTGTTCAAAAATCCGCCCAGCACTCCAAACTATGAAACCAGATATTTGATTCATCCGAACTTCACAATCCAGTTCAAATAACACCCTGACCCGGTTCCGAATAGTGGTATTGCCTGCATGGCTCGATAAGTGGGCGATATTACCATGTAGAACGGCACGCTGGTTAAATTTAGGTGAATGACAAATGAGACCACAGCCCATAAGACCTTCTCTCCCAAATTGAAACAGAGAAGAAGGGAGCTATAAGGGGTGGTGGACATGGAAGCACAGCTGGGAGCTCAGTGGGGAAGAAGCTCTTGTGGGCCGCATATGTTACTGACCTAACTTGACAAGCATTTCATCCTACATAACAAAACCGCCCACTCATCGTGCCATGTGGGTAATACCACCATACGAAACCAGGTTAGTGTGTTATTTGAACCGGATTGCAAAGTTCGGGGGTCAAATGTTTGGTTTCATAGCTCGGGGTGCTGAACGGACTTTTAAACAAAATTTAAGGTGTTATATGGACTTATTCCTAAAATAATTTCCTCAACTATTTCCTAATAACGACACATGAGATCATGAGATGTAAGGTACATACGTCGAAGGCTTAACGGCTTCATAGAAAGCAGCAGGATCAAACTGCGAATCACTCTTCGGGGTGAAATCATCATTAACACCACCATCCACCAGTGGAACAAGGCCATACATCCCATATATTGCAGCCGACGTCGAGACCTCAGGACGAACCCAAGCCAACATATTCATCAAGCTCTTCCTCCAGGGATGCCTCACCACTTCCAGCAGCGATTCACATGCACCGAAAGCCCGCTCCACTGTTAGCACTTGCTTGGGCGAGAAGAAGCAGAAGGAGACAGTAGACAAGATAGAGGGGCAGGTAAGGTTTCAGAAGTATTCAGACAATTCTTTTCAATGTTCACCCTCTCTTGCCTTCGCTACTCACTTAAATACTTCCTATTACACCCAGTCCGGGCCGGACACAAATGGATTGGGCCGGCGCTCGCGAATGGGTCTGGTCGCCTGGTTTGCTTCAGCTGATGTGATTCCGTCTTCGTCCGCAGTCGGCGTATACTCCGTTGTCTGACTGGGAGCAGTGCTGACATTCCCTCCCTCATAAGAACCGGCATGCCCCCATGCCGGAGCGCGGGGAAATTGCTGACGAAGCTGCTCGTAGGACTCCCAAGTAGCAAGTGAGGAAGGCATCAGCGACCATTTGATCAAGACTTGCTCCACTGGGTGTTCTCCAGATGTCCAGCGGCGCTGCAATACTTGTTCTGGCACCTGAAACTCAACATCAGGAGACGGTAAGAGGTCTGTTACCTGAGCTGCGCCGTGGGATTTCTTGAGCTGGGACACGTGAAAAACAGGATGCACTGCTGAAGAAGAAGGTAGCGCCAACTTATAAGCCACAGCACCCACACGGTCCGAAATCTTGTATGGACCGAAGAATCGAAATGCGAGTTTCTGATGGGAACGTCGCGCAACTGACGCTTGGGCGTAAGGTTGCAACTTTAGGAACACCCAGTCACCGATCTGGAACTGTCTTTCAGTGCGGTTTTTATCGGCTTGCCTCTTCATGCGCTCTTGAGCTCGGAGAAGATGCTGCCTGACCAAATCTTGCATCAAGGAACGTTCGGAGAGCCATTCGTTCAGGTCTGGCACAGTGGCACCCACGAGGTCGGGAGACAGCCCCAAGTGCCGAGGTGAATACCCATACAGTACTTCAAACGGGGTGCGGCCGAGAGCGGAGTGGAAGCTTGAGTTGTACCAAAACTCTGCGAGAGATAGCCATTGCTTCCACTTAGTTGGGCATGCATGAACATAACAGCGTAAATATGTCTCAAGGCATTGATTTAAGCGCTCGGTTTGTCCGTCCGTCTGAGGGTGATAAGCGGTACTCATCCGGAGCTCAGTCCCAGCCAATTTGAACAACTGCTTCCAAAAGGTACTAGTAAAAATACGGTCCCTGTCAGATATAATAGCCGTGGGCATGCCATGAAGGCGATACACCTGATCCAGGAATAGCCGAGCTACGGTGTAAGCAGAAAAGGGATGGTGCAACGGCAGGAAATGACCGAACTTGGTAAATTTGTCGATAACCACT